>OZ016503.1:15990997-16155533 GCA_963966595.1 Physocephala rufipes
ATATATATATATATATATATATATATATATATATATATATATATATATATATATATATATATATATATATATATATATATATATATATATATATATATATATATATATATATATATATATATATATATATATATATATATATATATATATATATATATATATATATATATATATATATATATATATATATATATATATATATATATATATATATATATATATATATATATATATATATATATATATATATATATATATATATATATATATATATATATATATATATATATATATATATATATATATATATATATATATATATATATATATATATATATATATATATATATATATATATATATATATATATATATATATATATATATATATATATATATATATATATATATATATATATATATATATATATATATATATATATATATATATATATATATATATATATATATATATATATATATATATATATATATATATATATATATATATATATATATATATATATATATATATATATATATATATATATATATATATATATATATATATATATATATATATATATATATATATATATATATATATATATATATATATATATATATATATATATATATATATATATATATATATATATATATATATATATATATATATATATATATATATATATATATATATATATATATATATATATATATATATATATATATATATATATATATATATATATATATATATATATATATATATATATATATATATATATATATATATATATATATATATATATATATATATATATATATATATATATATATATATATATATATATATATATATATATATATATATATATATATATATATATATATATATATATATATATATATATATATATATATATATATATATATATATATATATATATATATATATATATATATATATATATATATATATATATATATATATATATATATATATATATATATATATATATATATATATATATATATATATATATATATATATATATATATATATATATATATATATATATATATATATATATATATATATATATATATATATATATATATATATATATATATATATATATATATATATATATATATATATATATATATATATATATATATATATATATATATATATATATATATATATATATATACTGAAAAACAACGTATAGTAGTAGGCCAACATCAAAGCATTCACCACCAAAACAACTGCAATAATATTTGCAATAACGGACAAAATTCTATTTCACGCAACTGAGAACAGTAACTTCGGCCTGTTCTAAACTCATGTACCCTACACCCGTAATATATAAATGTATTTTTATACCCAATACCCAGTGGGCGGTACAAGCCTCGTTATGTATGCGTTCTTATTTGTTCTTCTTTTTGCTCTTCAGATGTACTTAATTTTAATGCTTACCTTTAATATGCTTTAATTTAATTTTCGCACGCAGAAGGATACAAATTGCGCAGTAGGACGCTTACAAAGCCACAGAGGTTGAAACATAGCATCCCATCCTCCTTCATCTAAAGTGGTCTCTTCCTGGTCTCCTGTTATATCATTATATTTTGCGTAAAAATTTTTACGTCAAAAGAAATGGTGCATGCGAAAAGCGTTCTATATAAATATTAGATGAAACTGCATTCAACATTCTAAAAACGAACGTAGAATAAAGTAACAACAATAACAACTACAACAGTAATAAGCACGGTTTTGATTGCTGCCTAAATGGCCGCCATCAAACTAAAGGTTATCATCAGAATGGCATTAACAGAAGCAACGAAACATAAATGCCGGTCATTTGCAGCATAATAACGACAGAAATACCAACAGTAAATACAGCAAAAGCAGCAACAATAACCACATCGATATTTTTATTTGATAGTCGAGACGCGGACGTGAATAAATGCAACATAATAAAATGTTAGCAACATCAGTTCTGATACTGACGACTCGTCGACGCAGCAATGACTGCAATTGTCGTATGCAAACCATAAGCACGTTGAAATGTTGCTACAGTTCTTCATAGCTTACTGTTGTTGTTATTTCTTTCATAACAAAAAGGCGCTTTCGTCATATTCGATTCAGTTGGTACGAGAGACATATATACAGTACAGTCACATAAATATCGACAAGAATTGGTTGGTCATTTTAGTGTTCGTCATAAGCAATGAAACGTTTTGGTGGACGCGATTTGTTGTAAGCTAAACTGTGCATAACTGTGAGGAGCGAACTCTTACACCGTCAAGTTCCATAAATAATTTCATTGAAACGCACAGCGCGCTCATTTTCGCACAACGCGCCGGTTATACAAAAAGTTATTATCGCTTAGTGTTACAAAATACTGCAAAATCCCCAACTCAATTATATATAAGGTTACCATATCGGGGAACGATTATCGATCCCACAAACACTTTAATATCGAAAAAGAACCAGACTAATCTGAAATGTAGGTGAGTTACTCATTTCATTTCATTTATTTAATTCAGTTATGCTTACAACCTTAAGATAGAATCTTATCAATTAGTTGTAGCCTATAGGTCTGATTACAGACAAGATTTACATTTTAATTAATTAAAAATAACATCAAAAAGAATAATAGCAGTGGCATTAATGTAAATAATAATAATGACATGATCAATATACAAGAAAGAATAAAAGAATAGAAAAGAGAAACTCTTGGAAAGAGGATGAAAGATAAGAGGATGAAAGGTAAGGAATAGTTAAGCTTCAACGGATAGATATTGCAGCAGCAAAGACTTAAACCGAGTTGCGTTTCTGATATTTCGAAGATACGTTTGGAGGAGATTCCAAAAACGGATGGCAGAAACGAAAAACTGACGAGTTACTCAAGTAGGAGACCATTGTGATTCCTACAGGCGTGTGCCGATTAATTGGTGGACTTCATTGTGTGCTCCGATTAAATTTTGGAGCAACCATTTGGTTCTCAATCCTAGAAGTTAAATAGATGAATAGAAGAATACGTCGTAGAAGTTAAATAGATGAAGTCACAATCTCATTAAGGCGGCATTCGCGCTTAGAGAATTGAAATCACACGCACCTTCTCTTACCTTGCCAACAATTCATGCCGATTGATTTTTTAGTTCCTTCTCTTGCAACGACAACTTCGGCAGATCACATTTCGCTGAGCGCTGAATGTATTTTTTAAGCCCGTAACCTATTTTTCGCAATATTCTTCCTATTATCCCGCAGAGTTGAGTTCGTTAGTTGAATTGTTTTCCTAACCCAACCGTGCTTTACAGGCAGAAAATGGAAAATTATTTGGCCGAACAAAGACAAGGACAACCTAGGATACTTAGAACGACGGACACTTAGATTATCGGCTTGGCGCATGTACTATTTTCGACTCCACGGTGCAAATACTTCTTAAATAATATATTTGCAAAGTTATGTCAGGACCCAAGGCATTTGTGGTAAGTAAATATTTGCTTTCGAAGTAATTTCAATAAAATCTAACTGTCGGGACAACGATGTCGACCTCGAACGTATTTGATCTTAATCAGTGATCCACTAACGGGAACAAAATCAACAATAACAATAGCAAATAATAGCTTCCTGAAGCTCTATAAGTCATAGGTCTCTCGAAATATCAAGGTTTAATGTTATGCAAGCCGATCACATGTTCTAATGCAACCTTCCTGAACCCACAGACGAATTGGATTAATTGATACGGTGATGTATTGATTCAATTATAGTGAACGAGAAATAGAGTGGTTGAAGTTAGATTTCCTTGATAAGCAATCACCTTCTTTCTAATATTCCATTTTTACATTCCTTTTAATTTTTTAAATTCTTCTTCAAAGTCTGTCTCCAGCTACTCCACGTCTTCATCGTCTCTTCCTTCCGTATCTATTTTTCTTATAGTTCGACTTCTGAATTACAAAACATCTTCCAGACAAGAATTTGTTGATGACTTATTTTCAGTGTTTCCTTTAGTTGCTGATGTAGTTGCTTTTTCGCCGTTGTTTATTTAAAATATCTTACGACGTGATTACTTAAGCTTTATTTTCGGGTTTCAAAAACTTTTCTTCATAACTTACCCTCCACGAACACCTTCGTCAGCCGTCACGTGTCAATCTTTCGTTGTCACTTCTGCTTCCGCCATTATATTCATACAAAAAGTATGTGTAGATTTATGTGTGACTGCGTAAGTCAGCGTCTTTCGTTAATGTTTACAAAATTCTTCGTAAAAAATTTCAGAACTTCAATTTAGCAAACGGAACTCCCAACGAGTTCTAAAGTTTCATCTGCAGAAACGTATCTATACGTGGTTGAATTAGCGTGAGTGCGTGGATGAGTGCGACATATTCTGAAGGAAGTGTGGGAGAGCGTGATTAGCAAGTCATTCACTTCTAGTGCCTTGATAGTGGTGCATTCCAGGAGCGCAAATTTGTTCTTTCATCTTCGATTTCACCGACAGTTTTGGCACTACTCAAATAGCGTCATTAATAAATAATGAACAATAAATTGTTTAATGAAAGTCTTTTCCTAATTTTCTAATCGCACGCGAGACTAAAATTGCAAAAGATTTTAGATCTTTTGGTTATTTCTTAAATTGGAAATATTTTTTATTCAAACTGGCGGCAGCGTCAGTAGAAATAGAAACCTATATGGCAGCAATTCTTACGCCCTTTTTCTTTCGCAAAATGTTGCCACATATTGCGGAAAATGCCAGACAAGTTGTGTATTATTACCAACAACTGTATAGAGTTTTTAATGAGAGAGCATGATTTATACAATTCCAAATAAATATAGCGAACATGTTTACTTATAACGAATGTGTTTCGTAGGCGAAATGATGACACTACCTCACTGCTACGTTTGATCACACCATCGCGTAATAGAGATTTGCTGACGCTGTCGCTGCGAGGTTGTGGTTTCAGTGTCATTTGTTTTTTGCAGTAAAGGAAGTAAGTCTGATACTTATTCGCTCTTCACCTATGTATGTAAGCGAAGGTCAGCCGTTTTTATGGTGTTTTTGCAGCGGTTGGGAGAAGTCAGTGGTTAGTTATTTGATTGCTGTTCTTTGTTTTTAATATTATGATTTAGTTATACGCATTATCTTTGTTTTGTTTTATTTGTTACTTTCAGAGGGTGGAATGTAGTTCGTCAGTCAAGTGCTTTTGTTCATACATCTTCTTGTTTGATAGTACGAATAGTCGCCATCCTTTCTGGTGCACGTGTTTTACCTTAACGATTTGGCTCATGTAGGACGGATTATTCATAATTTAAATTAATTAACAAAAAACGCCCAAAAAATTTATATGTTAAATATTAATTTGTTAATTAAGTCTGTTATGTATTAAGTAGCTTTTGACATTTTATATATTGTAATACAAAAGAGTAACACCTTTAATATTTGGTAGATGTGAAGACAAGAAGTAAGCAGATGACAAGCACTATCATTTTCATTAAATATATTTATTTGTAATACCGCAATTCTCTACAAGCTGTTTTTCCTAAAGTAAAGATGATATACTAATTTTAAAAGAGTGACTTACGGGCTTCCCTTATATCCCTACAGCCAAAAGTTAGGTTATTCTAGGCTTGTTCCTTCATTTGTGACTCATTAAAAGAGGCGTAGCATGTATCGAAAATTATATATATTCCGACTCATAATCACCTCGTGCATCGAATATTCTTTATTATAATAAACCATATATTAGAAAATAAGCGAGATTTTGATTTAATCGCGCCCACTTCTGATACCCTTATGAATATATCTACCTCTTTAGTTAATTTCTAACGATTGTAGACGGATTGGATGACAAAATTTTATTCTCGAACTCACGTATATTAAATGGGTCTGGGCCGCCATCTACAATTATACGGATGAACACATTCCAGGAGAATGGTTGTGGGTGTTGTTCACTAAAATCAAGAGTTCACTAAATTCTTTACCCATATCTCTATCATTTTATTACCATTCCCCTGTGGAGGAGTATACTAGTAGACTTACCACTGATTTCATTCCAAGTCAAAAAAACATTAAAAAATAATATAAAATTAATTACGGTCCATCGTGTCATTCAATATTATCTATTATAAGCCTACAAAATCGTCTGAACAAAAGCAAAAATCAAATGCAAAAACAAAAATATCGGCAACTGATATATCATAAATAACTTACGTGCTCTTAAGCATCCCTTCGATTCACTTCGGTAATTGTTTCGCCAACTGTTGACAAATATACTACTGGCCGAATGAACAATGAATGACCCACAGAGACCTCACGAAATACGTGATTCAACTCTTGGAGAAGTGCCTTTATTTTTTATCCTGTTATAACTTTATTGATGGTAGGATGAATTCTGAATCGGCGAAGCGGAGCCAGTGTTGTTGTCGCGATTATGAAACCATCAATAAAAAAACTTCCATATATGCAATTCGACGTTAAAAAAGGATATGTAGACGATGGCCAGTTGAATATGCGGGCAAGACTCGCAAATCTTTCATTCTTTATTTGGTCGACTTAGCCTTTATCTTCGCATTCAAACAGTTAGCGTGTGTGTACGTGTTTCTGTAACAATCATCATAGTTCTTTAAGCGAGAATTGAAAACGAAGTAACTCATAAGACAGGCGTAATGCAAATAACTATCCCACACCATCGCCCACAATTCAGGAGAAAAAGTTTATGCTTTTGGTCGGTTGTAAGCATTAATAATAAAACTAGGAGGACGAGGACGACTGACGGCCGGCGAAGTCTGAGTTTTCAACTCATAAAAACGTTATAAATTTTTGTCGACTTTATTGACTGCTTTTGAATGATTGTCGTAAATGAGTGTTATAACAGATTAGAAAATTTGATTCCCGATGGAATGATTTCAATGTAAAACTAAATTAAAGAACGCCATGACGTAGAAGAATTCAGATCATAAAAAGTGAATAAAAATTTAAAACAAATGAATTTCTGTTGGGTATCAAGTTAATAAAGGAAGACGGTTGCAAATTTCCTCGGTTTCAACAAATTTGACAAATTTCCGTTTCTTTAAAAATCTCCTGCGTTACCGTTTTATAGTTACTTATAGTTACTTTAGTTACTTATAGTTATTTTATAGTTACTTATAGTTACTATAGTTACTTATTGTTTTTCCTAAGTAATTGTTGCCCCTGTTTCCTTTTTAGCCATGGAAAGACAGATTTTCAAGAGTCGTTTTAATAAATACAATAACATAATAATCTTCTAGAGTATTATAATTTATGATCATCATGTTACCCTTCTTTCGAGGTTGTCACTATACGAAGCCATAAACGTATAAACAACAAATTTCTTCGAAAAAGAGCTCGACTCACCGTCAACAACTCATCAACAAACAATTTTACTTTCCCCTCCCACTACATTTAATACCACCTCACATATCGTACAAGTTACCGTTATTATAAAAGATGTGGTGTGGAATGTATGTGTGCTTTATTTACATCGGTAAGTTTGGCGTGTGTACCAAAACTTCTGTTTCCTTTACGCCAAACTAACCTCAGCCAATTTCTCGAGGGAAGAAATGACAAATGCTTTTGAAATTTTAAAACAAAACCAAAGTTGGAATGGTATGATGAAGATCCTGTTAGTGGTGATTGTAGCTCGCGGCTGTGACTTTAAGGAAGAACATATAAAATCATATCATAAAATAATATAATGCTTTCTTTTTGCTATGCAGTCAAATCTTGAAATTCATTCTAATCCATCACTTAATTGCAGTGCCTTTTGCAACTGGGTCGTGGTGATTCTGTTGCGTCTCTAATACAATTAAAAAATGCCGAAAGCGATTTGCTCTTACGCTCAACAGTGATTAACAGTATGGAAGACACAGACGGAAACGTAAGTTAGTTTCGTATACATATACGTATTTTCGTATACATATACATATTCGTATACGTATACGTTAGAAACATTTCGTTACAATATTTTGTATATGTAAGATGTTGGCTTTCGAAATATTATACTCAAACACACCCAATATATTTTTATTTATTTGACTCCTCCACCGCCACTTAACGGAAGTGGAAGTTAACATACTTTCTTGATTTAACCCTTTCGGTCCGAAAACAGCACTGGAACACATACGCAGTTAAATGCCACCACCATCATCGATCCCATATTTATCCCAAGCCATGCACAGTTTGTGATTTAGAGACACTTTTTACGATTAATATGAAAAATAAACAGGCAATATGCACACAGACGCATTATCGCATCATTGCGACGAATTTATTAAAACATTTGCCGTTTCGATCGTCAACCGTAAAAATTACTAACGCATTTTCATAAACTATGATAAACGAAAAATTATTAGTTCATAAATTATGACAAATAGAAAAACCCAAAGGGAAAATGAAGTGACGCAAAATATCCTGCAAATCGTATTATGGAGCAACCATACCAACAAGACTGCTAACAACAATACATTGACTTTATATAAGATATAACTGTTTTATCTTGTACGTACTAATTTTTGCTCTAGTTCGACGACACTTCAATCTTCAACAGCACGTCGCGGATAAAACGATGGAAATTATTGAGGCTCGAAATGCGCTTCAGTTTAAAAATTGTGATTTGTCAAAAAATATTAAATAATGGCAGTGGATGAGCTCTGCGCTAATTGAAATCTAAAAATCATTGAAACTTCCTATTTCCTGTTTTTTGCAAAGGAAGCTTCGAATCCTTTTGAAGCCAATACCACCAGAACGGGTCTGATTTCGATTAAATTATAGCGTTCAGCGTTTTCGTTACACATTCATCCGACGTTACGCATTCATCCAATTTTAGCCCCCCCCCCTTCTTTTTCAAGAAAAACATCAGAAATAGCACAAAATGAAGCCATGAAAGCAACAAGACCAAATAAGGAAAAAATACATTTGTGCCGCCTCGTGTACAGTCACCCTTTTAGGACGGTCAAACATGCTAACCAAACTCTTTCCGTCCCCGTCCATCCTTCTGCTTACATATCGTAGGACATATTTGAGGTTTCCTGGTAACTAACCCTTTTTTGCTGAGTAGATTTTTTGTGGGACAGTCAACCTATATGATATTTTCAGCCCACCAGCTGAAAGCCATTTTAGTAGTCGGAATTCTGACGCTTCACTGACAATGATTCGGTATACTTATTTATGCCACGGTCGAGGCGGCGTAAATTCTTCAATATTAGCCTGCGTTTGAAGGGTCCAATATCTAGAATATTGTGAAGGCCATTACGTACGACTAAGTGACCATTGCGAAATCTCATTTTTTGTCGGAAGGTCGAGGACATAAATCAGCCGATCTGTCATTAAAGAATGGCGACGTAATGGTTTCATAATGAGCAAATGTTGCC
Organism: Physocephala rufipes; assembly: GCA_963966595.1. NCBI lineage: Eukaryota > Metazoa > Arthropoda > Insecta > Diptera > Conopidae > Physocephala > Physocephala rufipes. The sequence continues at coordinate 16,000,394 of OZ016503.1, forward strand.
CAAAATTAAGATGTTAATGCAGCATTGTATGGTTTAAACCTTAAAGGGTTGCTGTTGATGCGGCCGTTGTATTGTTGTAAAAGATTTATTACTTTCTGTCGGTTTATTTTTGTATCGATTTTGGTAACATTTTATTCGATTATAAATATAATCCGTTGGGGGTGAATATCTGTGAGATAAGCCACTGCAATCGGTGGCAAGAAGATGTCGCACTAGAAAAAACGGAAAATTTTTTCTGAATGTAGATAACTAAAACTGAAGTCCACCTCTCTAGGGAGTTATTTTGGTTATAGAATTTGTTATTCCTCTATTTAAAATGCAGCTTTCTCTAATTCTCAAATTATAAATCCTTTTATCTATTTTTAATTTAATGAGGGTTTTTCTTTAAAATTTCTACCTTTTTGATAAGAAAGTCTGTGTAAATAGACGCAACGCAACTCGTATTGATACCTTTTGCAATTATTAATAATTCTATCGTCTTACGTCACTTATTTTTAGTAATTTTTCTATTACTTTTCTAACCCCACACCCAAAGGGTTAAGGATATATTAACACCCTTATTCTAAGAGACGAGTCGAGACGAGACGAGAAAATTTTTGTACTGAAAAACTGCTGCTAATCAAAAAACTCGTCTTTTGGTAATCCAAGAGACGAGCTTGTTATTCAACTCGCTTGTTACGTCTTTTTTTCTCGTCTTTTTGGTAATCTAAGGGACGAGACGAGGCGCGAAAGTATGTTTTTCCTACCAAAAAAAGACGAGTGCTTTTGAATTGTCGTCTTCATAAAGAATAGGAAGATTTTTAGGAAGATTTCAAAATATAATATTGGATATATTTATTGTTCTATATTCTACGAAAACGAGCTGTTTATTTGTTTTTCGTTGTGAACGGGTCTTTTTTCGAAATCTGCTATTCGAAAAATTAAGCGGGAATGATGTGATAAAACGATGGAAACTCATTCAATCAAGTTTGCCAATGGTTTTGCAGTGATGGAATTCCAATCGATGTAAGTATTGAAAAATAAATTTGTATAACTTTTCCATTTGTTTTGCATAATTTTTCCTTTGTAGTTTTACAAGAGAAGCACAATTCGACCGTCTATTGGAGCGTATGGAGGCAATGCCAGAGCATGGGACCAGTGCCCCATATTATGGAGGATCCCGAACCCAGTGAGGAAATGATTGGGATAGGGTCAGATCTGATCTTAATTCCTTAGGACTTCCAATTATGTCCACCATAGAATGGAAAAAGGTAAGATACATTTACATTTAACTGTAGATATGGACATATTTTTTCCATATTTTATTGTAGATACGGACAGATTTGAAGGGCCGGACGAAGACGAAGCTTGGGTAAACGCGAATCGAACTTGCTGTGACAGGGGCTGTACCCCACAAAGGTAATATATTGACGCCTTTGGAGGAAGCAGTAGCCCAACTGCTTCATTTACAAAAATCGGCTGCAAAGTCGGGCGTAAAATTTGGGGTAACGCTAACACCAACACCCCAGTAGCCCACATCCTCGCTGGCAGAGAAGCGACGGTTGGCAGGTGACCAGGAGTTTCCCAAGAAGAGAGCGAACCGGTAAGTCGGTAAGTCATTTATATGTATTTTAATAATTAATATTTGTATAGTTATTAACAACAACATTAGATATAGAAGAGGAAAAAATGAACGCACTCTTGGATTCCGACTCTTGGATACACCTATTCAACGGAATCGCGCACCGAAGCGAAATGTGTATTTCGACCTGCTTCAGACTCAAGTAAGTCTTTTCAGAATTCATTTCTGTTGAATATTATGAAATTAATTTGAATTCTGTTAGGTTTCCAATCAGGAAAGGATTTTAGCCTCATTGTCGGAAATTGGGGCTGACATCAAGGCTATGGCGAATGCTATGGTTGAAATGGGCGAAGTCCAGAAGCAGAGATTGCAGCTTACCTTGAAGCAAGAGGAGAGGAAAGAAGAGGCAAACCACATTGCTCCACTTAAGGGATTTATTATTTTCGTGGATTATACCTTCTATATTGTACCTGGATTTTAAAATATTTAATTTTTATTTGTGACGTATTTAAGGAAAACAGGGACCTCAAAATGAATTCAATTTGAGTAATTGGAAACATGTGAATTTTAATGTATTTGATTTTAACATTATTTATTATAATTAATAAATATATTTTTTTACATTATTTAAATGGTATTTAAATCTTATTTAATTAATTGAAAAAACCTGAAAATAAAGAAGATGGAAGACCTGGAAATAGAAAGAAAAATCTGAAAAAAGAAAAGAAAGAGCTGAAAATACAGGCCATGACTACAATAGGCTCAGCGCAAGCCGCTCCCGCATATCTACGGCTATATCCGATGGGGGAGGATTTTCTTCGGGATTCCCCATCTGCACCACTATGGAGTCGGAGAAGTCGATTCCAGGAACCGGCCAATCATTCTTATTGAAAACACAATTGGTGTGCAGAGCACAACACGCATAGGCGACTTTCATCACTTTCTGAGGCCGATAATGAAAGCCCCTTTCTCCGAGTAAGCACCGAAATCTATTTTTTAGCACACCGAAACATCTTTCTACGATATTCCGGGCCTTGCTGTGCTTCTCATTAAAATCAATTCGATGCGCTGTACAGGGCTCCTGAAAGGTGTCATTAGATACGGCAACAATTGGTAACCCGCATCTCCTATAATTTCAAAAGTTTCAACACATTTAACGCTTCGTATAATAATTACAAGTTTAAAAACTACCGAATATCCAAGTGTTACTTCTGCTGTTATCGTATTCCGATTTTAAAAAAATTATTGTCCTCCAGACGTAGGCGTCGCGATTCGCACCAGGGTGATTTGCACCCACATACTTGATTATCATATTTTCATCGCAGATCTGTTAAATTAAAATTTAAATTAAAAAAATCAACAAAAGGAAATAAAACAATTAAATTTACCATCATTGCGTTAATCCTATAGAAGCCTTTCGTGTTGTAGTACAGATGTGTGAGCTATTCACCTGGGAACATATTTTAATATGCGTACCGTCTACCCATCCAATGACGCCAGGAATGCAATTCCTGGAATTGCAGGAATTCCAGGAATGTAGGTAGGAATTCAAAAAGAAATTCTGTTTAGTTTCGCCTGCTTTCACACTCGATGTTCGGAGTGAGATCCACTTGCGCAAATGTGTTCCTCAAATATGTCGAGGGATTCTGAAAGAACTTTGCAGATCTGTGTTTGTGACATCATCGACAGACAAGAATTTCCGACTCATTTCTGGTAACTTCCACTCGCTAGGAAGCCCAAAAATGTAGCAAACTTTAAGTCTTTGGGTGCCATTTTTCTGAGACACCCGCTTCTCATCCTCGGAGCGATTTCCGTCATAATTTCACGAAACAATCTTTATTTAATCGAAAGTTTTGCATGAATCTGTTAAAAGAAAATAATGATATACTCAAATACGAAAAACAATTTAAAAACTTACTCAGTTTCCGTCAAATCAAAAAAATTTGTTGTATCGCGAACGTGGCGATTACGAATTCGTATGAAACTATCGTCGTCTCCATTTTCGAAAATAAAAAAATGCACAAGGGCATCCATTTCCAAATTATCGCAAATTTATTTATGTAATTTTTCGAAATTTTTGGTTTGTTTTCAGTGTTCGAAAGTGGCAAAAATAAAATTGGTGCATACTTATGACTGAAAATTGAGGAAATTTATCGAAGGAAGCTGAAATATTATTCTGTGAATATTTTGTCCAATTCATTTTGTATTTTAACTATTTTTATTTTAGGAATTTCGCAAAAAAGACAACTGATTAAAATTTTTGTGTATTCACCACAGGGACTTTTAAATTTTGTAATTTCCATCACTAAATTTATTTGACATAAAAAATACACCATAAACGAGACGTAAGAGGAAAATGAGGTGAACACATTGTCCCTCAGATTACCCTTTTTCATCGTTCGTGACTCAACGTGTTACGTTAAAGAGTTTACCTCGTCCAAGTTTGTTACCCCGTTTGTAACGGATTAAAGAAGGTGTGGCAAGTAAGGAAAAGTATTTCGTCATGCAATTCTGGCTCAACAAAATCCTGAGTCGATTAGCCCTGTCCGTCTATCTGTTGAAATCACGATTACGAGAGAATGAAAAGAGATATGGCCATGAAATTTGGCACAAATATTCTGTTATTGTAAGCAGGCTGGTATTGAAAATATGAATGTATGCACATACGAAGCTCAGTTTCAAAGTTTGTAGAGCATATTTAAAGACATTTTATCCCAGAACTGAATCCTGGATACTAAATTATTTTGCGGGAAAATTTGTGCGGGAAGAGACTATAATGTACAAACAAATATTACCGCAAAAATATGCTACTAATTATTGAATACAAATATATACTGTGGGTGTAGAGTAGTTAAACTTCGATCAGGCCAAGATAGCACCCTTACTTGCTTAATTAATTCTTACATTTTCCACTACTTTTCAGGTTTTGGTACTTCGAACAAAAAATTTTTGAATAAGAATCTTTTATTTCAGCCGATGGGGTAAGGGTTTCCGTTAGGAAAACATTCACAAAAAACACATTATAATTAAAACAACATTGCAATAGAACTTTATACGATACGAAAAAATCCTCGTATAAACTGATGATTAATTGGTAACGGTTGAAGAGCTTCCAGCGATTTCGGTGAGTTATTCTTAACCTTTTATGCCTCCAAATAGGGGTCTGCTTTGGAGGACATTGGAAAATATATCCAAGATATATTTTTCAAGATATCGATTTCTGGTTCCTTCTATTATATTGAAAAAAATAGTGAAAAAATTATAGGTATTTTGAAAAAAGTTTAAACAAAATATAAACAACACAACAGTCGATATTAGAGATTTTTTCTGATATCCCTTGGATATGCACTTTAGACAAATGGTCTAAAGTTGAAATTTTCAAGAAAGGGTACTTCAGGCTTGAAAAAATATTTTAAGACGAATTTTTTCAAACTTAATCTTCAAACTAATCATGTGTACAAAATATTTACCCCTTTTTCTGACATAAGTTATAGGTAAATTTCCTTTGTTGGCTATTTGGCGAAGAGTTTTATCACGAAAATATATAGAAAATATCATGAAACGCGAAATGGGACGTGTTTTGCGAAATAATTACTTTACGCCAATAGAAAAAAAAACGTCAAGAAACTGATTTGGGGCATTGTGTGAAGTGATCGTTTAAGATCTAAATTTAAAAATTGGCGGATGAGTGATGAATTTCAAAAAGATCGTCCCTCGTTCTCCCCAATTTTCTTACTTTTCCTCTTTCTATCTATCTGCCCCTTTTGTTTCTAATAATGCGTCTGTTCATCTATATGACGTGCAATCTATTCTATGAAAATGTCGATTTGTTTAATGAACAATACCGAATAATGATGGTTTCTTTTTGGAGAAATGCAATACATCTTCAAAGAAGGCAAGGCGGGTTTACGATTTTCTATTACTTTTCTTGTATGAAATTATTATATTCCCCTTAATGTTTCCCCAGCATGCTTTCTTTCTGCAACAATTATGAGATCGAACAAATTCCAACGAGGACCACATACGTACTTGCGTAAATGTGTGTGACTGTGCATGTATCTATGTGTATGATTTCATATATGCATTTATCATATGAAGGGGTTTAATTCTCCGAATTTGTTGTCAAGTTTGTCCCCATAAATTTTAGAAAAATAAATTCCTTTGAGTAAACCATTTCCGCAACGGGTCTATCGTTTGTTTTGAAGGTTTCGTTTTTCGCTGTGTGCTTTAAAAGCGTGTGAAATAGCAACCGTTGGAAGTCAGTGCTATTCTTTGGTAGAGTATAGCCCGATTCTAGCTGTGCGAAGTGACCAAGTAAATGGTAACGTTTTCATTACTTTCGACTATTATTTGATTACATTCCATTTTGGGATTATTCGGGATGAAGAAAAATAAAATAATTTTTTAATACTGTGAAGCAATTGGAGGAAGTTGGCAAAACTCGTCATAGAAGCTGCTGGGTTAAAAACTTGCGAAAAAAATTCAAATGAAGCCTTTAAATGGAGGTTCTAACGACCAGCATCTAAGCGCGCGATAAATAGTCCTACCAGAATTGTTTGCGAAGAGAATGTCAGAAGAGAGGTGTGCTGAATTGCTAAATTTGGTCCAAACCGATTTGCAGGAGACTGAAACGCATATGCGAAACGCTGTAACAACGAGAATCCTATTAAAGCTTGGAATACCAAACCAAGTTATCGACAAGATTCTTAGTTATTTTTAAATATTTTTTATTATTTTTAGTTGTATAGAAACACACACTTTCTTTACATATTTTTTTTCCACATTTCCACATTTTTTTCACATAAACGGGTGTAGAACTCGGCTAACACCCCAACCGAGCCGGTCGATAGTTATACGTTAACTAAAGATTTGGTGATCTGAGTTGAGCTTTCAAAACTCAGGTGGATAAAATTCGACGCTTGCGTCACAAAGCAGAGCACTGGAAATGTCCCGTAAAGTCAGGTGATAACTTTACAAACAGAGAAAAGAATAAACACAATCATACCGTAAAAGCCACCTACGATGGCACAAAACACAAGACATGAAATTAACAAAGCACTGAAACAAGAAATACAGGCGTAGGAAAATAAAATAACTAACAGAGAAACACAACAAACAACAAATAAATACCCAGATACACAATATAGTAAACAGAAACATACAAAGCGACAAATAAACATAAGTGAACACACACATAAACACAAAGGAGCAAAATATTACAATCACAGAAAATCACGAAACACAAATAAACGCACACTCACAAAGAAACAACATTACAAACAAATCACATAGGAAAAATATCACAAAGGAATTTTACATAAAGACCAAAAGTCGAAACCTAAAGTCAATAACCTGAAATATATAAATATATTTTCAAGGTTAACATTTTCTTGTCGTTCACACAAAAAAAAACATGTAGCAACAATTATGGTGGGTGATCCGCTATAGGATACCGTTTCCGATAAACAACAATTCACATCAAAACTTGTGTTGATGTGACTATAAAATCGAGTGTGAAAGCTCACTCGATCTCTTTTGGATCTCACAGTTCAGACGGTAAGTCGCACCTCATGTATTATAAATTAATTTATACTTTGGCTGAGTGCTTTTAAGCGGACGCCAATTAGTTATACTAACTCACAGTAGTAACTTAGTAATTCCTTTGATCTTGTAAATTAACTTATACTTTGGTCGAGTGCTTTTAAGCGGACGCCAAGTATCATACTAACTCGTAGTAATTTTGAAAATTCATAAAACGTTGTAAATTAGCTTATACTTTGGCCGAGGGCTTTTAAGCGGACGCCAATAGTATAAGAACCAACTAGTAGTGGCTGAGTGCTTTTTAGCGGACGCCAATTTTGAATCGTAGATTACGGTAATTTATTTGGGAATGGCCGAGTGGTTTTAATCGGACGCCAAACCCAAAATCTTGTTGTAAATTTCTTTATTATGTCAGTTCATGGCATATTACAATGAAAACCGCGTAAAATGATTGCAAGGAAAATCGCGTAAAAAGAGATTAAAAAGAAACAGGCTAATATTATTACCGGACGGTCCAATTGTTGACCGTATAAAAGCAGCATAAAAAGATTTTTTTACAAATAGGTCGATATTTGGTAAACCCGCGTAAAAGGAATACGCGTCAAGAGATTGGTCGCATATTTCGCCGCGATCAATAGTCGCACAAAACTATAATATTTCCATGAAGAATAATCATAAGAACTAGTCGTAAGAACTACTGTAAATAGATTATTAAGATATTCGTCTCATAAGCAATTTTGTAAAGAAATTAAAAATAAAATAAAAATGAAGAAAACAAAGTATTTTATTTTTTTATAAAACAAAACCCTGGCGAGACGGAGTTATACCCAGGCTCAGAAAACATCGTTGCAAATGGCGCCCGAGCAGGGACACTGGAAATTTGGAAAAACAGTGACACGGAAAATCAACGAGCAATCAAGGTAAAAACAAAATAAAATACAAAACAGGACAAGTGAAAATAAAAACTAAGCAACGTGAAACAGTGAACAAAATAAGAAAAATTTACACAGTGCGGAAAAAAAAATATTATATAATTTTAACTATAGAAAAAAACAAATATAATTTAAAATTTAAGCAAAAATAAAGAGGAGTGAATTTAAAATTTAAAAAAATCTAATATATTTAAAAAAAACTAAGGAAAATTTATTAATTAAAAAAAACCCTAATAATCAAAAACTAAAAAAAAATGAAATTTATTAAATTAAAAACTAAAATTGAAATTAAAAAAAAACTAATAATAAAAAAAATAACAGTGGAAAAAAAATTAGAAAAAAATTCTAAAATAAAAATTTACATAAAAGTGAATATAATACGCTGAAAAAAAAATATAAAAAAAGGATAAGTGAATTAAAAAAAAATTATCTATTAATTCAATACGCTGAAGAAAAAAATATAATATAAAAAAAAGATAAGTGAATTCAAAAAAAAATATATATATGTATTAAAAAAATCTATTAATTTAAAAAAAACAACTAATCTAAAATTAAAAAAAAAATATATATATAGTGGGAAAAAATTAATAATAAACAAATAAATAAATAAATTAATAAATTTATAAATTAACTGAAAAAACAAGTATGTGGTACAATCTACAGAAAAAAAGATAGTAATGCAATAAACAAAGACGTAACAAAATAGCAACAGAAATTTAAATCAACAGTGAATTCGGGAAAAAGTATATATACATCATACAAGAAAGAAACAAAAAGAACAATTTTCGCAAGATAAATATTCAACATGGGCTAAGGATGGATATACAATGTACCCAAGGAGAATTTGCAGAAGATTTTGGATGAATTCGGCATAGAATTCACAACTGGTACCGTCGATGAGCTCCGCAGACTACTATCGGGATTCGTAACGTCGCTGGATTTAACAGACGCAGTGATTGATCGCCTACGTGAATTAGAAAAGCAGTGGAGCCGAGGAATTTCACCCACGATGAAACCAGCCCCTCCGACGGTCCAGACATCACAAGGAGCGATTTCTCAAATCTACAATCAAAACATAGGCGTAAAGGGGACAACACACGATAATTTGGCCGCAGCCAAACACGCATCAGTAAGACAGGAAACGGCAGATGTACTCCGAAATACCATGAGTTATTCAGACGTCATGGATAAGGTACGTAAATGGTCTTGTAGGTATGACGGGGGCAAAGACCCCATAGGTTTTATTGAGAGAATTGAGGAACTCTCAGAGGCATATGAATTGCCCAATAATATGCTACCACGAACCATGCCAGAGCTCTTGAAAGATAACGCTCTGTGCTGGTTTAGAAACAACAATCGAGGCTGGTCAACATGGGAATCGTTCAAAACAGATTTCCTGAAATTCTTCCTGCCATCACGATATTTCGAAGAGTTGGAAGATAACATCCGGAAAAGAATTCAAGGTCCGCGAGAGAGGTTCAAAGACTACGTTTTGGTCATACAGTCACTAATGCGTCATATAAACTACACGGAAGATCAGAAACTTCAGCGAATATACAGAAATTGCTACAGAGATTATTTATTATATATTAAGAGAACCGATTTTACAACGTTGGAAGACTTAGTGACCATGGCAGAGGATTTCGAGGGCATTCGTCCGGATTCTGAGCCGCAACGAGCTTTTCAAATTCAACGCCGTCAACCACTAGAGTCACACAGAATGATATCCACTGAAACCACAACAATTCATCAATCTGATTCACGAACAGCCTGTAGAAGATGTGGCGAAAATGGCCATTTCCAGCGAGAATGCCGTAACTCTAGGAAAATTTTCTGTTGGGAATGCGGAAAACAAGGAGTTAGAACCAGAGGTCGAAACTTTTATGACTTTTATAATAAAAGTCATGAAATAAGGGTTATTCAATGACTTTTATTTTAAAAGTTTTTCGATAAGAGTTATTCGATGACTTTTATTTTAAAAGTTTTGGATAAAAGTTATTCGATGACTTTTATTTTAAAAGTTTTTCGATGAGAGTTATTCGATGACTTTTATTTTAAAAGTTTTTCGATGAGAGTTATTCGATGACTTTTATTTTAAAAGTTTTTCGATAAAAGTGATTCGATGACTTTTATTTTAAAAGTTTTCCGATGAGAGTTATTCGATGACTTTTATTTTAAAAGTTTTTTAATAAGAGTTATTCGATGACTTTTATTTTAAAAGTTTTGGATAAAAGTTATTCGATGACTTTTATTTTAAAAGTTTTTCGATGAGAGTTATTCGATGACTTTTATTTTAAAAGTTTTTCGATGAGAGTTATTCGATGACTTTTATTTTAAAAGTTTTTCGATAAAAGTGATTCGATGACTTTTATTTTAAAAGTTTTTTAATAAGAGTTATTCGATGACTTTTATTTTAAAAGTTTTTAGTAAGAGTTATTTAAGACTTTTTCGTAATATAAGTTTTTTGTTGATGAGGTAGATGATGGTCAATACGAACTAACATTGAGCTACGATATGATGAAAAGAATTGATCTTAGCTGGTGGGTTGGAAGATGCACATATATAGAAGAGGCACGTATAGATGCTACATAATATAGATGCACATATATTGTGAAATATATTTTTTACATAGTGGGAAGTGGGCGGGGGCCACTCAATACCGGTAAAGGGGCGTTTCTTACGAAAAAATGACTTTGCGTCAATCGGTAACAAATGTCGCGAAACGGATATAAAATCAGGTGGGAGGGGGAGTGGCTGCCCCAAAAGGGCGTAATGGGCGGTTTTTGACAAAAAACTACTTTGCGCTAATCGATAGGAAATATCATGAAACGGATTTGGGAAATGGTGGAACGAGGCGTGGACTCCCCAAAAGGGGAGAAAGGGGCGTTTTTTACCAAAAAAACACTTTGCGCTAATCGATAGCAAATATCGCGAAATGGATTTGGAAGATGGTCTGAAGTAAGCGTGGCCTTCTGCCCCTTTTTAGTGTCCACGCCTACTTCAGACCATCTTCCAAATCCGTTTCATGATATTTGTTATCGATTAGCGCAAAATAGTTTTTTGGTAAAAAATGCCCCTTTCGCCCATTTTGGAGAGTCCACGCCCCGTGTCACTATGTCACAAATTCGTTTCATGATATTTCCTATCGATTAGCGCAAAGTGTTTTTTTTTTGGTAAAAAACACCCACTACGCCCATTTGGGGAGGCCACTCCCCCTCCCACCTGATTTTATATCCGTTTCGCGACATTTGCTACCGATTGACGCAAAGTCATTTTTTCGTAAGAAACGCCCCTTTACCGGTATTGAGTGGCCCCCGCCCACTTCCCACTATGTAAAAAATCTATTTCACAATACTTTCTATATATGTGAATCTTCCAACCCACCAGCTAATATCAATTCTTTTCATCATATCATAGCTCAATGTTAGTTCGTATTGACCACCATCAACCTCATCAACAAAAAACTTATATTACGAAAAAGTCTTAAATAACTCTTATTAAAAAAACTTTTAAATTAAAGTAAAAGTCAACTTTTAACTTTTATTTATAAAAGTAAAAGTTAAAAGTAAACTTTTACTTTTATAAATAAAAGTAAAAGTTAAAAGTATACTTTTACTTCTAAAAATAAAAGTAAAAGTTAAAAGTAAACTTTTACTTTCAAAAATAAAAGTAAAAGTTAGAAGTATACTTTTACTTTTAAAAATAAAAGTAAAAGTTAAAAGTAAACTTTTGCTTTTATTTTTAAAAGTAAAAGTATACTTTTAACTTTTACTTTTAAAAATAAAAGTTAAACTTTTACTTTTAAATAAAAGTTTTGGAAATAAGAGTTATTTTCGAGCACTGGTTAGAACAATCGAGTGCTGTAAGAAAAATCAGGGAAACGCGCAGGGTGTCCAGCAGAGACGAGGACTGGTGGACCCATTGAACAGAAGCTTTCCTCGTACCCCACGAAGTGCTTGAACTACAATAAAGATAGAATTTTTGCCAAAGTCGCTTTAGCTAATGAACTTATCACAGAGACTTTAGGAGCTTCATCAGCCAATTAGCCGCCGACATGATCGTAGAAAAGAAGGCGAAGGTACGGACGGCACAGTACACGTAGTAAAAGAAGCCATAGAAGTTACTGTACGACTAGGAGCGGCAGTGTGTGAGCTGCAGATTTTAATTTTACCAGATGTCACTGACAGTATTATACTAGGCTTGAATTTTCTGATTAAGATTGGAACATCAATTAGCTGCGGAGGCGAGACCATCACATTGAGAGCACCAACAACTGAAAGTGCTGCATTTTCAACAATACGGACGCAAAATACAGAAACTGCGGTACAAGAACCATCAGAAAAACCCAACAGAGAAAATGCGAATTCATCGAGAACAGCCATGAAAGTTGGCCAAGAGCAAGATTCGGCTCAGGAAAAGATCGAGAAATTCCTGGAAGCAGAGCTTAAGAAATTTGAGACACCTACAGGACCGTCCAACATCACAGAACATAAAATCATCATGGAAGACGACAGACCGAAGAAGCAGAGATATTACCCGAAAAACCCCGCGATGCAAGAGATAATAAACAAAGAAATAGATGAGCTGCTGGAAAAAGGCTGCATCGAGCCTTCACATAGTTCATATAGTGCGCCAATCGTTCTAGTTAGGAAAAAGAATGGTCAATGGCGACTATGCATTGATTATCGGCAGTTGAACTCAAGGTCAGTACCTGACGCTTATCCATTGCCTAGGATTCAACACATTTTGGATCGACTATGAGACGCGCAGTACATAAGTACCTTAGATTTGAAAAATGGCTATTGGCAAATTCCCGTAAGCAACAATAGTAAGCAATACATAGCATTCACCGTACCGGGAAGAGGACTTTTTCAGTGGAAAGTCATGCCATTTGGACTTCACTCTGCACCGGCAACATTCCAAAGAGCACTAGACCAAGTCATCGGGCCGGATATGGAATCTCACGCGTTTGCATATTCGGACGACATCATTGTAGTTGGTTCAACTTTGGAAAAACATATAGAAAACTTGCGAGAAGTATTTCGACGACTAAGAAATGCAAACATAAAAATTAAGGAAGAAAAGTGTGAATTCTTCAAACAAGATTTGAGCCAAGGTATTCACACCGATCCAGATAAGGTTGCGGCTATAAAGGAATTGCCACCTCCTACAAATGTCAGAGGCGTACGACGATTTCTCGGAACCGCATCGTGGTATCGACGATTCGTGCCAGATTTTCCTAAATTAGTAGTCCCACTTACCAGTCTATTGAGAAAAGATAAACGATGGCATTGGAACGAAGAACAACAACAAGCATTCGAGACATTGAAATTAAAACTAACTAAAGCACCGGTATTAACGTGTCCAGATTTCTCAAAACTTTTCACGCTCCAGACAGACGCAAGTAATCACGGGTTAGGAGCAGTTCTCACGCAGGAAACCGACGAAGGCGAGAAAGTTGTTGCCTATGCGAGTCGACATCTTAATAAGGCAGAAATGAGTTACTCAGCTACAGAGAAAGAAAGCCTCGCAGTCGTATGGGGAATCAGGAAAATGCGGCCTTACTTAGAAGGCTATATATTGTGCGTCATAACGGATCACCTCGCACTCAAGTGACTAAATTCACTGGAAAATCCATCTGGGCGGCTAGCGAGATGGGCGCTTGAGTTACAACAATATATGTTCGACGTAAAATATCGAAAAGGCAAATGGAACGTAGTCGCTGATACACTGTCCAGAGAACCCGTGGAAAAATTAAATAATATCACAGTTGATGGAGAAAGATGCAACTGGACCGAAGCCAAGATCACCGAAATCAAGAAAAACCCAGTGAAATATGCTGATTATGTCATAGAGAATGGCCAATTGTATCGACATATTCCAGGGCAGTTGAACGACGAGGACTGTGCGGCATGGAAACTTTGCGTGCCCAAACACTTACGCGCCCGGGTACTTAAAGAGAATCACGATGACCCCACTGCTGGACATCCAGGAATTAGAAAGACCATTACGAAGATAGCCAACAAATATTATTGGCCAGGAATGTTCAGAGACATAAGAAAACATGACCGCTGCTGTGAACCCTGCCAAAAATATAAACCAGAGCAAAACAAAGCCGCAAGAAGAATGCTTACGCAATTACCCGATGAACCATGGTCCATCGTTTGCGCTGATTTCATTGGACCATTACCTCGAACAAAGCATGGCAATTCAGTGATATTAGTTTTCTTCGACAAATTCTCTAAGTAGACAGATATCGTACCACTAAGACAGGCGACCGCTGACAATGTAAAGAAAGCATTCCGTGAGAGAATCTTAGCGAGATATGGTGTCCCAAAAGTTTTTGTCAGAGATAATGGTCTTCAGTTTAAAAACAGACCACTTCAAAGATTTCTTCAAAGTGTAGGAGTTCGACAACAGTTTACAGCACCTTATACCCCTCAGGAGAACCCAACAGAAAGAGCAGACAGAAACGTAAAAAGAATACTAGCCCAAATCATAGACAACAAGCAAACACAGTGGGACGAGTATATCCCGGAAATCTCTCTAGCGATAAACACCATGGCATCCGAGACGACAGGGTTTAGTCCAGCTTTTCTCACACAAGGTCGAGAACCACGTGTTCCTGGGTAGCACTTCGGTGAAGTTACTATGGGAACCGGCTCAACACCACAGAATCCTGAATACAAAGGCATCAGGTTACAAGAAATATTTAAAATCGTGAGAAGAAACCTCGAAAGAGCTTCAATAGATCAGGCCAGGCACTACAATCTGCGACGAAGACAATGGAAACCCGAAGTGGGAACTCAAGTATTAGTCAAAACCCACCATCTATCGAAAGCAGCAGACAAATTCAACGCCAAGCTAGCTCCAAAGTACGAAGGACCATATCAAATCAAGAGATACATTTCTCCAGTAATTGTCGAATTTGAAATCACAGGAAATTCAAAAACCCGCACGGCTCATATTGGTGACCTCAAGGAATATCACCATAGTTTCGAAACATTGACCAAGACTGGTACAGACGGGCATAACTGAGTTGTAATAGTTTAGAGCGCATGTATGGTGATTGACGTAGCTCGTGTTGTCCCACATAGAGTTTGTAAGTAAGACACTAATTACATTTTTTTTTATGTAAACAGATTTTTCAAAACATCAACAATGGCGAATCAATTATACTACGACCGTATGGATGGCGAGCTCAGTGCCGATGCACAGGTGAAGAAGCAGGTGAGCGTCGAAACTCTTGGTCGAGTAATAGTCGACGTAGCAAGGCAGGGGGGGTCGGTGTTGCCCTCGTCCAGCGGGGCGTCCGGTGGCACCGACGAACAACCGTTAGTCCGATATCCACCAGGTCGCGCAGTGGTCACGATTTATACGGCGGATTATAGACGGCTCGCACCGAAGCAGTTTTTAAACGATGCTCTCATCGAGTTCTGGCTCAATTGGGTACAGAATACCAAACTTTCCGAAGCCCGCCGTGACAGGGTGTATGTCGCCAGCACATTTCTTTTTACGAAGTTGGACAACGGTACTAAAACTCCATTGGAGAGGCACGCGGCGGTTAAGCGCTGGACCAGGAAGTTGGACATTTTCGAGAAAGACTTAATCTTGATTCCCATAAACAAGAACCAGCCCCCGGCATCATCCAGTTCGATTCCCTGAGCCCTGGCCCACGAACAAGCGAAGCCCAGCTAATAAGGGAATACTTGGCAGAGGAATATAACGCTCGGAAGCCTGGAGAGGAACCCCGTGAGTGGGGAGAGGAGGCGGTACCACTGCTGACACCTCCCGTACCTCAGCAGCGAAATGGTACAGATTGTGGCGTATTTTTACTCCATTTTGCCGAAAAGCTGCTGACCGAGCCATGGCTCGACTTCTGGCCAGAGGCAGCACAGTTTTGTGAATGGTTCCCGGTCAAGGAAATTGCGGAGAAAAGAAGAGTGATAGCCGGAGTGCTCAAGGAAATTGCTGAAAAGGACCAGGACCGACGGTTTCCAACATTACCAGGCGAAGGGACCTCCTCTTAAGGGACCTCCTCTTAAGTAAACGCACAAGAGTCGCAAGCCCGAATCCAACTGGAGAACGCTACTACGACCCAATTACTGGATCCTACTACGATGACCTGTGTGCCGAAGTGGAAGGTCACGCCAGCACTGCTGTCATGCCCACGTGGCACACAAAGATATACAATTCCCACATTAAACACAAATAAACGCACACTCACAAAGAAACAACATTACAAACAAATCACATAGGAAAAATATCACAAAGGAATTTTACATAGAACGACCAATTTCGAAGTACATAAAATAAACATAAAGACCAAAGGTCGAAACTTAAAGTCAATAACCTGAAATATATAAATATATTTTCAAGGTTAACATTTTCTTGTCGTTCACACAAAAAAAAACATGTAGCAACAATTATGGTGGGTGATCCGCTATAGGATACCGTTTCCGATAAACAACAATTCACATCAAAACTTGTGTTGATGTGACTATAAAATCGAGTGTGAAAGCTCACTCGATCTCTTTTGGATCTCACAGTTCAGACGGTAAGTCGCACCTCATGTATTATAAATTAATTTATACTTTGGCTGAGTGCTTTTAAGCGGACGCCAATTAGTTATACTAACTCACAGTAGTAACTTAGTAATTCCTTTGATTTTGTAAATTAACTTATACTTTGGTCGAGTGCTTTTAAGCGGACGCCAAGTAGATCATACTAACTCGTAGTAATTTTGAAAATTCATAAAATGTTGTAAATTAGCTTATACTTTGGCCGAGGGCTTTTAAGCGGACGCCAATAGTATAAGAACCAACTAGTAGCGGCTGAGTGCTTTTTAGCGGACGCCAATTTTGAATCGTAGATTAAGGTAATTTATTTGGGAATGGCCGAGTGGTTTTAATCGGACGCCAAACCCAAAATCTTGTTGTAAATTTCTTTATTATGTCAGTTCAGGGCATATTACAATGAAAACCGCGTAAAATGATTGCAAGGAAAATCGCGTAAAAAGAGATTAAAAAGAAACAGGCTAATATTATTACCGGACGGTCCAATTGTTGACCGTATAAAAGCAGCATAAAAAGATTTTTTTACAAATAGGTCGATATTTGGTAAACCCGCGTAAAAGGAATACGCGTCAAGAGATTGGTCGCATATTTCGCCGCGATCAATAGTCGCACAAAACTATAATATTTCCATGAAGAATAATCATAAGAACTAGTCGTAAGAACTACTGTAAATAGATTATTAAGATATTCGTCTCATAAGCAATTTTGTAAAGAAATTAAAAATAAAATAAAAATGAAGAAAACAAAGTATTTTATTTTTTTATAAAACAAAACCCTGGCGAGACGGAGTTATACCCAGGCTCAGAAAACATCGTTGCAAATGGCGCCCGAGCAGGGACACTGGAAATTTGGAAAAACAGTGACACGGAAAATCAACGAGCAATCAAGGTAAAAACAAAATAAAATACAAAACAGGACAAGTGAAAATAAAAACTAAGCAACGTGAAACAGTGAACAAAATAAGAAAAATTTACACAGTGCGGAAAAAAAAATATTATATAATTTTAACTATAAAAAAAAACAAATATAATTTAAAATTTAAGCAAAAATAAAGAGGAGTGAATTTAAAATTTAAAAAAATCTAATATATTTAAAAAAAACTAAGGAAAATTTATTAATTAAAAAAAACCCTAATAATCAAAAACTAAAAAAAATGAAATTTATTAAATTAAAAACTAAAATTGAAATTAAAAAAAAACTAATAATAAAAAAAATAACAGTGGAAAAAAAATTAGAAAAAAATTCTAAAATAAAAATTTACATAAAAGTGAATATAATACGCTGAAAAAAAAATATAAAAAAAGGATAAGTGAATTAAAAAAAAATTATCTATTAATTCAATACGCTGAAGAAAAAAATATAATATAAAAAAAAAGATAAGTGAATTCAAAAAAAATATATATATATGTATTAAAAAAATCTATTAATTTAAAAAAAACAACTAATCTAAAATTAAAAAAAAAATATATATATAGTGGGAAAAAATTAATAATAAACAAATAAATAAATAAATTAATAAATTTATAAATTAACTGAAAAAAACAAGTATGTGGTACAATCTACAGAAAAAAAGATAGTAATGCAATAAACAAAGACGTAACAAAATAGCAACAGAAATTTAAATCAACAGTGAATTCGGGAAAAAGTATATATACATCATACAAGAAAGAAACAAAAAGAACAATTTTCGCAAGATAAATATTCAACATGGGCTAAGGATGGATATACAATGTACCCAAGGAGAATTTGCAGAAGATTTTGGATGAATTCGGCATAGAATTCACAACTGGTACCGTCGATGAGCTCCGCAGACTACTATCGGGATTCGTAACGTCGCTGGATTTAACAGACGCAGTGATTGATCGCCTACGTGAATTAGAAAAGCAGTGGAGCCGAGGAATTTCACCCACGATGAAACCAGCCCCTCCGACGGTCCAGACATCACAAGGAGCGATTTCTCAAATCTACAATCAAAACATAGGCGTAAAGGGGACAACACACGATAATTTGGCCGCAGCCAAACACGCATCAGTAAGACAGGAAACGGCAGATGTACTCCGAAATACCATGAGTTATTCAGACGTCATGGATAAGATACGTAAATGGTCTTGTAGGTATGACGGGGGCAAAGACCCCATAGGTTTTATTGAGAGAATTGAGGAACTCTCAGAGGCATATGAATTGCCCAATAATATGCTACCACGAACCATGCCAGAGCTCTTGAAAGATAACGCTCTGTGCTGGTTTAGAAACAACAATCGAGGCTGGTCAACATGGGAATCGTTCAAAACAGATTTCCTGAAATTCTTCCTGCCATCACGATATTTCGAAGAGTTGGAAGATAACATCCGGAAAAGAATTCAAGGTCCGCGAGAGAGGTTCAAAGACTACGTTTTGGTCATACAGTCACTAATGCGTCATATAAACTACACGGAAGATCAGAAACTTCAGCGAATATACAGAAATTGCTACAGAGATTATTTATTATATATTAAGAGAACCGATTTTACAACGTTGGAAGACTAAGTGACCATGGCAGAGGATTTCGAGGGCATTCGTCCGGATTCTGAGCCGCAACGAGCTTTTCAAATTCAACGCCGTCAACCACTAGAGTCACACAGAATGATATCCACTGAAACCACAACAATTCATCAATCTGATTCACGAACAGCCTGTAGAAGATGTGGCGAAAATGACCATTTCCAGCGAGAATGCCGTAACTCTAGGAAAATTTTCTGTTGGGAATGCGGAAAACAAGGAGTTAGAACCAGAGGTCGAAACTTTTATGACTTTTATAATAAAAGTCATGAAATAAGGGTTATTCAATGACTTTTATTTTAAAAGTTTTTCGATAAGAGTTATTCGATGACTTTTATTTTAAAAGTTTTGGATAAAAGTTATTCGATGACTTTTATTTTAAAAGTTTTTCGATGAGAGTTATTCGATGACTTTTATTTTAAAAGTTTTTCGATGAGAGTTATTCGATGACTTTTATTTTAAAAGTTTTTCGATAAAAGTGATTCGATGACTTTTATTTTAAAAGTTTTCCGATGAGAGTTATTCGATGACTTTTATTTTAAAAGTTTTTTAATAAGAGTTATTCGATGACTTTTATTTTAAAAGTTTTGGATAAAAGTTATTCGATGACTTTTATTTTAAAAGTTTTTCGATGAGAGTTATTCGATGACTTTTATTTTAAAAGTTTTTCGATGAGAGTTATTCGATGACTTTTATTTTAAAAGTTTTTCGATAAAAGTGATTCGATGACTTTTATTTTAAAAGTTTTTTAATAAGAGTTATTCGATGACTTTTATTTTAAAAGTTTTTAGTAAGAGTTATTTAAGACTTTTTCGTAATATAAGTTTTTTGTTGATGAGGTAGATGATGGTCAATACGAACTAACATTGAGCTACGATATGATGAAAAGAATTGATCTTAGCTGGTGGGTTGGAAGATGCACATATATAGAAGAGGCACGTATAGATGCTACATAATATAGATGCACATATATTGTGAAATAGATTTTTTACATAGTGGGAAGTGGGCGGGGGCCACTCAATACCGGTAAAGGGGCGTTTCTTACGAAAAAATGACTTTGCGTCAATCGGTAACAAATGTCGCGAAACGGATATAAAATCAGGTGGGAGGGGGAGTGGCTGCCCCAAAAGGGCGTAATGGGCGGTTTTTGACAAAAAACTACTTTGCGCTAATCGATAGGAAATATCATGAAACGGATTTGGGAAATGGTGGAACGAGGCGTGGACTCCCCAAAAGGGGAGAAAGGGGCGTTTTTTACCAAAAAAACACTTTGCGCTAATCGATAGCAAATATCGCGAAATGGATTTGGAAGATGGTCTGAAGTAAGCGTGGCCTTCTGCCCCTTTTTAGTGTCCACGCCTACTTCAGACCATCTTCCAAATCCGTTTCATGATATTTGTTATCGATTAGCGCAAAATAGTTTTTTGGTAAAAAATGCCCCTTTCGCCCATTTTGGAGAGTCCACGCCCCGTGTCACTATGTCACAAATTCGTTTCATGATATTTCCTATCGATTAGCGCAAAGTGGTTTTTTTGGTAAAAAACACCCACTACGCCCATTTGGGGAGGCCACTCCCCCTCCCACCTGATTTTATATCCGTTTCGCGACATTTGCTACCGATTGACGCAAAGTCATTTTTTCGTAAGAAACGCCCCTTTACCGGTATTGAGTGGCCCCCGCCCACTTCCCACTATGTAAAAAATCTATTTCACAATACTTTCTATATATGTGAATCTTCCAACCCACCAGCTAATATCAATTCTTTTCATCATATCGTAGCTCAATGTTAGTTCGTATTGACCACCATCAACCTCATCAACAAAAAACTTATATTACGAAAAAGTCTTAAATAACTCTTATTAAAAAAACTTTTAAAATAAAGTAAAAGTCAACTTTTAACTTTTATTTATAAAAGTAAAAGTTAAAAGTAAACTTTTACTTTTATAAATAAAAGTAAAAGTTAAAAGTATACTTTTACTTCTAAAAATAAAAGTAAAAGTTAAAAGTAAACTTTTACTTTCAAAAATAAAAGTAAAAGTTAGAAGTATACTTTTACTTTTAAAAATAAAAGTAAAAGTTAAAAGTAAACTTTTGCTTTTATTTTTAAAAGTAAAAGTATACTTTTAACTTTTACTTTTAAAAATAAAAGTTAAACTTTTACTTTTAAATAAAAGTTTTGGAAATAAGAGTTATTTTCGAGCACTGGTTAGAACAATCGAGTGCTGTAAGAAAAATCAGGGAAACGCGCAGGGTGTCCAGCAGAGACGAGGACTGGTGGACCCATTGAACAGAAGCTTTCCTCGTACCCCACGAAGTGCTTGAACTACAATAAAGATAGAATTTTTGCCAAAGTCGCTTTAGCTAATGAACTTATCACAGAGACTTTAGGAGCTTCATCAGCCAATTAGCCGCCGACATGATCGTAGAAAAGAAGGCGAAGGTACGGACGGCACAGTACACGTAGTAAAAGAAGCCATAGAAGTTACTGTACGACTAGGAGCGGCAGTGTGTGAGCTGCAGATTTTAATTTTACCAGATGTCACTGACAGTATTATACTAGGCTTGAATTTTCTGATTAAGATTGGAACATCAATTAGCTGCGGAGGCGAGACCATCACATTGAGAGCACCAACAACTGAAAGTGCTGCATTTTCAACAATACGGACGCAAAATACAGAAACTGCGGTACAAGAACCATCAGAAAAACCCAACAGAGAAAATGCGAATTCATCGAGAACAGCCATGAAAGTTGGCCAAGAGCAAGATTCGGCTCAGGAAAAGATCGAGAAATTCCTGGAAGCAGAGCTTAAGAAATTTGAGACACTTACAGGACCGTCCAACATCACAGAACATAAAATCATCATGGAAGACGACAGACCGAAGAAGCAGAGATATTACCCGAAAAACCCCGCGATGCAAGAGATAATAAACAAAGAAATAGATGAGCTGCTGGAAAAAGGCTGCATCGAGCCTTCACATAGTTCATATAGTGCGCCAATCGTTCTAGTTAGGAAAAAGAATGGTCAATGGCGACTATGCATTGATTATCGGCAGTTGAACTCAAGGTCAGTACCTGACGCTTATCCATTGCCTAGGATTCAACACATTTTGGATCGACTATGAGACGCGCAGTACATAAGTACCTTAGATTTGAAAAATGGCTATTGGCAAATTCCCGTAAGCAACAATAGTAAGCAATACATAGCATTCACCGTACCGGGAAGAGGACTTTTTCAGTGGAAAGTCATGCCATTTGGACTTCACTCTGCACCGGCAACATTCCAAAGAGCACTAGACCAAGTCATCGGGCCGGATATGGAATCTCACGCGTTTGCATATTTGGACGACATCATTGTAGTTGGTTCAACTTTGGAAAAACATATAGAAAACTTGCGAGAAGTATTTCGACGACTAAGAAATGCAAACATAAAAATTAAGGAAGAAAAGTGTGAATTCTTCAAACAAGATTTGAGCCAAGGTATTCACACCGATCCAGATAAGGTTGCGGCTATAAAGGAATTGCCACCTCCTACAAATGTCAGAGGCGTACGACGATTTCTCGGAACCGCATCGTGGTATCGACGATTCGTGCCAGATTTTCCTAAATTAGTAGTCCCACTTACCAGTCTATTGAGAAAAGATAAACGATGGCATTGGAACGAAGAACAACAGCAAGCATTCGAGACATTGAAATTAAAACTAACTAAAGCACCGGTATTAACGTGTCCAGATTTCTCAAAACTTTTCACGCTCCAGACAGACGCAAGTAATCACGGGTTAGGAGCAGTTCTCACGCAGGAAACCGACGAAGGCGAGAAAGTTGTTGCCTATGCGAGTCGACATCTTAATAAGGCAGAAATGAGTTACTCAGCTACAGAGAAAGAAAGCCTCGCAGTCGTATGGGGAATCAGGAAAATGCGGCCTTACTTAGAAGGCTATATATTGTGCGTCATAACGGATCACCTCGCACTCAAGTGGCTAAATTCACTGGAAAATCCATCTGGGCGGCTAGCGAGATGGGCGCTTGAGTTACAACAATATATGTTCGACGTAAAATATCGAAAAGGCAAATGGAACGTAGTCGCTGATACACTGTCCAGAGAACCCGTGGAAAAATTAAATAATATCACAGTTGATGGAGAAAAATGCAACTGGACCGAAGCCAAGATCACCGAAATCAAGAAAAACCCAGTGAAATATGCTGATTATGTCATAGAGAATGGCCAATTGTATCGACATATTCCAGGGCAGTTGAACGACGAGGACTGTGCGGCATGGAAACTTTGCGTGCCCAAACACTTACGCGCCCGGGTACTTAAAGAGAATCACGATGACCCCACTGCTGGACATCCAGGAATTAGAAAGACCATTACGAAGATAGCCAACAAATATTATTGGCCAGGAATGTTCAGAGACATAAGAAAACATGATCGCTGCTGTGAATCCTGCCAAAAATATAAACCAGAGCAAAACAAAGCCGCAAGAAGAATGCTTACGCAATTACCCGATGAACCATGGTCCATCGTTTGCGCTGATTTCATTGGACCATTACCTCGAACAAAGCATGGCAATTCAGTGATATTAGTTTTCTTCGACAAATTCTCTAAGTAGACAGAAATCGTACCACTAAGACAGGCGACCGCTGACAATGTAAAGAAAGCATTCCGTGAGAGAATCTTAGCGAGATATGGTGTCCCAAAAGTTTTTGTCAGAGATAATGGTCTTCAGTTTAAAAACAGACCACTTCAAAGATTTCTTCAAAGTGTAGGAGTTCGACAACAGTTTACAGCACCTTATACCCCTCAGGAGAACCCAACAGAAAGAGCAAACAGAAACGTAAAAAGAATACTAGCCCAAATCATAGACAACAAGCAAACACAGTGGGACGAGTATATCCCGGAAATCTCTCTAGCGATAAACACCATGGCATCCGAGACGACAGGGTTTAGTCCAGCTTTTCTCACACAAGGTCGAGAACCACGTGTTCCTGGGTAGCACTTCGATGAAGTTACTATGGGAACCGGCTCAACACCACAGAATCCTGAATACAAAGGCATCAGGTTACAAGAAATATTTAAAATCGTGAGAAGAAACCTCGAAAGAGCTTCAATAGATCAGGCCAGGCACTACAATCTGCGACGAAGACAATGGAAACCCGAAGTGGGAACTCAAGTATTAGTCAAAACCCACCATCTATCGAAAGCAGCAGACAAATTCAACGCCAAGCTAGCTCCAAAGTACGAAGGACCATATCAAATCAAGAGATACATTTCTCCAGTAATTGTCGAATTTGAAATCACAGGAAATTCAAAAACCCACACGGCTCATATTGGTGACCTCAAGGAATATCACCATAGTTTCGAAACATTGACCAAGACTGGTACAGACGGGCATAACTGAGTTGTAATAGTTTAGAGCGCATGTATTGTGATTGACGTAGCTCGTGTTGTCCCACATAGAGTTTGTAAGTAAGACACTAATTACATTTTTTTTATGTAAACAGATTTTTCAAAACATCAACAATGGCGAATCAATTATACTACGACCGTATGGATGGCGAGCTCAGTGCCGATGCACAGGTGAAGAAGCAGGTGAGCGTCGAAACTCTTGGTCGAGTAATAGTCGACGTAGCAAAGCAGGGGGGGTCGGTGTTGCCCTCGTCCAGCGGGGCGTCCGGTGGCACCGACGAACAACCGTTAGTCCGATATCCACCAGGCCGCGCAGTGGTCACGATTTATACGGCGGATTATAGACGGCTCGCACCGAAGCAGTTTTTAAAGGATGCTCTCATCGAGTTCTGGCTCAATTGGGTACAGAATACCAAACTTTCCGAAGCCCGCCGTGACAGGGTGTATGTCGCCAGCACATTTCTTTTTACGAAGTTGGACAACGGTACTAAAACTCCATTGGAGAGGCACGCGGCGGTTAAGCGCTGGACCAGGAAGGTGGACATTTTCGAGAAAGACTTAATCTTGATTCCTATAAACAAGAACCAGCCCCCGGCATCATCCAGTTCGATTCCCTGAGCCCTGGCCCACGAACAAGCGAAGCCCAGCTAATAAGGGAATACTTGGCTGAGGAATATAACGCTCGGAAGCCTAGAGAGGAACCCCGTGAGTGGGGAGAGGAGGCGGTACCACTGCTGACACCTCCTGTACCTCAGCAGCAAAATGGTACCGATTGTGGCGTATTTTTACTCCATTTTGCCGAAAAGCTGCTGACCGAGCCATGGCTCGACTTCTGGCCAGAGGCAGCACAGTTTTGTGAATGGTTCCCGGTCAAGGAAATTGCGGAGAAAAGAAGAGTGATAGCCGGAGTGCTCAAGGAAATTGCTGAAAAGGACCAGGACCGACGGTTTCCAACATTACCAGGCGAAGGGACCTCCTCTTAAGTAAACGCACAAGAGTCGCAAGCCCGAATCCAACTGGAGAACGCTACTACGACCCAATTACTGGATCCTACTACGATGACCTGTGTGCCGAAGTGGAAGGTCACGCCAGCACTGCAGTCATGCCCACGTGGCACACAAAGATATACAATTCCCACATTAAACACAAATAAACGCACATTCACAAAGAAACAACATTACAAACAAATCACATAGGAAAAATATCACAAAGGAATTTTACATAGGACGACCAATTTCGAAGTACATAAAATAAACATAAAGACCAAAGCTCGAAACTTAAAGTCAATAACCTGAAATATATAAATATATTTTCAAGGTTAACATTTTCTTGTCGTTCACACAAAAAAAAAACATGTAGCAACAATTATGGTGGGTGATCCGCTATAGGATACCGTTTCCGATAAACAACAATTCACATCAAAACTTGTGTTGATGTGACTATAAAATCGAGTGTGAAAGCTCACTCGATCTCTTTTGGATCTCACAGTTCAGACGGTAAGTCGCACCTCATGTATTATAAATTAATTTATACTTTGGCTGAGTGCTTTTAAGCGGACGCCAATTAGTTATACTAACTCACAGTAGTAACTTAGTAATTCCTTTGATTTTGTAAATTAACTTATACTTTGGTCGAGTGCTTTTAAGCGGACGCCAAGTAGATCATACTAACTCGTAGTAATTTTGAAAATTCATAAAATGTTGTAAATTAGCTTATACTTTGGCCGAGGGCTTTTAAGCGGACGCCAATAGTATAAGAACCAACTAGTAGTGGCTGAGTGCTTTTTAGCGGACGCCAATTTTGAATTGTAGAAACCAAACTCTTGTTGTAAATTTTGTTGTAAATTGTACAACCCAAACTCTTGTTGTAAATTTCTTTATTATGTCAGTTCAGGGCATATTACAATGAAAACCGCGTAAAATGATTGCAAGGAAAACCGTGTAAAAAGAGATTAAAAAGAAACAGGCTAATATTATTACCGGACGGTCCAATTGTTGACCGTCTAAAAGCAGCATAAAAAGATTTTTTTTACAAATAGGTCGATACTTGGTAAACCCGCGTAAAAGGAATACGCGTCAAGAGATTGGTCGCATATTTCGCCGCGATCAATAGTCGCACAAAACTATAATATTTGAATGAAGAATAATCATAAGAACTAGTCGTAAGAACTACTGTAAATAGATTATTAAGATATTCGTCTCATAAGCAATTTTGTAAAGAAATTAAAAATAAAATAAAAATGAAGAAAACAAAGTATTTTATTTTTTTATAAAACAAAACCCTGACGAGATGGAATTATACCCAGGCTCAGAAAACATCGTTGCATAGTTATTAGTTATTTGGTTATTTTTAATTAGCTATTTTTTAATTTTTATTTTTATATTGTTTAATGTTAGTGTTGTCTTAGAATTTGATGGATTGTTAGATTCCTTTCCCAAAAAGATGCACTGAAATTGCAAATATTTGTAAACACAGTATTTTAATGCACAAGGCATCGAGATTTGTGAAACAATATAGATGACTGCATGGTTCTAATATATAATATATTAAGATATGATTGCAGTCGTAATATTCTGTTTTATCGATACGACGACCCGCTGCTTGGTGTTCCCAGTAAATATCAAGGGACAAAAATGTCGCACAAGGGACAAATTCATTCGTTCATAGTCTACAGTTCATTTCGTCGTTTTGCTGGTGAAACAACAACAAATTTGACGTGTCCCGAGACAAATGTCCCCTGTGTGAGTGCGGCGTAACGTAAATTAAGAGTAAAATGTGTGGATAACAGAAATACAGAATTCGAATTACATAGTAGAGTGTGGGAGACCTATTAATACTGCTACAAATTCGCGAAACACGGGGAACTTTTCCGAAAACGACAACGGTGTATGTCGCACGACAACGCAACTACGTCACTACACCAGAGATCATAACAAATACATTAGGAACTTGCTGTACTGATGTCTCGTGGAGAGAAAGCTGCAGGCCAACGGGTAAACCTGTTTATAATAGTCAATATATAACGATAACATTTAGACGCTGGTAACGGTCGTACGATGTCTAGATGTATATGTTCTGCCTTTTTGGACCTCTATTTTATTCACTGCTGATTTTGTATGTCTGTTTACCATAGATTTTTGACATTCAAAACATTCGTGTGACCATTTATTTTATTTCCTTCAACATACCCGGCCAAAAATTGACATTAACACTACGTGTACTTCTTACTCCTGGATGAGAAATGTTTTGTAGTTTGTCAAAAAAAGCTTGCCGCAGAGATGATGGGACATATGGTCCCGTGTGGTTATTTGTAGTCTCACACTGTAAACCTATATTTAATGTTGGAACTTATTAATTTAAAATTTTGTTGTTTATTCATTCAGGGGTCCCTAATGTCTTGGTCCTATGGCTGTTCTTTAACAAAAATATTTAAATTAAAATCCGTATTTTGTATAACGGTAACTTCATACGCTCGAGATAATGTATCAGCCACAATATTTGTTTTCCAGCGTAGATACTGGATATCATCTGAAAACTGGGCCATATATTCAAGTTGTCTTGTTTGTCGTGGACCTTTTTCCGTTCCTAACCTCATAGCAAATGTTAGTGACCTGTAAAGCCTGTAAATTTTATGCCTTCCAAAATATGTCTCAGAGGCTGTATTTTACTTTTGTGGGTGAAGTGTTTTTTTTGAAAAGGATGAAGGAAGTATATTTAATTGGTTTGGTGTTCAAACCATACTTCGTAAGGCGATTAAAAAGTATTTTAAGATGGTTAAGGTGTTGTTCTTCATTGTCGCTAGCGACTAGCACTAGTGTTGGGAACTATCGACTGATTTCAACTATCGATAGTTAGTAACTGAATGATTTTCACTATCGGACGATTTTTTTATTCATTCATTCATTTACTCGACATATTCGTATATTAAACACATGCGTTGACAACATAATCAAATGAATCGTTTCTCTTGTTTGATTAATTGGGAATCGGTTTTTACTCCCTGAACGATTTCTGAATTACTAAGAGCTACCGAATGCTTGAATTACTAGTTTCTAGTAATTATGAATTCTGGGAGGCAGATTCACTCGTTGAATGATTTTTGAATTATTAAAAGCTGTCGTAATTCAAACATTTCGACATTTCGTAATCCAAAAGGCATTCGATTGAATTCGATCGTTCCGAATGGCGTTATTATTGCTGTCTTAAAAATATCTTCCTCCGCCATGGAAATTTGATGGTAGGCACGTACTAGGTCTAATTTTGAGAAAATGTGTTTGATTCTAATATTCATGTTAAGGCCATGTAAATGTGGTAAAGGGTGTCGATCTGGAACCCCCACTGTATTTAGTCGCCTGAAATTGCCGCAAGGCCGCCAGTTGCTTGGGTCCTATTTCGAAATTAAAGGCAGTGGGGATGATACTGAAGTCGGTCTGAAGACGCCAGCTTTTATCAGATATTCGAGCTCAGTTTTTGCAATGTTGAATTTTATAGGGTCTAAATGTCGTGGCTTAGAGTATGTTAAAGATCCTTCGATTGCTATTTGATGTAAAGTAAAATGTTTTATTGGTTTGATGTAATCTGGTTCCTTCGTAAATGAAGGGAACTCTTTTAATAATTTCG
Organism: Physocephala rufipes; assembly: GCA_963966595.1. NCBI lineage: Eukaryota > Metazoa > Arthropoda > Insecta > Diptera > Conopidae > Physocephala > Physocephala rufipes. Next base: position 16,029,570 of record OZ016503.1, read on the forward strand.
TGTATTCATTTTCAATTGCAAAGAGTTTCGGAGGTTGAACGTCGCATAAGTGTGCAATACCGACGATTGACAATTTTGTATAGAGATCTATAAGACATTTTATTTTTAAGTCAACCATTAAACCACATTTACTGAGAAAATCGGCAACAATGATTGGTGTGGCAATGCCAGCAATCAGAAATGCAAAAGGAAATTCTGTTCTCAATCGCGCGTTAACATTTAATAGTTTTCGACTGAATGTGTTAATTATTGAGCCATTGGTTGCAGTTAAAATAATATATGTAGATCGCTTATTTTTGTGAAGTTTGAAGATGGAAGCATCAGCACCACTATCTATTAAGGATTTTAATTTGTTATCTTCGTTGAAAATAAAAAGGCTACGTGTAGAATAGTTTATGTTACCGTTGTCAACCGCCGCGACAACGGATTTCTTTAGTGTAGCGGCTTATTTCTATTGTTAAACGCATATGGGTGTTCACATTTTTTGGCTTTGCTTCCAAATCGGTGTAAATTTGATATATGTCGCGGTGATTTTCATCCATGTGAAAATGTCCGAGATCCTTGTATCTGATTTTTTATTTCGCCAATTTCCATTGTTAGTTCATTAAAATTTTCCGTTCATTTTTGTTGTTAGTTGGATTGAACTTTGAACTAGGTGGTCAGAAATTTGTGGTTGTGAAATGGAAGCCACTTAGTTGCCTTCTTATTCTTCACATACTTTGCCTGCGAGTCGTACTAATTCCGTTGTGTTGGCTGTGCTAGTTCCTGTTAGTGAAACTATAGGATTCATTGGTATTTTTCTTAACCATAATTTCTTAACGATTTCTATATCGAAACTGGAACCAGATAGCTGCACAAGTGTTTCATAAAATTCTGATGATTTATAGTCCCCTATTTTGGAAGATGGCAAAAGTTTTTCTAATTTCGGGTTTGTTTCCTTAATGTTTGTCTTTCGATATGTGTTTTTCTTAGTTCGAAGTCCTGTTTCCCTGTCTACCACTTACTGCTGGCCGATCAAATTTGAAGATAATAACCTTTTCCTTTTTCTCTTCCTAAATTTGTTTCTAATTGGATATTTTCCCTCGTTTATTGACTCAGGCGGCTTGACTCGTTATGTTTTACCTTCTACCTTTCGTGGTTTGTCATGAATTTTTCTCCTGCACGTTACGTGATTGATGATTCTGTGAATCCCTTCCGGTGGAGAAAAATGCAAGTAAGACTCCAGATAAAGCTATTCAAAACGCGGTCGATAGACGTGGAATTATGGTGCGCCCAATGTTTTGATAAGGGAGCGCGCGAATTATTTGGAGTTAGGTCATATCTTCCAAATTTTCAATAGATGCTAGCTAGAAGCTTTTCTTTGGTGTGCGTGATAAAACTAAAACACGTTATGGAAGGTGCATGTGAATAACCACCAAATTAATGCTAATGCTAATAATTAATGCTAAATTACACGAAATTAATGCTAAGCCTGTCTTCATCCCTGAATGAGAAATAATGACGGAATCTATTTTCATTATGCAACAAATCGTCGAATACTCCTTTTTTTGTTCAGCGAATGACTCCTTCACAAAAAATTTTTTATTAAAAGTTACATAAGTTGCGTTATCAAGTAGAATGCAACGAATTTTTAAATATATGAAAAAATGTAGTTACGGCAGAAACAACTTCAAATTGATGTTCTGAATTATTTTTAATATCGACTAATTTTGTTTTCCATAAATCACAATAATGTTTCTAGTAATTTGTGTTGATCTATATGAACAAAACATAATAAAGATATGAAATATTTGGAATTCACATAAACCGCCGGCGTTGTGCCGTCGTCTTTTTTGTATATTCTTCTCATAATAAGTTATACTTATAAATTCTCTCGTCGTTTACTTTACTGAGCTTTTGGAAGGCGCTTGCTGTCTTGTAAAAATCATATTTGCTAGACATAAATGTAAAAATTAAATAAAAAATTTCTAAATTGTCTGCTTTTAAAAACCTTTATTAAAGCTTTATTGAATATTGGTTTTGTGCGAGTTTCCACAATTATTGCTGCAAAATTCAGTTTAGAAACTAATTCATTTCCAAATTTGGTATTATAAGGTTCTAATACTTAGTATTTACTATCTGCCACATTAATACTCAATTGAGGTTTTTACTTTTAATATAGTATTTTGGATATAAAGCAAAACAAATTATCACTAAAAGACGTAATGCACTCAGAGAGAAGCAAAAATAGAATGCATAGATTTTAATTTGGTTTAATGTGGTTGCTTACGTACAAACATACATTTAATTTGTTATAAACGGTTGCGTACGTTTATAAAATACTTAAATAATTTAATAACATTTTCGGCTTATATTTACATGATCGTACTAGCTCCGATTTGTTCGTCGTTCTCCTGTCGGGTTTGTGCTTCTTTCCTAACCCTAATAAACATAAAATCAATGCCCGATATCTCTTTGGGGCGGGATTAGAGCCCTTCGAAATTTCAAAATTTATTATTTACATCTCCTAAACTGCGCCAGCTATTTGGATGAAATTAGTATCGTTCGAAAGCTCGTATAAATACCAATAATTTATTCAAAAAGACATTTAATCGAAATGATAACAGTTTTTGAAATAAACGGAATTTTAACACTCTACTACCTTTTTGCCCTTTTAATTATTTTTTTCTAAATAATATGCGTGATTAGGGCATGCAGTTATACTTAAAATAAAAAACTACGTTATTTCAGCTTTCATACCAGATCTGCAGATCTACTTCTCATGCAAATCGGTGATTGTTTTATGGAGAAAAACCATTTTCAAATTTACAACGAACTACTTTTTTCCATTAGTCGTTTGTGTACTTTATAATTTCCTTAACATTTTTTCGCCTGCAGTGCTATCAAAACACAGAAAAATTTTTAAGAAAAATTTTTTCCCTTTGTTTAATATTTCTGTTGCCCTGAAAAGGGCAATTTTTAAAAATCAGGTCAATTTACCTATTTTCCTCCTCAAGGACGTCTGAATCCGCCGCTGTCCTGTTAGAAGGCGTGTTATATAATTCGCCGGCAAATTTATAAAAGTTCATTAGCACATCAATATTTTGTGCCCGGCACTGCTTTAAGAAAATACATTTTGCGATAGACCCACAGAAAAAACTTTTTTCGAGTATATTGAGGTAATGCAGCTTTTACGTGCCTCCAGAGCGACTCGATATTTTTGGTATGTGCACCAGTTTCTGGGTCCTTGAAGTGAAGTGAATGATTCACTTTTAGGTGCAAAGAATCCCTCACCGCTAAAGCAATCGTATGACTGAAAGAAAGTAACATTTCATTTTATGAAAAAGATAAGCAACAGTTGTCTATATATACCTTCCAGCAATCAGAGATTATAACGGTATGCGGCTTTATAAATTTTTTTATTAAAGTTAACAGTGTTTCCCTGTATCTCTCCTCCACAGGGACCAGGAAACAACGGTTCGTCCCCCTTTCAATCCCCGCGAAAATCCCCACGTGATGTCCTTTATGGTGTTTTCTTTTGCCGAATTTGGATTCACCAATTTCGACAATGATATTTGGACCACCAAGTGGTTCCTGATTTTCGGTGGCATAGATGACCACCTCTCTATGGAAAGACGCCCAGTCAACCGCCGTTTTTCCAGATATATTAAGCTGGAAATAATTAATATTTTAAAAAATTACTCGGCCTGATATAAAAAGTGATGTAGTACCTGTTTTTTTATAAAATTTAGCGTTACGCCTTCGACCCATAAGCTCGAAAAGGCAACGATCGTGTATGACGATAGTCTTGATTTTTCAAAAAAGGTGTTTTTTCTTATTGACACTTTTGCCACACATTTTACTCTTTTTTTTAACTGTTCAAGAAGTATTCCTTGCACCTCCAAGAAAAGCCATCTCTTGCGCGACTATCTGGCCGCAAAACAAAATCGTGGCCATTTTGGCAGTTTAAAGTTTTTGGAATCAAATTCCAGTTCTGGAGCTTTTTGACTATATCTCCAGTAATTTCTCCGTCAACCTCACAATTAAAAATTCCGTAAATATGAATTAAATCCATTTCGCACACGGTTAGTTATTCGCGATTCACACAATTATATTAAAATATTTAAATTTACCAACAACAAAAAGGGAAATAACGGTTATAAATTCAACAAAATGGTCATAAATTATAGGAACCAATGTTGCATACTTTATAAAATCATACTATTATAGGAATGCATATTAACAAAATTCAAAAAGAGTAATTCATACTTACGATAAAAAGTCGGTTTTCTCTGTAACTAAACCACCGATCTACATGAAAGATGTTTTGTATAAATGCCTAAATAATCTAGTTTTCTATTTTAGGTACAAATGTATATACTAATTACACATTTTTTTAGAAAAAAATATTACAATTGGAAGAAAAGTAGTAGAATTTTAAAATTTCGTTTAATTCAAAAACTATTAACATTTCGATAAAATACCTTTTTACATGAAATATAGATATTTATACAGGCTTTCTAACAACACTAACGGTGGAATATCTCTTGCGGTTTAGAAGATATGAAGACTTATTTTCCAAATTCCAAAGGCCATCAGCCCCGCCCATAGAAGGCAGCGGGAATTAATTTTGTGTTTTTTATGATCAGAAAGAGATCACAACAACAAAAAACATAACGGTGCTAGTACAATCATGTAAATATGTTCCAAATTTTCTTATATTATATTCTTATTTTATATTCTTATATTAAAATATTCTTATATGTCCTTATATATAAATATTAATAAAATATTAAATATTTTAATAAACCATTATATATATATATATATATATATATATATATATATATATATATATATATATATATATATATATATATATATATATATATATATATATATATATATATATATATATATATATATATATATATATATATATATATATATATATATATATATATATATATATATATATATATATATATATATATATATATATATATATATATATATATATATATATATATATATATATATATATATATATATATATATATATATATATATATATATATATATATATATATATATATATATATATATATATATATATATATATATATATATATATATATATATATATATATATATATATATATATATATATATATATATATATATATATATATATATATATATATATATATATATATATATATATATATATATATATATATATATATATATATATATATATATATATATATATATATATATATATATATATATATATATATATATATATATATATATATATATATATATATATATATATATATATATATATATATATATATATATATATATATATATATATATATATATATATATATATATATATATATATATATATATATATATATATATATATATATATATATATATATATATATATCCAATGCCTCCAACAAATGAGTGCCTCCAATCCGTTGTCAGGAGCATAAAATCATGAAAACAACTAGCCTCTGAATTGTTATTAAATACTGAAGCTGTAAGTAGTGACGTTCGATATAAAAACATTACTAAGAAGAATATCAACGTTACTGAATTCCGAAAAAATGGTAATATATTACTTTACATGTTGTGAAAAAGAGAACATTCCATCGATCAATTATTACAGCATTGTTGTTGTTTACAAAACCACAACAGATACTTCAAAAGAAACCTAGAAAACTTCCATCTCTAAAGTACGAAAATATCGTACACTATGCTATTACGAAAACTTAACCAAATATGGTGAAGGAAATACCTCAAAGAAAACTAAGCAAATAAGAGAAGAGAATTAATACAATTTTGAAATTCAGATTTCAAAGAAAGTACAAATTTCGACCTATCTATCGATAATCTATAATCTATTTTGGCTAGTTTCGTTGTAACGTACATTAAACGTATGCATGTATCTCGCATAACTCAGAAATGGAAGCCGTAAAACTTCTGCGGTTAAGATTGTTTTAGAATCTAGTTGGCACCTCCATTTTTCTGCTACAGTTGTGCTCACGGCGCATTTTTCTTGTAGCGTTTGGGTAGTGATACTTTGTATTTTGAACTGCTTCGGTATTTAAGCCTAGTTCCAGTTCGGGCATATTATTTTAGTCAGAATCGGTTAGCCGTACGATATATGAGGCACATATCGTTCTTTTAATGCCTGGAATAATAATAAATTCATGTGTGCATCATATATCGTACGATTTTTCAAAAGTTATACACAATAAATATATATGTAACATAAATTTGGTCAATTGGAAATGAGATTTCCAATATAAGTATTATCTCGATTAACATCGATATTGGTTAAATTAAGTTAGACAGAATAAGAAATTAAGAGGAAGAACTTTGGGATATCGATGTTAATCGACATAATTCTTATATTGGAAATCTCATTTCTAATCGACCAAATCCCGTTTTGAATTGACCGAATCTCGTTTTCGTATGGAAAATATAACTTTTATTTACATTTTAATTTACATTTGTTCTATTCTCAATATCACATGAAAAATTTCATTTTCAATTTACATATTCTCATTTGCATTTGATATCTTCACATTTACTCTATGGTTCTATGGTTTACTAAAACCTGTTCACATTTGGCTGCCATCAGTAACTTTCGATGTTCATCAGTTACGATGGTCGTCGTAAGGCCAAGTTGTGGAAGTTTTTGTGTTCAAGTGAACTGAACTGAAAATAACTTAAAAGGCTGAGGTATTGGAAAAATAAAACGAAGTGGTTTTAGAAAGGCGCATGCATGAGACGGTCGAGAGAATCGAAGAAGTACAAACTGAATTTGTCAAAAAAATTATTTTAATAATCCGTAGGTTTATCTCTTGGGTCCCCAGAAATCCTACACATTGTCCCAAAATTGAGCTCCATATCACGTTTAAATTAATGAATATCCGTTGAGATTCATATGGACTTCAACATTCGCCTTCTTTTACTTTCAAAAGCTGCCAATTAGAGGAAGCCGTAAAATATCTACGGCCTGGCCGAAGCTTAATTACCCTACACCCACAAGATATTCCCGTATTCCTAGTATAGACGCGGACTTGCGGATGCCCAATTTTTTCAAAATAATTTAGTATTCGTGGTTCAGTTCCGGGATAAAATTTTGCTTCAAATTCACTCTACAAGCGTAGAAACTGAGCTCCGTATATGCAGACGTTCATATAAGCTATACAGAGTAGGTCTGGTTCGAATTTTTTTCGATTTCGGTATTTTCAACAGCAACCTACTCATAATAACAGCGAATATGTGTGCCAAATATCACGACCATATCTCTTTTCTTTCTCTCGTAATAGTGATTTCAACAGACAGACAGACGACAGACAGGCTAAAAACAGACAGACAGACAGTGCTAAATCCATCAGAATGTTCTCAGCCAGAATATGTATATTTTTCCATACCTTCCACACTTCCTTTAATGCACGGAGGAACAAACGTAATATACCCTAAACCCTTCGGGTGTAGGGTATAAAAATAGCAATCTAAAATCATTGCTCGATTTTCCGGCACAAAAAGGTTCACCGAAGCAAGAAATGTTGCCGGCACGAGACACACCCACACAGGAGTAAGCAACATTTGCCATTTTGCCCATAAACATACGCAAGCAAATTTGTACTCGCATGACAAGGCCACACAACGATTTACACTAATGCAAATAAATTAATCATCGCTGTTTTTTATGAGTTGCTATAGTTGTTGTTGCTTGTTGCCATCTGCTACTGTTATTTTGAGTAAACCGTGAAATAATTTTGCTCAATATGATTACAAAGAAAACAGTACCGAGGGATGACAACGACGACAACAGTCCACCTATAGCAATGGCAGACCGAAGAAAAGAAGCCCTCAAAATAAAAAAATATGCAAAAGTGAAATTAAATAGCAAACGCAAATTGTAAAGTCGAAGCATAAAAGCGCATTTGTGACATTTGCAAAAACCTCATGCCAACATTGGCTGTTCGCCTGAACACATTCCCACCTTCACTACAACTCCCACAAGCGGGCAACTCATTCGCTTTGAAAATTTTTTTGCATGAATTCACGGGCTGAATCCTCATTATTGCGATGGAAAGTTGTCACTGACCAAAGGATATAAGGACACTCACATATATACTCAAGTGTGCGCAACAGTCACGAAGGAACGCGCAGTACGAACGGATTCAAACGTCAGAGATATGCGCAGAATATAAACATATATAGCCTAGAAACATCAGTTGGCAAAATATTCGTAGTGGCATATGGAATTATTGAGAAACAGAAAGAAACAAAGGTGTAAGCTTTTACAAGAACAAAAGCAACACAACAAAAAAATTTAAAAAATTACCAGCGGAAACGGTTGTGAAGAATTCTCTCTGTAGGAACAAAAAGTAAGTCCTTTTATCAATTTCCTGTTTCACAAAATTACATCCTTACACTGTGGTTTGGAAACTGAACTGGTGAGGGTCATTCCTGGCGAGGCTAGATTCGGGAAACATGAAGCAAAATGGACTCCCACTTCCCACAAAACTTACAAAACCCCTTTTTAATATTTTGGTAATTGGGGCGATTTTGTGTCATCCCTTGTCAGGTCTGGTTTATAGGCAAACCGGTTTCGGCGATGCGGAATCTTAAGTGTCCTTTAATTAATTTTTATAGAAATCCTTTTTAATAGGAACCTGCTATATGGGACTCCTACTTAATGAAGACGGATTTATGCCTGTCTGCGGGTTAAGGGTTCTAGTTCCTGCTGCCTCAGAAACTGATTGGAGCTCCAATTTTTAGATTGCCGTTTATTTTTTACATGTTCTTCAGGTAAGCACGGTTTCATTCGTTTTTCGGCTTGATCTTCGACTGTTTAAACTAGCTTTTTAATTATATTTTTACAATTTATATATTCTTTTTAAAAATTGTTTAAATTAGGTTTTTAAATATATTTTTATATTTTACATTTCTATTAGTTGTTTATATTAGCATTAAATATATTTTTATATTTTGCATATTTTTATTGAAAACTGTATAAATTAGCTTTTTAATTATATTTTTACATTTTATATATCTTTATTAAAAATCATTTAAATAAGCTTTTTAAATATATTTTAATATTTTGCATATTTTTATTAAAACCTGTATAAATTAACCTTTTAATAATATATTTATATTTTATACATTTTTATTAAAAATTGTTTCAATGAGCTTTTTAAATATATTTTTATATTATACATATTTCTATTAAAAATTGTTTAAATTAACATTTTAAATATATTTTTATATTTTATATATTTTTATTGAAAATTCTTTAAATTAGCTGTTTGGATATTAAGAGATTCATAACGTCACTGCGGAATATATTAGCGTGGATGTTGCGATTTCAGATTGCGATATGTCGCAAACTGTCTCTTATTTACTGTCATCGTTCACTCGACCTCCCTCGTTTGAGTGGTTTTGTCATCGTGTTCTATCGAAAAGATAGGGTTAATTTAATTTCAAACAAAAAGCATTTAGTTGCAAGCATTGTTTGTCAACGACAACTTTCAATACCTCTGTAAACTTCTCCCGGGACACCATCCAGGAGGGCTGGGTGAGTTGATTTGAGATTTATTCGCAAAGCAAAATCAGACGAATATAGAAGTTAATGACTGCTGTCCATACTACAAACTCGTCACTGAGTTCTTCAATAAGTTTTCAGCATCGGTTTTAATTAAAGAATTAGTCGCAATTGGGCAAGTTCGAGGAGCTTATTGAGTGTAATCCGAAAGATTCATAATATCTCCTGCTAAGCAGTACTAGGAAGAATGAGGAACAAGATGATTATAATACAAAAACCTAGTCGGAGAGATTAGAAATTATTTGCTAACATCGCCAGAGGTTATTTTTATACCTAAAAAATCATTTTCTTTACTCACTGGTAAAGGAAGGTTTACTATTCAATGTTGGAGTGTATCGATGCTACCACAAAAGGAGGATCACAATTTGATTGTTTTCTTTTTTTATCTTTGTGCCAGTAGTAAACCAAATAATTTACGAGACCGTGCATAGTTCCACGACGGAAAAGTTTTAAAATTTGACTATGTAATGAATTTTATTATAAGAATAAATATAAAAATTTAAATAAAAATATATAATATTTACATAATCCGCCCATACTTGATTTGAACGTTTTATCAAGAGATTCGGGAATAGGATATATAAGCTTCGGCGAGGCCTAAGAAAACATTCTTACTAGTTATTATTTTTTGCGTTTTGCCATTGTTATTGCTATTTTTTACTATTTGATATCACACGTGGTTACCTTACATCCTAACTACTTAAAAGAAAATTAATTATCTTAAAATGTTAAAATGGGGAAGTAAAATTTGATGCTTATTTATTATCGACCTCGTAATAAATTATTATTATATACCTCTCCATCCATCCATCCATCCATCCTGTGCTATAATTGAAAATATATCTGTAAATGGAAAACGAATTTCGTTCTTTTTCTATCTTTTACATGTATGTGTAAAATGCTGCACGAAAATGCAAAAGTATCGGGGCCTCTATCAAGATTTTCCATTTCATAGCGCAATTTTGAGGATAAAATCTCATGTACAGGATAATGGGCTTGGATATTAGCTAGGACAAAAAATTAGCATGCACCGGTAACTAATTAATGGGATCAAATTATGAATTTTTGATACGGGTGTAAAGTATATGAGCCTCAGCGGGGACGAAGTTGGCTTTCTCACTAGTCCTTGCGTATTTCTTATACTTCATTTCGATTGCTATAATTTTTCTTTTGCGATTTCCTGTATATGTTTTAGTTTTACATTTAACTCATTCCAATAGTCATCTATATCATATATGCTGCTTTTACATTTGAATATTTAAAAAGTAGGGAACACAATTTACCATAAACAAGTTAGAAAGGCGTGTAGTTTGCCGAGATATGAGGGCTCGAAATATTGCTGTACACATAGTATACAATAAATGCGCTTCATTTTCCAACGTCTTGCATTGTCATTAACAGAATTACAATGTATCACGAAACGAAAAAGTTGACGAACACGAAACGAAAACGAAACTAATTTCTGGCTCAGATAATGTAACTTCTTTGTTCACTTCGTTTCATTTTCCAGTTTATTGTTGTTGGGATCTACTGTTGTTGCTGTAGTTCCCAACAACAATAAACTGGAAAATGAAACGAAGTGACTTTCCGAGGACTACGACTAGAAACCCGTAATCGCAAACTTCACAAATTTCAGAATTAATAGTAAAACCACATAGCACTTTATTTATTGCACACCAAATTAGCAAACTTGTCTCCCGAACAAACAGTAAATCGAGGATACTTTTTATATTACTCAATATATTTGCACAGGATACCTTTTATATAACCCGAAATTTATAATAAATTTATAATGTCAAATACAAATCTTCTCATTGTTATTAATAACTTAAAGATAATTTCAAAAATGTGAGCTTCTACATCTCTCACTCCTCCTCTCCTCACTTTAATACGCAGCAACGCTTTATTGCTGTGGCAAACAGACAAATTTTAACAATCCTTTCGTGAAGTATTCGTCTTACATTATTAAGTCAGCTAAAATCGAGCAGGGGGAAGCTCGTAAAAACACCAAGAAAAAATCGTCTTCGATTTGTTTTCGTTATCGATTTTTTGGCGTGTTTCTTTATATTTTTTAGTTAAATCGTAGAGCAAGAAACAATAGTAATAAGTTATTTATCACTCTATGGTTAAATCGAAGCAAAAGATTTAGTTTCGTATTCGTGATACATTATAAGGCTGTAACTAACCATTAAGAACTTTGTGCTTTTATTATTCGCGGTTTCTAACTGTTTCCTATTTCCTATTTTTCCTAGTGTCTTGTCTTAATTTATATTGTTACTTGGTCGATATCTAATAACTTGCAGTTGCTTTTGATCAGGTTATAAATTCTGCCTCATTACCGGTCAAATTTTCTGAAGGAACGGATTTTGATGCACTTACAGCATGTTTTTTCTAAAAGTAGGTTCCATAAATTTTGGAAACTCACATTGTAATGCCAATCCCTATCAATAGTTATCTAAGGATTGCAATGGTCCAGCTTTGTCCTACTGCAACTATTTTAATTTCTGCTGGTGCGGTTTCCGATATTTCATGTCTTATTTTTGTGTACTTGGCTATTTTTACACTATTGCTCACTATACATTCATTTATAAAATCCTTTAGCATTTTATTCATTCATTTCCACATATACTTTTGATTTAGGTTACCTACGTATCCTCTCATCCGGTAGTGTCCATGTGAATTGAATTATGATATACTTTAACTAATCTATTAATTTCTTTGCTCTCTACTATTTGGTGGCCTACAAATTAGTACAACTATACCTTTATTCAATTTTAGTTCCTCTTGTAGCACATTAAATACTTCCTTAAATACGTGCTTACATTTTTAAATATCTTTCTTCTCTTCTCGCTGAGTGCTCAATTCGTAATGTATTTGTTTTTAATACTAGCTTCTTGAAAATAAAATTTATTTGTGATCTGAAAATACATTTTATCTCTAATGCCTTATCTTTACATGCCTTATTATTACATTATACAATTAGGCTCTTATTTGCAGCGTGTGTGTATTACAATTTGATATTTGGATATGGATAGATAAAAGCAAGAGTAATAGACTGGTGAAAAAAGGGAAGTTTACCTCTTTCACTCCTGCACATTATTTCGAAGTCCGTATGCTCAGCGGGTCTGAGATTATCAGTTGTTCGTTCGTTCCACTGTACATTATCGTTCAGTCTATATTCTCGGCAATTCACTTTAGAATGTGCTTTTTCAAATAAAATTGGAAACATATGGAACTAGTGTTGGTCCACGCCGTCAAAGCAAACTAGGTATAAATCACAGGTTGTTGACGCCGGGTTGCACATGTTAAAGGTAGTGGTGGGAGCGAAATTCTTTGATTGGGTCTTATCATTTTTATATCAAGACGCATTACAAACAGATGATCAGAGGTTATCCTTCCTACTTTCTACATCATTACATTTACAGAGGAAGGATTAAGAGCGAATGAAATGGCTGTGCCCCATCGATATTGTTAACGAATTTTTGTACTTTCTTTTATTCGTAGTTTCCTTTATATGAATATATTGTGCGGAGATAAAGAAATATGAATATTTCGCACAAATATACAGGCATCTGCTCCATACAGTTATAGGAATTATAGGTACAAATTTAGCTGAAAGTTGGTACATAATTCTTAAGAAATATGTATTATGTAATATGAGACCTACCCACTTTAATAATAAACCGATGAAATTGAGTTTATGGATACGAATAAATGTAAAATGTGAAATCTGATACGAAACGTTCAAAAAAATCACTTTGCTTAGTTGCCAGTTTGACTATCGATGCTTGTTTATATTTCTATTTCTCATATTGAAACCTGCCAAACGCAAATATAGTTGCTTCCAACTGCGCACGTAACACCCGCAGGGATAATCTCATGAAAGGTAAGAAAAACCATTATAAAACAAAAATTCGTGCTTTTAAAAACTTATTTTGTGCTGCAAACGAGCAGCAGAATCGGTAGTAACAACAAAAGTATAAAGAATATATGAAAGGAAATGGTTTGTTTAAAAAGTGCTCTTCTTAATGTTCATGTTTAAGAAATTCAGTTAATTTACATGAAACAAATTTACATTTACTAAAATTAAACAAATGTATATAAAAAAGTTGAAACAGACTGATACCCTTATTCATAATGTCACTTGTATGCCTAGTCGTTACGCTAAGGTGAAGAAATATGACGCCCCATCTGACACAGGTAACATGTGTCAATAGTTGACGTTGTCTCCAATAACTCGAGGTTTCGAGGTTCATAACTACAATACCAAATTAAAAAGACGCTACCAAATTAGCATAATCTCGCACTAAAAAGATATTATTTCTTTTATTTTAAATTAATTCTCAATATATGCAGAATATTAAAAATATTTGAAATTTTTGCAGCTTTCTGCGTAATATGGCAACAATATATGTACCATAAATATTGTTATGATAATGATGTGCGTGTGGCGGTCTTTCGAAAACGAGTTAGTTTTTGAAATTTTCTAACTCGCCCTCTTCACATCAAAATAAAAGGTTTCCCAACTAGAGCGGATCGATAATTTACAGCCTGTAGAGGTCATGTTGTGTTGATGACGTCCTTCCAGTTGTTTTCTGTTACTCAGTCAGTAATGCCAAATTAGTACGGCGTTCACTGGACTGAGCAGCACGTGCAAATGATAAGCTTTTAATAGTAAAGGAATATTAAAGGAATTTATCAAATGGCTCTAAATTTAATTTATCAAATTTAGGCTTTAATATTAAAGGAATTTATCAAATGATCTAAAAATAGCCGGTACTCGAAAGCTCTCGATTAATATTATATTTTCTTAAATTTTCAAAGTTTCTAAGATAATATTAGCCGACACTCGAACATAATTACTGATTTATATATTCGATACGTTTGCAAAAATTTTGTTTACATGGATGTGCTAGAAAGTTTCTAGTAATTAATTTACTTTGGTCAAATTCAAAAAATGCTTTCGTAGATTTAAAATCTCTTTCCATCGAAAGGGCGGCGTAGTTAGCAAAAATTTTCATTAACTTCACACTCAAGTTTCGTGTCTAGAATGAATTTTTTAAATTATATATTTAAAATATTTACATCTCATAATATATTTTTATCTCGCCATAATATACTTACGTCTCAAAATAATCAAAAGGTATATGCTGAACATTTGTTTAAGGGAAACATATGCATTTAATAATTCATCCATAACGTAGCACTCTCGAAAAAAACTACGAGTATATTCGCGTTTTGCTAAGTAAGATATAGCTGGATACAATGGCACAGAATACTGTGTTACGACTACGCGAGCCACGAAAAAGCCTGACATTTAAAAAGTATATGTAATCAATATATATTCCGTAAATAACCTTGAACCTTGAATTTAAATCAATACCTTCCCTTTAAATAAGAATAATATTTTAATCAGTAAATAAATATCTTTAACTTCGCGGCGAAGATTTTAAATAGCGTATCAATAGTTCTTGAACGTCGTATTGGCGACATCTCTATTATCTCCAACTCTATTGCTCCAACTCTATTATCACGAGAAGACCAGGTTGACCAAGAATCATTACATGTGTATGAGGGGCCAGAGATTGACCATGTGATGTCACTCATTTGTCGATATCGTTCTGGCAGTTGCGACATCGTTCTTTTTTGTAATCCTTATCGTTATTGCTGCAATTGTTACTATTGTTGTTGTCGCTGTTGTTATTTGTTGTAGTTACCATTGCTTCTGTTGGTTTCAGTTAAGCATAACAGCATTGTGTAGCGTAACGAATATACTCCCGGATATCTAATGCTCCGGTAATAATAATAATCTGGTCAGCTCCTAACTCACGTACCGATACTCACACTCTAACATCCATTTCGATGACAATAAATGGTTTTTGGTCTGCTGCGTGCACCAAGAGTATGGATTTTGTAACGTTTATATTCGGTTTCCGCTTTTTTTGTTCTGTAAACTAAATACATTTTACTTAAAAAAACACCAATTTCTTTCGGAGATAAATGAAAAAACAAATAATTGCTGGCCCGGCTAACACAGTTGGGATATGAGAGATATGGCATTACATTGTCATGATTTATTCCAAATGTTGAAATTTTATTAATTAAAGGTAAAGGTTTTCATTAAGGAACCATCAAATAAAGAAGAATACGAGCTACAGAAGATATCACAACCCAATAAATTTAGGGGCAAAATCCGTCATTTTTATTTTATGCGTTTTTCATCAGAAACTAGATTACGCGATTTAAATTAGATTTATAGCTTTTGTTTCTAAGAAATGTAATGGCAAAAGTTTTTACAGCAATATTTTTCACTTATGAGGAAAGAAAACAAACGAATGGTAGAACAGGTTATAAATGCTGATAACACCATAATTTGCTCACAATTTGCCTTCAAATAGAGGTTAATTATCCAGAAGCTGCTGAGAATAAAATTTCTTAATTGGTTAGTAAGCCTCTGAACATTGGCTAGCTATTTGGTGGTTTGGTTTGGTCGACAGCGAACTAAAGAACCCTCGTCTAAAGAGGAAAGTATAAAGAAAACAGAAAAAATTCTGCCTTTCTGTGAACCAACCACAAGGAGCAAATTTTCTGTCGATTTCGATCCTCGGATTTTTGCGATTTTACCTATAGAGTGCTAGGTAGAGCACATTATCCTCAAATGCGATAAAATCTCGACAGTATCATTATCATGACATTTACTTTAGTTTTCTAATCGTTACCATTAATAAAACATTTCCTTCCCTAATCGTAACCATGCACGAAATTAGCTCCAGATTCCAAACGTATGGCTTTGTAAGGTTTTGGGGTAATAGAATCTCCCGTTATAAATATGTATCCCTACCCGCCTCTTTCTGTTCAATCATTTCACTTTTACTATTCATTGTCTTTTTTATCTTTGTGCTTTTTGTTTTATTAACTCTACAAATAACTTCTCTTTTAAACTATGACCCTTTTTTGTATGAACTTATATTCACTATAATTTGACGATCATTCGAAGTCATCCTTTCTAATATTTTTGGTAGGTGTAAGGATTAAAATGAAAATTGTTGGAGGTATTGCGAGCGTGTACCTGTATGTATCCTCCGAGCTTTTGATAAAGAAAATGGTTAAAAAATGTTGGTCCTCTAAATTTGTCTTCTCCGTCGCAGTTTCGGACCGCACATTAGCCAAACTTGTTTTACAATGGAAACTGGATTTGCGGGAGGAAGTGAATTAACCGATTGACTTGCGTTCAGAATGTGATTTATGTAATACTCGTTGCATCTACCGAAAGCGCGACGGCACTTCAAAGGGAATATTTTCGATTTTTGACCGTAGATGGTCCGTAAATGTACTGTCCTGCCAATCAAGCAATTATGAAACTGGAGACTGCAAAAAAACAGATTGTGTAAGACGTTCCTGTCTAAAAGCTGTAATCAAATAATGAAGCAATCGTGCACTACAGAGGAATATCGACAAAATAAGTTAATAAAAATAACAGTAAGAAATCAAAGCGTTTCTACGAAAACAGCCCTTATGATTAAACGGAAAAGTTGAACTTTATTACAGTTCGTATTCTCTCAGATATGGAGTTAAACGGTAAAGAAGATTTAGTTCCATCGTCTTATCTTTAATGCAAGTAAAGAAAGTTCACACATGGTATAGTTGTATACGGACCATGCCAAGAGATGTATCCATGTAAATAATAAAAGGGAATATTTGTGACAAATGTTTTGAGAATGTCTCTTTTATTGAGTGGCGGCACAAAATATTGTATTTGTGTATTGTAGAATTTTGATGGCTGTTTTACTTGGAGAATTTGTAGATTATATTATTACCATCAGTTTCGATTTCGGGGTTAGCAAAATATAAAAAGTGATACAAAATCTGTTGTCAACATATTCATAAAAATTTTCTCTGTTTGCATTGCGTTAATGGGTTTATATATGACGGATATATACGACGTATATATATAATACGTCACTATTATTACTCGCTAATTATTATTTGAACATTTTAAATAGTACAATTAATTTGGCAACAAAATTGAAAA
Source organism: Physocephala rufipes (assembly GCA_963966595.1). NCBI lineage: Eukaryota > Metazoa > Arthropoda > Insecta > Diptera > Conopidae > Physocephala > Physocephala rufipes. The sequence goes on from OZ016503.1 coordinate 16,047,221, forward strand.
CGTTACTATTATAATATGGAATTTATATCTTAGAAAGGATGTCCGTCCGTTAACTGTTTTCGGTGTAATACATTCTCTTCCTCTAATTGTGATTCGTTCAGGTGGATCGCCCCCTTATTTGCAAAATAATTTCGTAGTCGTGGGTGATTTCGATATACATATCGGGAGGAATGTGCGTAATTCCTCGACATTTGCAGTGTCATAGAAAATCCGCGATTGTGTTTGAGGCTCAAATTTTACTATTCAATTCTTTCTGCAATTGTTAAATCGTTAAACAAACCATACCCATTTTTTGTAAAATTTCGTTCATTCACTTTCGTTCGCAAACGTTGAAGCCGAACTACACATGTAGATATATTTATATCAAGGCCTTGCTTTCATCAGATTTTGTCTATTTTCAGTACCCAACAGCTTATTGCAATAAAAAATACTTATATCTCATGAGAGATATGAGAGGTCTCATGAGAGGTCTCATGTCTCATGTCTGATGACATGGTGTCTCATGAGATGTCCAACGTCGCTTTCGTTCTCCTGTAATCGTTAGTATTGTTAACACACAATAAAAAGGACAAACGACTCACCGGGCATTCTGAGCCGGAATATATATTCCACATCATTTACGCCGCCTTTAATGCGCTATAAATGAAAGCGGAAACTTAATACATCATTTAAGTGTAGGGATAGTAGATATTGCCTGCAAGTAATGTGATCTTATGGAAATGGAGAAAAAACTTTGATTTCCATTTTGCTGCCCCAATTTCCAGTCAAAGTTGCTTCCCGCTGTCAGCCTAATCCTTATTTTGATAGCCGTGAAACTCTCATTGTTCTGCTTTGCTTTGTTTGCTTACAAATTTGTTGCTATTTTTACGTTTTTAATTGAATTTCTGAGGGATGACTCTACTGGGTTGTTTAATTTAACACCGAATTTCTTCTTAGTGCCTTAACTTGAAGTTTTGTCTCGCTGCCAAGTCTGTTTAATGGTTAAGAATTAAAGTGTATATGACCATGTGCATATGCGTGTGCATGAATTGTGAGCTGGTGTTTTTATTGGTGTTGTAAACTGATCGTAGCATATTTGACGCATTCTGAACGAATTCTGAACGAAACGAGAGACTACATTTAAGAGTGCATCCGCCGAATTATTGAAACAAATAAGGCCATGATGGAGAAGAAGAAGTAGCAAAATATATTAAAGATAAATTACGAATAATAAGGAGGGGAAGGAGACATTCATGATGATTAATGATGAAAAAGAGGACACATTATTATTTAATATTTGATTTAAATTTTTGAATTTTTGTTGAGTTATGAAAATTAGAATGTCGGATCTACACAGTATATTCTCCAACTTTATAACTATTGTTTTGCCTTCACAGCGTCCGCCATGCTCCACCAAAGTCAAAAAGTTTACGTTTAGTCGTAACGACAAAACAGGCCGCAACTCATCACTGCCAACCAATGTGCAAAACAGCCCTCTGCTTTTGCTATTTCTTCATAGCAGCACTTAGCACTTACCGTCGTCAAACCATGTGTGGACATGTTATAAGAAACATACACATGCGTTTTCCCTCATTTCCTGTCATTTCATGTTATTCGCAGAAACGCAAGATGAGGCAGTAACCCAAACAAGCCCTATACTCTATAAATCAAAGCTAGGGTGAACTCTTTTCTGACATTCAATAAAGTCCCCCGCTAGCTTCTATGGTTTACAATCTGTCTGTCCAGCTCTCCTTTATAATCGTATAATAAACGAGCCTCATTAATAGCGCAGCACTTGCCGCATAATTCAAATTGTGTTACCACATTTGGCAAAAGATGTCAAAGTCCTTTTTGCTGGATGACCGTGTTGTGGTGAATGAGTTCTCCACAGATAGGTGAGGGATGGTAATAATGACGCTTGACGAGGGTTGCTCACTTGACCGGCTGCAACGTCTCGACCGAATGAGAGACTCAGTAGATTCAATAATAATTAGAAATAAACGCAAGAAGGAGTAAAGCGAGCACATTCGGTTATTTCTAAATGAAGTGACAGTATGACAACTTAATGTCGTACAACTCGAACTGTCCATTGCTTCCTTCTAATTTATGGGCTATCAACGAAAAAATGAAATACATAAAATTGTAAAAATTGGGGAGAATTTGAATTTGAACTTTCTGTTTACCGAGCCTAAAATTAAGCTACACTTTGGTAATCATTAATCTGTTTATTAGCTTCAGTGATAATTAATGTGACTGCAAAGTAGAAAATAATGCTAGGAATTCAAAAAAATTTTGATTTTCTTGCACTTCTGTAATTTCAGTTCTTTCGACAGTATTTAGTTATTGACTATGGATAATATAACTGAAGAAGTGCGAACGTGTAGGAGTGAAAATCATCTGCTAACATTTGTTGAAATTGATCATTAAATAATTAAATTTACACCGTTCGATTAAATTATCCAAAAACATTTGAAAAACAACAACATCTGGTGCAATAGATAACGGCAGTAACACTTTAATACCATCAACAAACATTAGGATGCTACAATATTTAACAATTGCTTAACGATCATTTATTGATATTAAAGAAATTATGCGTAACATCCTCGTAAAAGACAGACGTAACCGCGAATTCGTTAGATACAGAGATTCTGAGCAAGAATTTTCGACCATCCAGGTAAGAAGAAATTAACTTTAAAAGAAATGATGGTAACCCAACAAGCTGAGGTTCAGTCGTAAGAGCTTGTGATTCATGACATCACATACTTTACTGGGGTATATAAATACAATTCGCATACTATTAGCACGTTTACACCGATCCAATATGCGAATCTCTAATCACGTATTTGAAAACCGTTTACACCACCTTATTCGCACTCTGCTTGGCTGCTAAACAGCTGCTTTACTGAGCCCAAAAATTTGCATTTGTAAACATAAAAATGAGAATTATTTAAAAAAATATTTGTGGAGTTCTCCATGCCCAGATCTATCGTCGGTGCCGGGATATGCTTTTGTGAATTTTTGGAAATAATTTAATGGTATCGTTTTGATTTTTGGCTTGACAATTTTTGACAGTTCGAAGCATAATTTGAGGAGTAAATCTGGGAAAAGCTGCGTTTAATAAAAAAACCGTGTGTATTATTCGCATTTACTTCCCATTCGCCTGGAATGCGAATGATTCGCATTCTTCGTGATTTGAAAGTTTGTATGTGTTTATTGTTGTTTTCGTTCGCATTCGCATTCGCATTTGGGACTTGAAGCCGAAATTCGTGATTTGGGTCGGTGTAAACGCACTATAAAGGTGAAATTTATTATTCACATTTAAAATAATTACAACAACTACAAATTCCAATATATTAGTCATTGGAAACTTTTCGTTGCAAAAATTACATTTAATAGCAAACTTATAAAGATTTATAGTATAAGATAACTTCCAAGCTTAAGTAAAATATTCCGAACGCATGAGTAATCAAAGTGTAACTGGTGTCACTAACTCGATACTTTGGATACCGAGTATCATACAGACAAGACCTGATGTTGAGTTGTAAACCTCTACGAGCTTTACAAACAATCGATTCATCCATCATGTACTGAGAGAAGGAACTGACAGCAATATTATACGGATATCCTGAATAGAATTCGAGTTTGTCGACATAAAAAATCCACAAAAACAAATTACAAATACCTGAAATATCATCACGGTGCAAGATATATCAAGTTTATTCCTTCGTTTGAGTTCACTTGCGTTTGCTTCGTTTGCAAATGAGAGCGGCGTGCCCCTATTATACTATACCATATGTGCACTTGTGTAAAAGGGGTTGTATCGGGATTAATTAGTAAATTTAAACTGGGCATGAAAGGGAGAATAAATTCTAGGACTAGCAGTAGCGCAATGCGTCCGCGACCAATACAAACGATTATTCAATCGGTATTTTCGTTCTTTATGCTAGCTATATAAAATATGTGGAATAGAGCGCAAAAGGTTTCTCGGCCTGCTCAATGGATATGAAATTCAACTATATTTATACTTATAAGTGCTGAAGGTTTCAATAACCGCTTTGACACACCGTCAACTTACTGCGACACCATCCGGTCACGCCACCTCCATACTATTTAATCGCAAAGAAGTTAACTGGAGAATCGGGGCTCAATAAATTAATCAATATTGCACCCGTATCAACTTGAGTTCCTCTTCCGTTGAACTTGTTTAGGAAGTTTCGTTAGAGCGGCATCTGGACTGACCGATCACCCAACGATATTGACATCCACCAATGGATTATAACTCAGGCTAGTTTTCATTTAAGTGAGAGTTTTCATTTAAATTAAATTATTAATTTAAATTCCAGATATTGTGTTACTTTTTATTCGTTATGATCTTAGTACCTAAATATATCATTAGAACTTCATTAATCATAAGTTTCGTTTTACATCACTGGTTACAAATAGATCCGATATGCTTATCTACTTATAAACTTTCAGGTTACAAATTGATCTAGCATAGTGGATATTATTGATTATTATGGTATAAGTCATTATTATACGTATTATTATTTATTGTTTCAAGAGTTACGTGTTTTCAGATAAGATATACTCTATTTAGGAAACTTTTAATATCGGCGTCCACTTTTAGGTACTCGGCCGATAACACAAAATTATATTTTACGCGATTTTTGAAGTCGGCATTTAATTAAATACAGGGGCCATTTAATTGGTCGATATTAGTCCAAAATATATTTTAACACGTGCTTAATGTCGACGTCTGTAATCAAGTAATTAGCCGGTAGAATAATTCCACGCGGTTGTTCGTTTTTTATACGGACCAATATTAATCATTTTTGCGCATCTACTCTGGGTGGCATTCCTGGGTGGCATTCCTGGGTACTCGTTTTAACAAATTCATTTATTGTATTATAATTTCATTGTTAAATTTCATTATTCCTTGTTAGAATTTTATTTATAAAGCATGGCGGCTCTGTTAATTATTGTCTAGAATATTTCATGTATTACTGTTTTTGCCGGCGTTCCTACCGAAGCGACTGACGGTAGCCCCTAGTCTATCTACCACAGTCTAATGGTATATAAAATAATACAGGTCGCACCTGCTCCAGGGCAGATAGCAACTAGGTAAGCAATGCCAAAGAAATTGCCACAATTTCACAATTATCCAAAGTCAGTTCACAAATCCAATTATCCAAACCCGAACTGAAGTTGCGGGTTATTCTAGTGATGAACACCTAACGCACCTGCAAGTATATTTAATAGTTCGACAATGGTTCCGGAAATAATTAAAACATTACATATGTGCTTCGGAAGATCAGAATTTATACTCGAAAGCCTGATTGCAAAGGCAAGAAAGATTTCACCCTTGAAAGATAAGTTAGAGTCACTAATCGTATTCGCACCATGTGTCCGCAATCTGCGTTCTACTATGAGGTTCTGTAATATGTATGTATTAATTATTAACCCAATGCTAGTTAAAAAATTAGTTGAGAAATTGCCAAATCAGCAATGCTGGTTTCCTTCAACATCCTGTTAAGAAGAGTACAATTAAAATAGATTTTGAGGTCCCAATTCGCCCTCTACCTCGAGAGATCGATCAATTGGTGCTCTGTGATAATTAGTTACGTTTTACTTCCTTGCGAGTGTAGTCGTTAAGAACTATTTGTGTCGAATTAGAAATTAAAATACAATAATACTCTATTTATGACGCCTAAATCGTTTTTTTTTATATAAGAATCGTTATGTGTGCTATGTAATGAGAGCGATATGGCAAAGGTGGCACCTTATATGAATGCGGATTTGCTTCTGTGTTGTCACTTCTTGAAAGAAGTTCAAATAAGTTTGACGTGAAAACATTATGTCGAATTCTTGATAACAGCTGGAAGAACCAAGAGACATCAAGAGGGCAGACCGTAGGCAGTCCTCGAGGTTGGTGTAACCAATAACCTTGTAGTTGGTGTAGACTAAAATCAAAGTTCAAAATTTCGAAGTTAATATAATTTTTGTAGCATTGCTGTGAATCATGTTTGTTGCTCTCCATTCCCTCACTAATGCTTAATGTTGGCAAAACTTTGAGCTTCGGGAATATAACTTCTTGTTTGACACTTTAGCAACAAAAATACATCTGGTTTTTGTGGATATTGTTGTTGTTGATTTTGCTCCAGTTGTTGTTGTTAGAATTTTAACCAATACGCTTTAAAAAGTTGTAAGTCGACGGTGTTGTGTTTTTTTCAAATATCTTCTAAGACTCTTTCCGTTTGCAGTTTGTTATGTCTTTGTTGTTGCTGAAATTTTGGAAAGTTTTCTTTAAAATCGTCTGAAGGAACCAAGGAAGAAAAACTTCTTGGCAGAACAAAAGGAGGAGTTATTTTAGGAATATAAGTACTTTTTAATGATTGGATTTATTGTCAGTTTTTAAGACTGGCTTTTTAATTGAAGCTTTTCTTGTTACATTTCTGGTGATGATGATAATATTTTTTCGCGACAATCACAGCAGCCAATGCCAACAGGACCAGCGCAATTGAAACAATGGGTAATTGAAGCTTAATGTTTTCATAGCTTACAAACAGCCAGTTGACGACAACGCGGTCAAGTTTGATGCACCGTCATCTCCAAAGTATTTCCGTGTCCGTGATCAATTAATAAGCAGTATATGTTTTACCTTCCTTGGCTGGTAGGATAAAACAAAAAGTATGCATAAATACACGTGACTAGTTTCACAAACTCTGGTGTCTTGTTAATATTTAAGGGTAGATCCTCAGGCGGTCGCAATGCAGGTATGGCAACACCTCCGCTTGCTCTAATGCTCACTATGTTGTTGCTGCTGTTATTATGCTGGCTATGGAGAGGATAATCTTGGGGTTTTATAGAAAGTCGATCGATACTGAAAATAAACATTGCAGAAAATTTTATTCTAAAAACCTGAAGATAATAGAGAAATATTGCATTGGTGCGTCCTAGTGCCATGGTGCAGGTATCCACGAGTGCGTGCGGGTGTTTTTGCTGCATACTACATATCCTCCATATGTGCAGGAGAGTGTGTGCGTGGTTGAATAATTAAAAAGCCACCGAAGTGTCCGAAGTATGCGCACATAAAATAGAAAAATGAATTTAATCTTCAATTCAACTTCATATTTCATTCATATTAAAACAATTTCAAATCAGCAAATAAAAATATGTAATAAATTAAAAACTATCAGTAAGATTGAATTATTATTTATATAGATTAGACGCATATATGGATAAACAATAAAAGTGATTTAAGAACGAAAATCCATCCCATTCAACGCGTCTCGTATAAATCGTTGTGAGCGTGTATTATGTCGTATTCGCATAATGCATGTCATAAATTAATCGATGAAATTTATGGTAAAAAGAATTTGTAATCTAATACTAAGCCTTGATCCATATTTGAATATCCAATGTTGAATACTACCGAATGCTGACGTTTAAAGGCTCGGCAATTTAAATGCCACTGAAAAGAAATTTCGCAAATCGAATATGGACTACAACAATTATAAGCAATTCTAAGAGATAAGAAATATATACGTTATATAATGCAATACGCGTTGAATACGATGTATGTTCGTTTTTAAATCTTTTTTATTGTTTTCATTTGTGCGTTTAACAAATATAAATAATAATTTAATCTTTCTGATGGTTGTTAATTTATTACATATTTTTATCTGATCCCAATTTTAAATTGTTTATTCTCAGTTTGCAGTTGAAAAGGCGTAAATAATAAGCGAGGATTTATCAGAACTTCTACAAATTTCAAAAATTTATTCTGTGAACCAAATGTTTTTTGGGGTAATATCTGGAACTTACGTTCACTTTGGTAAGCTCAGCATATTATTGGAAAATATACCATTTACCCCATTAGTGATCTAATATTATGGCAGCATACGTTAAGTTTGTATTGAATTATTTTGTAGAAGGTTATAGCATTGAAAGTTACGTGAAAATTATAAAAACCAATTTTCAATATCCGTTGAAAATACCGAACTTTTTTCAGTAATAAAAACCTGTCGTATCAAAACCTATAAACGACCAAGGCCCATATTCTGTAGCATTTGTCAGTGAGAAAATTTGACCGGATCCAGAGGAATGGACACAAAAGCAGTGAGAAACAAAATTTTCTCACCTTAAGTGAATCTGTAATTTTTTTGATAAGAGGCTTCTGTCAACAGACTCCCCCTCGAAAATACTGAAAATTAATGAAAAAACTGAACGTCCATTTTGATCGGAATTGAAAAATCCGTGAGTAGCAGTTTTGTGGATTCAAATTTAAATTATATAAAAAGAAATTTACTTCGCAATATAAATGTCATCACAAAATTCAAAAAAGTAAGTATCACAATTAAACTGGAAAAAAGTTATTTTGTGATAAAGCTCTTATGTGAGCTTTTGTGAAAAAAGCTCTTATGGCAAAGCGAATTTCGTCACGTTTAGAAGGGGGCACATTTTTAAGAATATTATGATTTTTATGTTATTAATACTGACGAGAGTTCAACCCTGGATATTCACTCAAATGGATAATAATGGGAAGTGAGTAATATTATTGTGTTATTATTAATAAAATTAAACATTTGATTAAATATATGAATTATAAGCGACCAAGATATGAGACGACTAACCAGGAGCAACGGCAAGTCTACGTACGGTTCGTTTAGGACCATCCAGAAATGCAAGTGGGAAAAAATTGTCCAACTTCCCCAAACCTACAATGCGAGCTTCGGATGCTGCTTTCTAAACAATTGAGCGCTTCTAGAGGGCGGACTCGAAGTTCGCAGAAGTGGAGGAAGGTAATTATTGCCATGAGTGTTATTGAAATATTTTAAAATTTATATGGTTAGTTAGAGCTTGGGACAGTGGAAGTGCCATGTGAAAAGCAGAATTCGCAGGCCGGTTGCTGGTAAGAAATCCACGGAAGAAGGGCTCCAATTCCTCCGTCTGTCTGACAGGATAGGCTGTTATTGCTGGTATTGAAAATATGACAACTTCGAAATCGGACAACTTCCACGTCTACTTTTGGTATTTAATGTGATTTAAATCGTGTTTAGAGATCAATTTCTTAGCTCCGCGTACGAATTTGAAGGTTGAAATTGTATATCCGAGTATACTACCTCATTTGAAAAATAATCACAAAATTGACGTGGTCCGCCTACTAGAGACAAAATACGTACAGGCGTACAAACGGAGATATTGACATGAAATTTGGCACAAATATTCCCTGCCATCATAGGATGGGTGGTGTTGAAAGCGGGTGAAATCAGAAAATGCCACGACCACGCCACAATTACAGTTCTAATTGTGGCGTCACAAAAAATGAGCGTTGAAAAGAACAAATAAAGAAATGTAAATGCAATAATTTAAATGTAAGTATATACTATATCTATATAACCCGCCGACATTTTATTTGAACGTTGTTATCGAGAGATTCGGGAGTAGGATATATAAGCTTCGGCCAGGCCGAAGATAACGTTCTTACTAGTGTTTATTCACATTGTAATTTAATATATATCTATAGTTTCGTGATGGTCGCAACGTTCCCACTGTATCTATTGTAACTACTGCAAATGCTGTTCGTGGGGATTCCGTTATTTCTTACCTTTCTTTAGTGTGCCTACTGATTTTGAATTCATTGCAAATTCTACAATTATTAACGTAATCCTTTACTAATTTATCAATATTTTTCCATACATATTTTTGCCTTAGCTTGGCTGCGCATCTTCTTACTCCACTGTGTACACCTTGGACTGAATTGTGGTATTTTTTAGTTAGTCTTTTCATTTCATTGCTACCTACTACTTGCTTTGGTGGACTATAAATTAATATGTCAGAACCAATCAATTTGATCAATTTCAGTTCTTCTTGCAGCTCATCAAATAACTTTTTAAAGTCTTGCATACTAATTTCATTTAAAATGCCGTCGTTTTTGATAGCGTTAATCTCTTAATTCTTAGATTGTTTTTTTTTTCGAATAATAGCTTCCCCAAAATCGATTTAATCTTATGGTGGCAATGACAAATATGGAACTCTTTACTGCGTATATTTCAATCCTGATTCCCTTTTTTTTGTTCTCTAGATATATTTTTGTTGATATTGACAGTTTTTTTTTACAAATTCTAACTTTCCCATATACCTAACATCTGAAATTGACCTTGTGTTCCAAATCTGGAGTTGATCAGTCTCTTTGTCCGAAACTACAGCGCACAGTGGCTGGAATTTAAAAAAGGCGGTCAAAAATCTATATCTTCTGAACGCATTGGAATTTTTTGATGCGGTTTTTTGCATTGGTTAGGTTTAGCTTCACTTAACCTTTAGCTTCAATTTAATGCTTTGTTGATGAAAATCGACAGGAGTAATGTGAGAGTAATGATGCATTGAAAGAAACCATCTCCGGTTTTCCTTTTAACCGGTTTAATTTTAAGATAACAATGATGTTCAAAACCTGAGAAATCCTTTGAAATCTTGGATAATGGAAAGATTTATGTATTCTTAGTTCAAAAAAATAATTTTTATTAAAAATTTTAATATAATATAAGGTATGCACATGTGCGGTATTAATATACGTCCATTAACTACAAGAAATAAATAAATAACTAACTATAATTAATAAATAAGTGTAAATAAATAGTTTAGTAACTTAACTAACTTATTAATTAACATTAATACTTATATTAATAGCACAAACATTATTATTCGTTAACTTGCCAAGAGATCATTTGCGTCATTGTCCAATTCAATGGATGTTGATTTCCATTCTTGGCGAATGCTGGACAAATAAGGATCCGAAGTGCACAATAAAATCATAAGCAGATCTTCATTGGCGCACACTCTTGATATTGCGAAAATTGCGAAAACAAAAAATTGCGAAATTACTATTACAAATAATAACCCTTTACACGCGGGCTTTATTCTTACCTGGTTACCTCTAACTAGTTGGTACCCCTAACTATCCACCTACAACCCACCTCGTAGTCTTAAATACCTGTTTATGGAAAAGAGTCCTAAAAAACTTTAAATTAGCTCTGAAATAGTGCTACTTTTCTACCTAACGTAAATTTTTATATCCTGTTCCCTTACGAAACTGCAAGTAACTGCAAACAAAACAGGTATGCTTCCTTAGAGGAAGGTTCCCTCTATTCAAAAATCTAAATTTCCTTTTGGAGGTTTTTGGAAGATTTTATATAAGCTTGGTAAACTGCAGAATTTCCCATATTTTTTAGCATTTCTTTAAACATTTTTTACAAAAAACCTGTTATAGCTTGAATCGAAATTTTAAAAATATTTGAAGAATTTAAAAATATATCGTCCAATATATTTAACAAAAAAAAAAACGGAAGCCACTATCTTTAAAAACTACTGAGATATAATTATTTAAAAACTGAAAACGTGATGTGAAATTTGCAGATTGAAAGCAAAAATAGAAAAAGGGTGTTCTCAACAGCCCCGTTGGTAGTGAAATAATTAAACTAGAGATCCAATTTTTTGTCTCCTAAGGGTTTGAAGTATCTACTTTCATACCAATTAAATTTTTAAATCGGTGATAGTTGAAAAAATGATTTTTGGATGCGTTTTCAAAATTCCGGCCAGTGTGCAGCGTTAACATTATCCTCCTTGTGCACTTCAGTCTTTCTGTCTGCAATTTTTGTTAGTATATTTAATTAATATTTGGGTATCATTTCTACTATTTTTTTTGTCCTATCTAATTCTATTCTAGATAGGACATCTACAGTAGTACTAATTTTTCCTTTTTTGAATATTATTTAGAAATCATAATCCATTAAATCTGCTCTAATTTTTGTCAGATTTGAGGATGGATTTTTGTATGTAAGAAGACTAAAAAGTCTGTGATCGGTATACGCAATAAATTTTTTACCAAATAGATATGGTCTAAAACCGGTGTAAAGTTGGGATTCGGCGAATTCAGCATACGGCGAATTCGGTTGCATAACTGCTTTGAGCCTCTGTCTTGTGACACGACAAATAATTACACCTGCGGAATCTAAACAGAAAGCACGTGCACCAACCTAACTTTGATACTAGGCAATAGAGTAGTAATCAAAGAACAAGGTTGAACTCCATAATTAGTAACTGATTTTTTTATATAAATTAAATAAATATACCACAAAAATTGTACTGCACACCATTTTAATTGATTGGAAATGCTTCACAATATGATGAACTTCTGCGCGCATTTTGAGATTCACGTTTAACTAATAACAAATAATTATCATTGAACTTGGGGCAATAGAAATGAACATATGTTTGATATTTGTAGAAATCTAAGTACAATTTTTTATTATAAATAATTTTTATGGAAGCACATATGTTTTTAATTTGCTCTAAATTTAAAGACAATTTTCTTGTTTTAATTAAGTAAGTTCTTTTCCGAATCTAATTTAAAGTGCTTGATCTTAACAGAGTTGGGATTTGTAATTACAAAAATAATATTGAATATTGTTAAATTTTCAAGTTCAAATTTATTATTAAAGATAAGAAAATTGCAAAAATTTGTAGGAATCGTTAAAAGCCATAAGATGTGAAAAAAATATGTAACGGAAACTGAAAAGGAATGGAATTCAAATTATTTTCTTTCAGAATTTGTGATCACACATATGGTGTTTAAAAATTGTTCCTCCAAACTGTGCTTCTTAAACAGTATCGACGTTCGTGTGGTGTGAAACTTTGGTAGTTTTCGTACAGTTTAAAATTATGAGGTATTAGGCAGTTAGATATGATCTGTACTATACTTTCTAAATTGCTTGCACTTCACTATGGTTCATTTATTCTAGACGTAACATAAAGTAAAGTAACGTACGTACGTTGGCGGGCCGGAGTGACGATTGGTGAAGCTGTTAAAATTTTTAACAACAAAACTTTTATTGAGAAGAGAGTAACAGAGTGTTGTGAAAATAAGTGAAGTCATTTTTAGAAATAAAACAATGAGATTCAACTTTATGTTTTTTACAAATTGCGCAAACGTGTATAAAACGAAAACAACGGCGCAGGAGGTGGCACATTCGTCCAATAAACCCAGACTGGTTTTCCAACGGCTATCAAAGAAAAAGTTTTCTTAAAATAAACTAGTAAGAACGTTATCTTCGGCCTGGCCGAAGCTTATATATCCTATTCCAGAATCTCTTCATAACAACGTTCAAATAAAATGTCGGCGGGCTATATAAATATATTATATGTTTATATTTAAATTATATTTACATTTATAACCAGCCTGTGATAAGAGAGAACATACGTGCCAAATTTCATGGTGATAGCTTTATTTGTTCTTTTGTGAATGCGATTTTTGCGCATAGAGGGCGTACCACGCCCATTTTTTTGTAGCAGCGCCCATGACACGCCTATTTTCAACAGCACCCAGCCTATGATGATAGGAAACAGGCTGTCTAAAGCTCGTCGAGTCATAGTCATAGTCGAGCCACGTTACTTTATGTTACGTCTTTTCAGCATGTCTTTCGACTTGGAATACACTTTTAAGTGGCCATTTACGGTGATGACATATATATGTATATATGCCAGGATTATTGACAATTTCGTTGTTCAGAACCATGTAAAAATATTTCGGATCTATTTTATCTTTGATACAGTTAAAATGTTTTCCAGAATTTACTCAGGTTTTGGAATATAGAGGTAATTATACCCCATAAAAAGTCTCAAAATGATTTATACGTTATGTGACCTATACTATTACCAAATTTAAACCAAAATAACAATTATAACAATTAAAGAAATTTCAACCAAAATAATAGGCAACAGAACAACTAAAGATATTTTAGTCAAAGTAGCAATTATAACAACCAAAGGAAATTCGACCAAAGTAGCTACCAAAGAAATAATAATCAGAGACCAATTCACGAAAATAATCAGCCAGAGCATAGCATATAAATAACGATGAAGCTTACGTAAATGTTCCTTCACGGTAGTATAAACAAGATCGTACGATTTAGAAATGTCAATTGGTACCGGTGCAACACACTCAATAATTAATCCAGGAATTTGTAATTCCAGATGGCAAATACCTTGCGAGCCTATTTTACTTAATATGCTTAAACATAGCGAAAATGAGAATGTTAAAGAATGGATACGAACGTGTGTTAAGAATCAAAGACAGAAGAATAAGAAGGCTTAATTAAGACAATAGACATAGCAGTAGAATCTGGTCCAAGCTATATAAAAGATATTAGAGGCTCCTTAACACATTCATTCCCAATATATTCGTCGTCAATTTTGGGTAGATATTTCTAAAACTTTACTGCCAGCTGCGGCACTGATCTCATTTAGGACGCCATTGAAATCTTCTGAATCTTCAATTGCAATGCAAATCTCAGTTGCAATGAGAACTAGATCGAATAATTTTCCTTGTTGTGACTTGCTATTATAATATTTAATTCAGCAGCACTTGGGTTCGTGTTGTTGCCCCCTCTTTGTCGATAAATGGAAAAGTTATTTTCTAATCGATTTTGTTTTAAAACATTTGTTCGAAGGAAAAAGAAATCCGTATTTAGTTTTAAATGATCATCACTTAATTTTATTAAGGCCCCTAAAGTCATTCGCATGCCGTCTAAAAAATAAAAATGTTTTCTCTTATTTACAAGAGACACTTCATTTAAATAGCTTTGGAAAAGCAATATAAAATTATATGGTTAGTTATTAAGTTGAACTGCTGATTTGTAGAAATTTGCAGAACATATTGAAGAGCTATTTAAACAATCAAAAATTTTGTCAATTTTATTAACAAAATTAGCAGTGGATATTGCAACCTCCTTAGCAACGTTCTTAAATCCACTAGTACCGTCAACAGCCCTAATTGCTACATTCGCAGTGTTATTAAAAGCTTGAGTAGCGTCCTTGACCTTCATTTTTTCAAATGAATTGGGATAAATGTGTTGTCGTGTCAGTTTTGGGCATAATTTGATTCTAGTGTTCTGTTCTAAGTGTCATAACTCTCTAATGACGTCAAAACTTACGATTCCATCAGGTGTCTGTAAGTTGCATTTCGTTAGCCCGTTTCTAAGAGATTTAATCAAATGAGGGAAATCATACATGCAATAGATTCGTTTATTGTTTTTATTTGTCCCCGATACCACTCACACAGGGGACAAATTGAAATATAGGTTGTGTCCCCATGTATGATTTTTTAATAGGACTTATTACTACATTTTGCTACCTCTAAATAATTGTTTGCTCAATGGTAGCTGTTTTACTAATTTGGAACATTATTTGATTACCTTTCGATTTGTTTTGCGCGCTATGTTGATTATGGAAAATATTGAAGAAATTAGAATTGCGTTAATTTCTATGGCGACAGATTTTACGGATGCATTATTTATCGTTTGGTATGAAGATGCAGACATAATAAAATCAATTTGAAATACTGTGGAACGATTGGAAGTTGGCAAAGCTCGTCAAAGAGGCTGCTGGTTTAAAAACTGGCGAAAAGAAAAGATTGAAATAAATCCCTGAGGTTCTGACAAACACCATCCAAGTGTGTGATAAATATTCCCACCGGAATTATTTGCGAATGTCAGAGAAGTTTGCTGAATTTCTAAATTTGGTCTAAACCGAAACGTTGTACCACCGGGTGAATATCTGGCCGTAACCTTGCAATATTTAGCCACGGGAGAATCATTCTAATGCTTAGAATACCAAACCAAGTTATCGAAACATTCTGTTATTTTTAAATTATTGTTATTATTTTACGTTATTAGTTTTTTAGTTATTTTTAATTAGCTATGTTTTAATTTTTATTTTTATATTGTTTAATATTGTTAGGGTGGCCTTAGAATTTGGTGGACTGTTCGATTCCTTACCTAAAAAATTCATTTAAAGTGCAAATATTTCTAAACACAGTATTTTAATGCAGAAGATTCGAAATTAAAAATAAGAATGTAGAAGAACGAATAGCTATAATATATAATATAATAAGATTTTGTAAAAAAATTTCAGCAAAAATAATATATTTTATAGTTTACTGTCCTAGCAACAACCTTGATCGAACAAATACTCCGCAAAATTTATATGCTTTTTTCTAAAGACAATGCAAATACATGCCTGACTGCAGTCATAATATTCTGTTTTGTGGATACGACAACCCGCTGTTTGATGACCCCAGTAAATATCAAGGGACACAAGTGTCGCACAAGCGACAAATTCATTCATTGATAGTCCACAGTTCATTTCGCCGCTTTGCTGGCAAAATAACAACAAATTTAACGTGTCCCGAGACAAATGTCCTCTGTGTGAGTGCGGCACTAACTTCGGCAGCTTAGTTCACCCGCTACCTGCCTATTGACCGCATCTAATTCGAAAATTCGAAACATTTTCGTCATGCACCTCTTCTATCTACTCTATATTCCTTGCTATTACTCTTTTTATACCAAACTTTTCCAAAAGCCCACTACCCATAATTTTATTTGAACCTATACCAAATAAAAACAATAACACATTATATCTAGAAGTAAACGAAATTTTGATACACAACATTAACGCGCCGCATTTACTACACATGAAAGAAAATTTCAACAAAAACCTAAAAAAATCAGAGGATAAGTGTACTAATGACATTCTAAACTTCAATGAAGCAAATTGTAAAATTAGAAACTTCTAAGGAACATAAGTTAAAGAAATTATGAATTGATAATATTTAAGAATTTTAATGCCTGAATTAAGCAATATTGTAATAACATAGACTTAAAAATAAAATGCGCACTCAGGATAAAATACAAGAATTGTCAAGTACAAACACTTAATGATATATTTATTAATAAAAATATAACAATTTACGATAAGATAATTTTGCCTAATTTCCTGATCAAAATAAAAGAAAATTCTACAAATATTTCAAATTTAAAACTAGATAAATTATACATGAAACAGTTACAATACGAAGACAGTATTAATTAATAATAACGTTATCTTCGGTCTGACCGAAGCTTATATATCCTATTCCCGAATCTCTCGATAACAACGTTTAAATAAAATATCGGCGGCTTATATAAATATATTATATATTTATATTTAAATTATTATATTTACATTTATAACCAGCCCGTGATGACAGAGAACATTCGTACCAAATTTCATACTTTGTTTGTTCTTTCCAACGCTCATTTTTTGTGAAACAGTTCTAATTGAGGCGTGGGGTGGAAGTTTTCTGATTTCACCCATTTTTTTACTTCAACCCCACGCATCCTATGATGACAGGGAATATTTGTGCCAGATTTCATGTCAATATTTCTATTTTTACGCCTGTACGCGTATACGAATTTTGTGTCTAGTGGGAGGAGCACGCTAATTTTTTGGATTATATTTTCAAATGAGGTAGTAATATAAAATGTCACCTTTAAGTTCGTACTCGAAGCTGAGAAATTGATCCCTAAACGCGATTTAATTCACATTAAATACCAAAAGTAGGCGTGGAAGTTGCCCGATTTCGCCCATTTTCAATACAAGCCTATCATAACACGACATATTCATACAAAATTTCATTATCATAGCTTCATTCGTTCTCTTGTAATCGTGATTTCCACAGACTGACAGACAAACGGACGGACAGGGCTAAAGCGACTCAGGGGATCAAAATTATTAAATCATTGTATAGATACAAGTATTGATATCACTTTCGTAATTTCAATTATTTTAGTTTATATTTTAACTCAATCAAACGATGGGGGAGTTATAGTTCAGACAGTATTTCCACTTGAGTAATGCAAAACTTCTAACAAAGTATATTTAGTATGAATACATTTGCCTCTAATAATAATAAATATTCAAACTTTAGAAAGAGA
Source organism: Physocephala rufipes (assembly GCA_963966595.1). Lineage (NCBI taxonomy): Eukaryota > Metazoa > Arthropoda > Insecta > Diptera > Conopidae > Physocephala > Physocephala rufipes. Next base: position 16,065,010 of record OZ016503.1, read on the forward strand.
AATTATAAATTATAGAACCACTAATTTAACCTTTTGCTTCTTTTTTGATTTAGCGAATCCATCAATTTTTCACTTTCCTAAAAACTAGCTATTAAAGAAATTATTTCGCAATAATTTTTATTGGAAAACTTTCACTTATAACTATTTCCCAAGCGTTCGGATAAATATTAAATCACAGTCACCATATTTTTATTTTTTACCACAATCGTTCGATTGCACAAAAACCAAGTGGGTTTAATAACCCATTTATGATTTTTTTATTATTAAAATCCAATAGGAAGCCACGTGCGACAATAATGCATTGTAACGCATGAAGCCCTGAATATTAAGTTTCCATTTAATCATTTAAAGACACAATGTACCACATAATGTATTTTGCTTACGCATGCAAATCTTTGTCGAGGCTATTATTTAATAGTTTGACCAATTAAAATTTTAAATAAGGGAAATGAAAAAATGTTCGATTACCAGTAAGAATTTAAGGAAGGTGTTATAATATAATGCGAACACATTCTTACTAATTAATTAAATGTTCTTGTTCTTATTACTGTAATGAGTTATATTTTACATAAGACATTATTACGGAACAGAATTATAATTATGTACAGAAGTTTCTTTTTAGGAAAACTCTTAGTAAAAGTTAATTCTGAAGTTCCAACTGTAACAAGGTTGTTACAAACAAATCAACATTATATTTAAAACGAAACCAAGTGATTGCTCTTTTTTTCTAGAAGCAAGTAATCCACTAATCTGTCGAAGGCGATAGATCGCTTCTTTTCTTTATTTTTCAACCTTATCTGAATCGATAAGAAAACTATTAAACGCAAAAAGAATAATGAAGAAGAAAAATAAAGATCATATCAATAAACAGATTGATATGATAGTGAAAAATAACAGTAACTGTGGCTCAAAAAATATGTATATGGTGTTTAACCTTTATGTTCCTGAGCAGGTACCCGGGTACCTTTTGCATTTTCAATGCATCATAACTTCAATTCTAAAAGTCACAGTTGCACAAACTTTTGTGACGTCTCCAAGAAAACAATTTAGATTATGTCATAAAATTTTTTTACTATATATTTTTAGGTTATCTTCACAAAATTTATAATTTTGTAACATTACCCCTTATATACCTGAGAAGGTACCCGGGTACCTACATACTATTCAATACACTTTACTATAATTTTGATTAGTTAAACTTTAATAAAGAATTAAAAATGCTTATAATTTATAAAAATACATAATTTACATATGTCCATTATGCTATTTACATATATATGGTTCTTATTCACGACATACATTACATACTGAAACAGAAATAGAGTGTTCATCACATGAAGGTAAGGAACATTTGCTGCAGGATTTTCTAGTTTTCCGTTGCTTATAATGCAAGGACCTGCATATATGACAACTGCCTACGACAGGCTTTCTGCCAGCAACTCGTGGAGGACTATTGGTAAACGGTGTTGTCTTTCCCAAGGCACGTCCTAGCACAAGTTCCATGCAATTGCGAATGTCGCGATTTGCAACGGCTGTTGCGTTACCAGAGCGGTATTCGATGTTTGATTTGCATAAATCTGTTCCGAGCTCTTTGAGGAACCATCGCCGTCTATTTGTGTTTTTCATTTGTGGATTATTTTCAATAAAAACAATATATGCTGCCAAAGCTGCAATATCAATCATATTGTAAAACATTGCTAGTGGCCAACGATTAGTTCAGCGTTTGACTGTGTATTCACCTAGCATCTTATCCATCGTATCGACGCCACCTTTTGTTTTATTATAATACGAAATAATTTCTGAAATACAACTGATTTGTTCTTCTTTGGAACATAAGAACATAGAGTGCATAATTCTGAGAAGGCAAAATTAGTGGAATATACGATTCTATTTTTTGAAGCTTTCATGGTAGAAGGCAAAAACTTTTTGTTTTTTCTTACTGTGCCAACTAGAGTCGTATTCCATGATTTCAATACTTCAGCTAACGACAAACTGGTGAAAAAATTATCAGTTGTGATGTTTCGTCCCGAATTTTTATAAAATAATACCAAGTCTAACACGACACGTTCACCTACATTAACTTGCCTCTCACCGTCTACTGGTTTTCCTGTGTAGATTTTTCATTGAAGCGGATACGCGCTAGTAGCATCACAAGCCCAAAAAATCTTAATGCCATACTTTGCTGGTTTTGAGGGGATGTATTGAGTAAATCGTGTACGCCCCCTATATGCAAAGCCCTGTAGGCTTTTTAAATATATATATTCACAACTTCCAACTTAACAAAAATGCAAGGAACATTAAATAAAAATTATCTCTTTCATTCAAAACATCTGTTACTTTTTCGCGGGAACATAAGTAACGGTAAATCTATGACCAGTATTGCAAAAATCCACCAAAAAGTATTGTTCGCTTTACTTTTTGATTTATTTTTTGTCAAACATACCCACAATTTTTTAATAATATATTATTTATAAGTAGTTGCAACAATTTTCATTCAAGGTACCCGGGTACCTTCTCAGATGTGATAAGGTGTTTTTTTTTTCTCAGGAACATAAAGGTTAAAAAAGCTTAGCTGCATCCTTGAAACAATGAAATTTTTTCTAAAAAATGATTCACCTACACGGCGGAAAACCCAGATCCAACCCCTAGTGTCGGAAATTTTTTTAATGTAATAAAAATATGCAGTTTGTGCAGCATACACAAACTAGGAGTAAAATTATGGAATAGTGAGGAAAGGTCGTAGGTAAAAAGGGTGATAAAAGCAATAAAAATTATAGAGGAATTTGTCTACTAAATTTTTATAAATGCATTTTATACAAGAATTAATAGCATTACAGAAGCTATACTTTATATCGTGGTACCAATCTGGATTTCGGTTAAATAAATTCTCTTCGGATCGGTTCTTAATTTTAAACCAGACATTTGAAAAATTTTCATATTTGTCATTGGATGTTCAATGCTTATTTATTTACTTTTCACAGTAGCGTTGAACCTGAGTCTTCATTATGTAATAGACGAAATACGTACGAAATCCACAACTATACACAAGGTCTGACAAACAGCTACATTTGCGGAAGAGTTTGCGGAAAAAAGGCATAAAAAGAACGAAAATAGGAATAATGCCGCAAGATCTCGTTATAGCTGATCATAACTCTAAAACAGTTGAAATAACTTAGGGTATATTTTGGCTATGATGGAGATTCAAAAACAGCACTATGCCAACTTAAATTATTTTAGTTCTAAACTTCTGTCCAAGAATGTGGAAAACATATACAAAAATAGCCGAAACGAAATAATTGCAAACCTGCAAACATAAAATATTGAGAAAACTCTTCGGTTCAGTTAAGAATGGGGATGGGAGCTAAAGATCGAGACATAACCATAGATTAAACAGCATGATAAATAACGAAAACTGCACCATGTTTGCGAAAGCGCAGAGAGTTAGATAGCTCAAATGGCTAGATTTAGTAGAAGAAAGCCTGAATGCAATGCAAGTACACGATCGTCGAGTAGGGTTTAAAACCAAATAGGGTTTAATCGAGGGGGGGGACATAAACAAACAATGGGTCACCGAAGGCTGGTCTAGCTAAAAAGAAGGAGAACAATTGAAATTAGGCGCATACAAATTATTGAATTATGTTTCTAAATATGCTGATTATGTTTCTGCGTTTGTGTTCGAGTGTTAAGGTTTTGCTATTGGGCATGATAAAAATATGCATTCAAATATAAATTGCTTGTGATGGCGACAGTTTACACAATAATCAAGTGGAGGGATTCTCTTTTCCAATAAATGGGTTGTATAAGGACGCGGTGCCTGATACAGAATAGTCAAAATGTAAAAGTAGACATTTTACTATACAGCGCTTCAGTAAGAATATAGCAAGTAGTTCCGGCACTCAAAATTATAATAGTGCTCCAATATTTGACTAGACGTGATATTACATAAGATGTAACAAATATTCTCACAATGACAGCATTCAGAATCGCTAATCGTTTACGCTGACAGATTACGCTGGGTCAGTGGCGCCAATCTTTTCCAGAAAATATTTCTACACTGGCTGTGCTCAGCTCACTCTGTCTCTGTCGCTCATTTCTCTTTCCTCTCGCAGTTATTTCCCTTGTTTATTTACTCTTCGACTGTTCTTTAGAAGGCAGCTTCCCCTCACGTGCAAAGGTACTCAATCAGCGTTAACTGATTACGGATTCCGAATACAGCTAATATTATTTGAGATTTTACTCAAATCCTTAAGTCCTGAATCCTGATATATATAGTGCAAACTTATTATCGACCAAAACTCGAAACTTTTATGATTTCTATAAGAAAAGTTATTTTAGTGACTTTATTATTCGATTAAATAAGAGTTATTCAATGACCTTTATGCTAAAAGTATTTCGATAAAACTTATTCCAAAACTTTTAATTGAAGAGTTTTTCGACAACATTTCGTAAGAATTCTTCGAATACGAACCATTGAGCTACGAAAGGATGAACAGATTCATGCATTGTGTTTTACGTGAACACCTGCCATTAATGGGTTAATTCCACGGTGGACCATCCCACACGAGATTGTTAGATAAACGTTATGAATATCTTATATAATCGACAAACAACGACCATGGCTGCAACTTTGCCAGATTGCACCATTCATGTAACTATGGAAGCCAGTAGAGCAAGGCATGAACTTCCATCTTAGGAAAGATCGAGGCCTATCTAAACGTCTGCCGGTCTTTGGCTCCCGGCAGCCCATTACGTAGGAGAGCATTCCCTCCGTCATGCAACTCTACATGGAGACGTAGATCTCTACCCGTGTAACTTTAGGTATCGATCACAGCCACCATGAAGCTTCCACAAAGGGGCCTACCCACGATGAGCTATATTAGTGGGCTCTATATTTAGCGGGGTCCAGAGACCCTAGGTGCTCACCACCCGTGGCACCATTTCATCGCCTTTTTAAGGATTCGGAACTAGCATGCTTAGTTCATTGGCAAATGTACTGTGCAGGCACACTAATCACCATTTTGTTGCCTTCTATCGCAACGGGACAGGCACCCGAGCCGAAAGGATGATCAAAAGGTATCTTAGTAGGTGGTTGGAGGGTAAATATGATGAAATTAGGAGCTTTGGCCATGAGGTTTTTAGCAAACAACCGACTTCGCCGATAGCGAATAGCGATAGCGGTAGCAAATGTCATGAATTGAATTTGAGACACGGCGGAATGAAGACATGTATATTTTAAGACAAAAATTTAAGATTTTTTGGCGGGTGAGTAATGAATTTTTAAAAGGTCGTCTTTCTTTCTTTTATTATGCCTATTTGTCTTTTTTCTTTTGTTTATATAAATGCGTTTGTACATTTATATGACGCACAGTCTATGTATGAGTATGTGCCGATTTGTTTATTAAAGATATTTTTTGAAGAATGAACTACACTTTCAGGTAGAGCAAAACTGTGCTACGATCCTTATTTATCTTTGGTTGTATGAAATTATTATATTCCGCATGAGGTTTTTCCTGTACATACTTTTTAGCAACAATAATGAGATTGGATACATTTTAACAAGGACGTACATTCACGTGCGTGTGTATGTGTTCGTTCACATATACGTTTACCAGATAAAAGGGTTTAATTCTCAGGATGGACACTCTATTCATAACACTCTGTTATCACCTGTATATATCCCTTGGAACATATTAGCCATTTGGAGGACAATCAAATTGTTGAAACGGTCCATGGAAAAATTGCGTTCTGCTGTAAACAATAGATTCCCCTTGTGCCAAACTACGGCTAGTGCGATCGTATTTCTCGAAAATAAGAGTTTTACACATATGTATGTTGACAAAGAAATATTTGTTGCCTTATTTAAATATCTTAAATGCAGTTTCAATTACTCTCTAGTAGATCATAAATACCAATATAAAACTTTTGTTAAGTTCTAATTATGAGAAGTTACAGTTAACGAAATAAGTTTAACTATTTCGCTATTAACTAAGTTTAATATTAATTCTTTTAGTTGTTAAATTAAAGTTGTACGTCTAACGTTTGAAGTTACGCTCAATCCGGAAAATGCTTGTTCTACTGTGAGAGATTAGAGTTGCGAGAACGCCATGAATTATCTGGCCATTTCATCCAAAAAATAGAACGTACTTTCATTCCAAAAATGCAAAACATTGAGATTTCATGTTGCTGCTTTCGAGCTGAAATTTTTTGATAGTGTAATTCATTCTTCAAAAAAATCGCCACACACCCAAAATGTGCCACGACATATTAATGAACAGGCACACCCATAGAAACAAAAACAGATAGATAGACAGAAGGAAAGAAATACGACCTTTTAAAAGTCCATTACCCACCAAAAAATTTCAAATTAGGGTCTTAAAAACGGCCTTCCTCCTTCCCATCTTGTTTTAAATCCGTTTCGCGACGTTTGCTATTGATTGGGCTAATGTAATTTTGCAACACGCATTATTTACACTATGTCCAAAATCCGTTTCTCAATATGTTCTGTCTACGTGCATAATCAAAATCACAATTTGTATTACTTATTTTTAAGAGAAAAATGCTTGATGTTTAAAACCTTTTTCAAATTAGGGGCAGACAGCTTTCAAAGAAACTAGAATTAAAATTTCGTAAAACATATCCAAAAAGTTGATTTTGATCGCCCTTTTTTAAAACTTTTTTAAGAAGTTGCTTAATCGGGTCAAGATAGAGGCCTGAAATTTGATGCATCACGCAGAACTCGACGTCAACGCATTATTTAGCATAAACAAGCCAGTCACGCCCTGGCTTGTTTATGTAAGCAGGAGGTTAAGGTCTCTTTAAAAAGTCTACAAACTGAGATTGATTTTAAGCAAACCTCACGATAAGTTACAGAGTTGAAATTTCAATCCTGACTTAGAAATAGATGACATTGAAGATAAGACAATGATAACTTAACAACTCGCGCCGACTGTAAGACGGAAAGTTTGGCCCCGCTTTCGAAATAAACATAAAAATATTCTTCATGTTCGGTACAAATTTGAAATTGGTTTCAAATTAACTCCCTGATGCGATGATAAGCTCGAAATAACCACAGCCCTGATCTTAAAGACAATGCAATAATAAACATTAACTAACCAGTCACGCCACTTGGATCCAGGAAATTGCTACAAATCTGGAAATTCGAATTTTTATTCGAAATTTGAATGAAAAAAGAACTGGATGACAATGAAAGTTAAAGCATTAACTAAATATCTACATCCAATTTGATATAAAAAATATTGCCAAATATATTTGCCAAATATATTTGACTTAAAGATGTATCGGAAAATGTTGAAAAACTGTGTAGTAGTTTCATTACGAACGGGCTTATAATAACGGGCTTATATAACAACTTCTACTAATTTTCATAAATTCGCATCCTTTTAAAAACGTTTTACATAAAAATATTTTATATTAATTAGTTTGTCTAAAATATATGCATCTGGTGCATACGAATTACTAAATTTATGTGATGAGTTTAGTTACAGCGAAATGCAATAAATAACGCTTAAAATGAGATCAAAGAAAAAAGGCAAAACATCTCTGAGGCACATTCATATCAACTGATTTTTTTATGGGAATAAAAATTTCCGTATGCAGTGGCTTGACTTTTGGAATTCTGAACGCCTCTTTCTATCCCCACCATTTTATTTTTTACTTGTGTCTCATAAACAAATTTATTGAGAATAATTTTGTACGAATTGATGATTACGCCCGTCCTCATTGATATGATTCTATTGAATGGTGCTTTCAGGCTTGTTGCCGTTTTGATATTCAGGCATGAATGGCGAGTAACTAAGGTTTCAATACTTTCACTACGTCGAAAAAACGAGGCTCGTCTAGACTTGGGGTAATGGAAAAACAGTGTATTGCATACTGCTACGTTATTTTGGAGTTATTTCTCTCACTCCCATATCTGCTCAACTTCCCAGAATTTTTCTAGCATTAATGCTTTTCAACGCGATTCCAAAACAACTTTGATTGAAACAAAAACAAAATTTAATAAAAGAATCGCAGAATCGCTTCTGCACGCGTTTAATTAGAGTTTCTTGTGAGCGGCGGGTAGCACTGTCGCATCTGAGTCCTGGTTCTTGAGTCAGTGCCATTTAAGCACTCGTAAAGTTTTATGGAATGATCTTCGTGGCATGTCGCTCTAAAGCGACCGACGCTATTTTGTGTATTTTATGGCGAAATTTAATTTCGGCAGCTTAACGATTATTATTGCGATTATTTCAAATTACAAAAGGGAAAAAAGTCGGGAATGGTAAAAGGGTCATTGCAGACAGCGATGTTTAATTCACATTTTCACTCTACACTGAGAACAATCATGTGCAAGATTTTGGTTGAATCTAGACGAGCATTGTGGGATGAAGTAATTCATACCGCACTATAAGTTGGTTGCAATGTATACGCAAAGAAGGCGATAATCTCTGCGATTTTGTGACAAAAAATAATGACTGAAGAAATAAATCCTAAGGAAATAGAAACGATATTTCGAGCGTGGCTTAATATATATTGGGGGGAAGAGCAATATGGAGTATGTGAATCAAAAAAAGTAACAGGATCAATATAAACTTTCGTAAATTTTATAAGTTTTCTAGCGTTTTTAGTTTTCAGACCAGAAGTGTACAAGGCGGTACCTAACCTTACCCGATGGTCGCTACGACTGAAAGTGTATCACGTTCCTGTAGGGCAACTACTGCAAATTATAGTCGAATCAGACTCGTAGATTTCTTTTAACCGCGTATGGAAACGGGTGTATGCGGGTGTATAATTTAGAAAAATTTAAAACGAGCAATATCGGTTGCTGAATCGATTATTGTTTTGGAAGAGAAAGCGCACAGAGAAATCAAAGAGCACTTGGATACTGTGTACTTCTCTTTTTCGATGGCGACCGTCAACGTGGCGAAAAAAGTCCGCTACCATGGAGGATAAGGTGGAAAAAATTAAATATCTCGTATTAGCTCGTCGATTGAAGGTGCGCGAGATATCTGAGAGAGTATGCATCTCAAGAGACCACATGGACATATCCTGCATGAAATATTGGGTTTGAGCAAGTTGTCAGCGAGACGAATGCCGCGCTTGCTTGCTCCGCAACAAAAAAGCACAACCTTGTGACCACTTCTGAGCAGTGGTTAAAGTTATTTAGGCGCAATCTGAAGGAGATAATACGCCGTTTCGTGACTGTCGATGAAACGTGGATCCACTGGTACACACCAGAGACCAAAGTACCGTCGAAATATTGGACTTCGCTCGGCGAACGTGCTCCAAAGAAGGCGAAGAATGCCATAACAGACAGAAAGATTACGACAGTTGACTGGGATTCAAAAAGTGTGAAAAATTTCATACCATTTCGCGAAGTAAAAATTGATTTTACATCAGGACAACGCACCGGCTCACACTTTCGCGGTCGCCACTGCCAAATTAGTCGAATTAGGGTACGAACTGCAGCCCCATCCACCATATTCCCCAGCCATATACGGCTAGCTGGTTATGTACGACTTTTTTTTGTTTCCAAACTGTAAGAAGTCATTCACCGGTCTGAAATTTGAGTCAAATGAGAAGATTAATTTCACTACGGAGGCTTGCTTTGTAGACCTTAAGAAAACGTATTTTTCAGACGGATTAAAGAAGTTGGAACATTGCTTGGTCAAATTTATACAGCTGAAAGGAGACTATGTAGAGAAATAAATCGCCACTTTTCCAAAACTTTCGTTTTTCTTTTGTAGGCTAAGTCCTTGTCGGATCGCCCACGTATCTTGAAAATATTTCAGATTTTTTAACATCCAAAATATTGAAAATGTAATTGTTCGGTATTATAGTAAGGTAGACAAAATTTAGAGTTGTCGGCCTATCATGTCGACCTTATCATGTCGGTAACCTTGTGAGCCTTCTAAATTTTGATTCGATTTTTTATATATTCCTTAAGTATTAAATTCGGTAATACATATTCGTTCATCATGTCGGTCTTTTATCTGAATTTCTCTCACGTATTTCAATAACTATAGTACACCGATCACTAATTTACAATTTCAATTCAATTTGGTGTAAACGCAGATTTTATTCTATTAACAACACGATGCTTTTATAAAGTAACGTGACCGAGTGGTTATGGTAGGGATTACAGTCTGGACGAATTTATGTCAATGTATGATGAGAAACCTCGTCTTTTTTAAACAACCCGATGCGCTTTTCGCGCATTAAGCATCAATTCGATCATTTAAAAAACCAGTCATTTATGGATTTAAACCCTTTACTCCCTGTCCCTTCGCACTCTCACTCAAGTGATTACAATTGAATCTAGATCTTCAAATTAAAAATAATAAACTTGTAACGGTAAATTGAATAATTTATAGCTTTGGCTTTGGCTTTGGGTTATAAATCCTGCACGTTCTACACCTCCATACAACTCTCACCCTACCTGATAATGGTTGGCTTTTGCGAGCGCTCGTCGTTCCTGCATACTATCCTCCCTGGATCTGTCTGAGCTCACCGTTTAACAGTCTGCAAGTGCCGTGCACAGCATGTGTAGAGTGCACAGTAAAAACAGTTTTATAGCTAAAAAACGAGCTCTTCATACCCTTTCGTGAATTCTTCGCGATATTAAAATGCATTTCTTTGGCTCAATTGATTCGGTTTCGGTTATTTGCAAGCATTCATTTTTATGTTGGTTTCGATTAGTTGAAACTATAAAATTGTAGTTTTTTGAATGGCTTCAGAAATTATTCGCCCTTTAGGATATAGGTGGGTATAGGTGGCCATTGAATGCAGTCTATATGAGCCGAATGGCGTAATAATTTATCATATAATTCTATGGCTTTGATCTTCTTGCTTTTTTCGGGTGAGGCATAAACCACGACACTGGAAGTTGCATTGGGTAAACTCCATTAAATGAACATATAAATAAAATCGGCTTCCGATAATCAATCCACTCGTTGAATCGGTTAGAGCGAACAGTTTTGAGATAACTGAACGTGGGCCTGGAGTCGAGAGGTATAGGAAATTGTCATAAAAGTCATGATGTTCTGGTGGAGGATTGAAAATTATAGCAAATGATCACAAAAGCCTTATGAAATATGTTAATATGTTATTTATTGCCAGGCTGACTTGGATGGGGGAGGAGTCATGAAATGTTGCATTTTGAATTTTGACATGGTTATAACGGCAGTGACAAGAATGAGAGATCAATCAAATGCCATAAGGAATATTACAATGGGAGTCAAATATCGGCCTTCATTATGATTCTTGTATGCGCTGCTCAATATTTTCACAATATTCAAATATAAATTTGAGTTAATAAAGCTCACAACTTTACCATGTATTTTAATAAACACTTACTAAATCAATATTCAAAGATGTGACGATATATGTAGGCACATACGCACAAGTGCGATTTATTTACGTCTCTCTTGATCCCTAAGAAACCCGTTCACATTTTATCACTTCGATGTAACAACAGAATCAAACATTATCATGTAAATTTCTCTCCATATAGGACGTATGGTGTTGCTAGCGGTAAGGGCGATAATGACGGTAGAGTTGGTATTTTTGGTGTTAGGGATATGGTATTAATGGCTGTAGCGACAATGACATCAAAGTCGAATGAACTCATTCACCACCATGAATATAAATCATCTAAATGTTAATTATTCAAGGCAGCTTAAGGCTACGTAATGAACTGTTTTAAAAGAAAAATTGTTTTTCGAAGGACTAATCAAATGTCTGGCTCAAACTGAATTTATTTCTCTTTGTAAACCACAAAGGGTGAAGAGCTTGAAGGTTATAAAATATATTTGTCAACGATTTCGTGAACAAAAGGAGCAAATGATTACTCTCTACCTTTGATTTCATTAAATAGAAATTATTTCAGGATTAATTGCAAACAATCAAATAAAATTAATATTTCAAACAATTTGCTCTAAAAGATTTAAGTACAATTAATTAATCCACCATTAGTGAAAATGCTATATGAGAGATGTAGAAGTCTGATTAATTTCATACTGAAACTGATCCTTTGATTTCGCTGAGTTTAACTCCTTATGCTGAAAACAGTGAAACGAAGTAACTGTGTTTTAAGGGGCAAATCTGAATGTGTTTTTGCTGAGTTCCTCGAAACATAAAAAATTAGGTGCTAAACTTAACTCCAACATATTAATCTTCAAAGTTCGGCGATTAATGACGCAGATAATTCAAGCTTCCGCTCAATAAATATTTCAGAACGTACTCAACCGAGCACAAGCCGCCCTCTGGTTATGCCACACCTTTGCAAATTTACCCTCAATAAACTGAGTTGCTCCCAAAGACAAGGAGATATGTCACTCTTGACACGCCTTGATACGCACAAGTGCGATTTATTTACGTCTCTCTTGATCCCTAAGAAACCCGTTCACATTTTATCACTTCGATGTAACAACAGAATCAAACATTATCATGTAAATTTCTCTCCATATAGGACGTATGGTGTTGCTAGCGGTAAGGGCGATAATGACGGTAGAGTTGGTATTTTTGGTGTTAGGGATATGGTATTAATGGCTGTAGCGACAATGACATCAAAGTCGAATGAACTCATTCACCACCATGAATATAAATCATCTAAATGTTAATTATTCAAGGCAGCTTAAGGCTACGTAATGAACTGTTTTAAAAGAAAAATTGTTTTTCGAAGGACTAATCAAATGTCTGGCTCAAACTGAATTTATTTCTCTTTGTAAACCACAAAGGGTGAAGAGCTTGAAGGTTATAAAATATATTTGTCAACGATTTCGTGAACAAAAGGAGCAAATGATTACTCTCTACCTTTGATTTCATTAAATAGAAATTATTTCAGGATTAATTGCAAACAATCAAATAAAATTAATATTTCAAACAATTTGCTCTAAAAGATTTAAGTACAATTAATTAATCCACCATTAGTGAAAATGCTATATGAGAGATGTAGAAGTCTGATTAATTTCATACTGAAACTGATCCTTTGATTTCGCTGAGTTTAACTCCTTATGCTGAAAACAGTGAAACGAAGTAACTGTGTTTTAAGGGGCAAATCTGAATGTGTTTTTGCTGAGTTCCTCGAAACATAAAAAATTAGGTGCTAAACTTAACTCCAACATATTAATCTTCAAAGTTCGGCGATTAATGACGCAGATAATTCAAGCTTCCGCTCAATAAATATTTCAGAACGTACTCAACCGAGCACAAGCCGCCCTCTGGTTATGCCACACCTTTGCAAATTTACCCTCAATAAACTGAGTTGCTCCCAAAGACAAGGAGATATGTCACTCTTGACACGCCGCTCCAAAAAGCAGATTTTGCAGATTTTTTGTGATATATTGGACTGACGGGAACTATATGACGATATATTGTCGTACTATATTATTTTTGGTGTCCCTACAAATGAAAGTAGCACTGTGTATGGATGTGCTGCCGGCAAATTAGAGCCTCTCTACGTACGTTAAAAGATTTTGTTTCCAAATACTTCCTCAACATACATTTTACTAAATACATATGCAATATACTAAATCATACACATGTTATGATTGCGAACAACTAGAATATCTATTTTAAATCTTATTAAAGCTTTTAATTACCTGAATTACTTGTTAGCGCTTCGAAAAGTTCACCCTGCTAATTCGATGAACACGGTTCGCACGGTACACGATTTTCTAGCGTAGTACGAGATTTCAGAACGGAGTATGAGATTTTTGAGGCAGTGTGAATGAATTGCATTTGTGTGTGTATGTAGGAAGAATGTCCTATCTCTTTATATCTGGATAGCACTCAATTATAAGTGGGTGATGCAGAGGATTTCTCCGATGCTGCGGCTGCTGAGGTTAATAGTCCTGTCTAATAAAACCATACTTATCTCTAGATTTGAACCAGACACAACGCCAGAGGGGATTCGGAGTCATATATGTTCTTAATAACAACTTCACTTTATATTTTTATTACAAAGTACAAATTCAAGACTCAGGAAACCTGCTTACCCTTTAGTTATATACTCCTGTATTGCTACAACCTGTTCTAGATCCTGATTCGGTGGGGAAATGCTGTTTCTGAATGATCGCCGCAACGTCAGTGATCATTGATATCATGCAGCTAAAATAACACAATCAGGCTTAAGCCTGGTGTTCAGAACTCGGAATTATATAATTTATAGAAAATTATAATATAAATTATATATAAACAATTATTTAATTTATAGAAAAGAGTGAAACTAGTCATTAACTAATTGATACTGCGTGGATAGTGTTGGAGGCAGGTTTGTTGTAAACTCTAAATCGCATTCACCCTAAATGTGTGTAAACGAAGCTCTGACGGTTGACTTATGCTAATTATAGAAATGAATCATGGTCATGGCGCTTCAGCTCTATTCCTGTCCTCTGGGCTTGAGAATCACTTAAACTTCTTTGATGATATGTTTTCCAGAGGACTTTTTCAAATCAACTTCCTGATTCATGATTTGATGGGCCGCCGAGACGTTCTATAAATCTGATCGGGATTAATTTTCAAAGTAGAATGGTAATTATACTCAGATGGTACCAAAGGCGCACTGCGGATTAGTTAGAATATCATAAAACCGTCATTGTATACAGAATCCCATAGGCGGTCAATATAGTTAGACCGCCTATGGGATTCTGTATACAATGACGGTTTTATGATATTCTAACTAATCCGCAGTGTGCCTTTGGCACCATCTGAGTATAATTAGCATTCTATTTTGAAAATTAATCCCGATCAGTTTTATAGATCGTCTCGGCGGCCTATCAAATCATGAATAAAAAAAATATCTAAGCTTACTGGTTACCCATCCTTGAAAAATAATATACGCTCTATTGTTTAGCTACATATTTTAGCATTTGTGTTTCTTCATCTAAGCATCTGAATCTTGCTGGTGCGGGTCTTGCTCTTGATTTCTTTAAAAATATTTCAGTGGAGTCTTTCGATACATCAGTATAAATATAAAATATTGGGACGTGTTCATGCCCTACATAGTTTTCTCATGAGTTGCGAATTCTGAGGAACAGGAAGGCTAAATATTTAAAATTGCTTTCCGAATATCACTGAACTTTGAATCTACAGAATTGTTTATCTTTAAGAATCAAATATCAGCATTTATGTAAATAAAATAAGGAGATTACAATACAAATGTTAGATAAAACATTCAATCTCATCCGAAAGGGATTGAAATTTTGTTGATAATAAAAGTAGGATTGAAGTGTTCGGTTCATTTAATAACCATTGAGTGATATGGAGTCGTATATGCAGTCCGATAATTCTGAATATTCCGATAATAATCCGACAAATAATCTGGTAATAAAATTCCGATAATATTTTCCTTCTTTTCTTTTATATCTTCCTGATCTGATGTTAACATTCATAGAAATCAAAAATTCCATGAAAACGTTCAGTAAAATGAATACACGTATTTAATTGAAAAATCCATAGATTACGAAAATGTATTAAACTCAGATTAGTAGTTTGGGAGGTATAACCGCTCAATGTTGGCAGTTTTGCCACATCCAGGAAAACGTGTAATTTCTGCATATTTTTGCCATATTTACGATTGATTTGTATGTAAATATGACGACCAATCAGCAAGTTGTTAGCTTTTTCTAAAAGGTACGTTAATTTCATGTATAATAAAAAAAATTTTTGTCTTAAAAGTTGTTAGTTCTATCTACCTACTTTTCGAAGTCTATATTTCGACTTTTCCCAACATTGGTGGATTATAAAAAAAGACCCAAAATAACCTCTTCGAAATTTCGAGAGATTTTTTATTATTGAACTATGTACCTAACTTTTAAAAATTGGCTGCTCCTAAGTGCGATCCTTTACCTTATATAGCAATAAAAGTAAAGCAACCTCACTTCGCAAAACACTTTGACGCAGGTATAAGAACAATCACACACATTTATATATATAAAATATCTTTTGGTCACGAAAGGTATAATATACTTGCTTTTTATGTTTGGTTATTTTTCATATACAATGGTATGTAATAAGAGGCAGGCAATCGTTTGGAAGGGACTCTAAATAACGGGATTCTGATTAGTAATTATTTGCATATATAAAACTATCGGTGTTTTGCCACAGTCGTTTTTTCTATTTTAAAGAGCATCATAAGTATCCTGTGCAGCTTCAATTAGCAGTAAATAAAATTTTCAAATATAATTCACAGTATATTTTTTATTGAGTCGTACGAGTCTAAAAGTGTAACGAAGCCTCTAGAAAATTCTAAATTATATTATATGTTTGGAGCATCAAGAAATGAAAATGACTTCATTGCGGCTAGTGAGAAGGAATTAACTAGTAAAATACATAACATAGATGAATACGGGACATGGCATGCAAACGTCATTTTATTTACATCAAAATTAAAACTAAATCGCAAATCGCCATTCGTAGTGCGGATAAGTTCGTAAAAAAGCAAGACAACTGTCTGGCAGATGTTAAAAAAATTGAAAGAAAATATGTCCCAATACATCGACCAAACTATAGGGATAGCAACAAAAACTATAGGCGGGCGTTTAACCTTCACAAGGAAAAGGAAGCTGTTAGATGCTACAGAAGATATCGCCGCGGGTCAGCTTTCTGAAGCATTATCCACCAAATACAAAAAGGATGAAGAAAAGGTTGAAGCTCATATAATAGAAGCAGTCTAGTTAGCAAGTCCAAAGCGACTCACGGGAATACGGAATAATATTCCCATACCACAAAATGCATTACCAAGACAATTCACTGAAGAGGTTTTAGCGTTGTTTATAGATCTTGGACTGTCGAAGGAAAAATACATAATACTGCGTAGTCATTATTACAACATAATGCCAATCTTCTTCCTGAGTACAAACAAATAAGTCAAGCCAAGAATGAAGCAGTTCCTCATAGTCCTAAAATTACCGGAGTATCAGCCAAAGTGAACCTCCAAGACCTGATGGTCTTCTAGGCCTCACACTTCTAGACGTCTCACACCTCTAGACGATTTTTGGAGATTTTCTCTGAAGACAAATTGAAATATCCTCTAGAGAGCATAACACTGGTTAGCAAGTGGAGCTTAATGTTAAATCTAAATGGATCATCAGGACAGAGCGCCTATAAAAAACAAAAAAAATACGGACAATAAAACTGTTACAGATGCTATTATGCTTACGGCTTCTGTTGTTTCCCTACGACTAAAAGGTGAAGCTTCAGAATATTGGGAAAACCCACGATCTTCCTCAGCAAGATTGTGCCTAGACTTCGGAACGTATAAAAGCCACACTGAGTGATATAAAGGATACAATTACCGAATTAAATATCGGTGAAACTATGTTTAACGTTAATGTTTTAAACTAAATAACTAATACTTCGTCTACAGTGATATGTGCCATTTGTAAACAGAATTAAAAAGACTTCAAAAGTATTGATGAATCAACAAGTGACGAACATAATTATGAGTCTGTTCGTATGTATCGCCTTTGCACGCATGGATAAGAAGTATTGAATTTGTCATGAAAGTTGAAGACAAATACGTATACGCTACTGCGACATGGGGAAATTTTCAACGATAACGCAACATCCACAGAAAAGCAGTATATCAGAACAAAATATAATTTGAGATGATTTCTTCAAAGAGCTCAGCCTGAAAGGAGACTGTCCAAAATATGGGAATGGAAATACAAATGATGGCAACACATCACGCAAGTTTTTTGAACAATGAAGTGACTGCCCGAAACAGTCTTTTGAATTTCAAGGAAATGGTAAGTTGACCCAAATTTGGTATATATGCATCCAAAACTGCCGAGTTGCAGCTTTAGAAGTATCCCGAGACGAAACTTACTCCGACAGTACATAAAATTTTAGCAAATGGAAAGAATTTAAAAGAATACCAATGCTTAGCAGTAAGATGATTGTGTGAATAAGCTGAGGAATGCAAAAATATGGACGGCAAAATGTATAGATGTATGAACACTTGTTTTTAAAATATTCATCTCCTAATCTCATTAAAAATCCGCCTCTGTCTAGAAATTTTGTTTCCTAGAATGTTTTTTCATAAAACAGGATCTGAATTTGAATAAAACTTTAAACAAATTGAATTTTTCTTTTGAGCTAGTAGACTCATCCAGATATGCAAGATAATCACCTATACCTTTCTTGGTTTCAGATAGTGAGTCATAGTACAACATATTCGAGGTGTACTGTCTGATATTGCTCAGCCAGTTTCCCAGCAACTATTTTTGAAAATAGCCTAAAATTTTCCCATCCACTTCTAACGAAAAGCGGTTACTGAAGGATATTTCTATATTTAGGAGGATGTTAATTTATTATTTTATGAATATATCTAACGTTTCGTAAACGTTAGAACGCTTACAAATGTTTTTTAAATAATTTTAAATTTAATGCTTCTTAAAAAATTGTTTAGTTTTTATATCAGTTGATAATCTCACATGTTTTTCTTTGTTTCAAATAAATTATGATAAAAAATTTTCGCCATAATTGAAAACTAAAATTAAAATTATAATAATAAATGAAATTTTTAACGAAAATTCAAATATAAATGACAACTTTTTTTCTGCTGCTAAAATATTTATTTCCTCAGACTTTCTTAGCATATGACATGAAAACCGTTTGGCCCTTTATCAAAAATAGAAGGGAATTGAAACGTTCGTTGCGCGCATGTGGAAAATCAGTGAAAAGATTCAGGAGTCCCGGAGTTCATGAACCACGTGCCAGAACACAAATCAAAACAGTAGTTTCTAACACCTAACTCTAAAAACAATCATACCCATCCAATTTAATTTTCTGTTTCCCATCTGTTTGCTATCTTCGCAATTTTGAGCATTTACGAGGATATAATAATTATATGATTTCTAATAGTTGTGGTTAATCACAAAGAGAAAAAAGAATGACAAGTAGAAAAATATGTCATTCATTAAATCAAGAAATATTCGAAAATACATACAAAACAGAGATGTAAAATTTTTGATGAAAAAACTGTTCCGGCAGATCTAGTTGGATTGAGCATGTTCCTGAATTTTCCACATGTCCACAATATTCTGATATTTTAATAGCAATAAACGCCAGACATAAAAACTGGTGGTCCTAATGTGAATGTTCCTTTTACATGAACACTACTGAAAACTTAATTTAAATTCGCACAAAATATATTCACCTACTTCGCAAAACTTTAACTCACAAATTTTTACACACGCAAATTTGTATCCCAAATTTGAGGCTATTTTATGCTATTTTGAGGCTATTGATTTTTGCAGTGAATCAGCCACATTCGATATTGTAGAGACTTCTCCAGGATGTAGATCCTAGCAGGTGTAGCAAAGTCAGACACACAAACAACAAACCGCATAATAAAGATTCGTAAGTGTATGGTTAGACTTTGTTTTCAATGACTCTCTTGCAAGACTCAAATACAATACAGCCCGTTTAACTCTAGCACGAATGATAATATTCCAATTCGTTTACAAAAACTAGATTCAGGTCGAAAAACTAGGTCTCGGACCAACATCATCTATTCATTCACATTTATGCATATAAGAGAAATTAGGAAATCCCACTATTTCAAAGGAGTTGACCTGATAAATTATTTATCATAATTTCATTATACCCTACACAGAAGAAAGATGGGCATACTCACTTTTTGCGTCCATTCAGTAATCCGTTGAAGGAGGTTCTGCAGATATGGAAAAGTACAAATATACCGACTCAGAATTAGTCTCTGATGTGATTTACTCCTGATCGCCTGTCTAACAGCCTTCCTGTCCAATTCCCGATTACAGGAGAAGCATTAAAAGTACACTAATGCAATTTGGCATCAATGCAGGCTCATCTCCTATGTTGTTTAGCCTTGAAAACGGGGTAAAATATTGGGGTCTTGTTTAATTTTTACATCAATTATGAATCAATTGTGCTTGTATCTGAATTTCCAAGTATGTGTAATGTAATATAAGCTGAAATTTTTTGGAATTAGGTTTGGTCGAAATTTGGCAGCCTAGCAATCTAATTTATCCTCCTGATTTGTTAATATTACAATACTGTATCACAAGCCCACATAGATGAACATTAACAACAAATTTATTTATTTACAGAAGGTTGGAAAATATGTTGACTCAAAATTTGTGTTCATTTTCATAAGCCGAGAGAAGAAAACTTTGCGGTACAAAAAAAGCATGCGGTACAATTTATTAGGATGGGGCTGCAGCAGCTCTGGTCACAATCATTTAGGTAATTCGTTTGATATGCAGGATATGTTGCTACGAAAAAATATCTTTTCAAAAGATAAAATATTGCTTTTACATTTTTCTGAAATCTGCGAAAGTTTTTGTTTCGAACAAAATGGTTTCTTATTTCCCCCAAAAGTTTTTGAAAATCCCCTTCAACAATTTTCGGAAAATTTTTAATCTTAATCATCGGTCAAAATTATAATCGATCTACCGAAACCTATCAATAACCAGAGCAAATATTATTTTGAAAGGTTTCCCTTCTTCTCCACTTTCAAATTCTTAAATATTTTAAAAATCTCGAATAGTTCAGAAAAACAAATCAATTGAGCTAATATTGAGCCAATAGAATTAACTCATTTCGTCAAGAATGAAATCGCCAAAAAAGCGTTTGTAAGTACATTACAACAGGGGAAGTATAGAAGTGACCGTCCCGAGGGTATTATATAGGAAGATTTATAAGAAGAATATATATACGCTTCGACTAGAAGTTGCAGAAACCAATAACAATGCGCCACAAAATGCCAAAAAAATCCGCATGCGGGTTTCGACCGAAACATGCTGAACATAATCCCGTCGATGCTAAATCAACTTGGTTTAAATTTGCGAAAAATGAAAGGAAGTTAAACAAACCGACATGATATACTTATCATGCATGAGAATGTGTGTACATTTATATCTGCGCAAAGTAAAAAAATATGGCAGTATGAAAGAAAACCAACAAAACGAATCCGCCAGTTAGCAAAATATGCAGTTAAAAGAAAAACCCTTTTCAAAGGATAACGCTAAATAAAAAAATGTTTACATTTATCCACTTTTCTCTTAGTGATTTAATATTCTTTTTTTGTTTACATTTCGTTTCAATTTGGTTATTTATGCGTAACCATTTTTTAATAAATAAAAGTAATATTTGCGTTCAGAAGTGCAGGATCTCTGCAGGATTCAGAGCCTTTTCAATCTTTAGGATTTGTTTTTTGGTATCATAAATTTTGTTGAGTTTTGTGAATTTGTTTATAATGTATTATCGTGTGGCAATAATTATTAGGAGAATTATATGGTCACAAAATATTGAAAAAAGAAAGTATTCCTGTTATCATTTTTATAAATGAAATATAACAAATTATTTCTTTATGTCTGATCGCATATTGTAGTTTGTGTGCGGTATATTAAGAATATTTCGTCACATTTCCTACTGGGTAAACATTCATTTTAATTTTGCTTTTATATTAATGAATCTTATTATCTCTTTTTTTCAAGACATTAAATTTGCAATTGAAGTGGCAATTTCAATGTTTTTCTGTATCGGGACGACGAGCATTTGTCTTAAACATATGCTTCGCAATTTTGGATTCCCGTATTGTGTCTGACTTTGTTGTCTTCTTGTTATGCTTCCTTTTACGTTAACGGAATCTTGTTTTAATTTTTCGACCTTTTTGTGCGATGTAGCCACCTACAAGCTAGTCTGTACAACATATACTTATCCTTTGGTTCCTGTTCCTTCATATTTGTTTGTAGTATTTGTCCTAAGTTGCTCGTGGTCCAAAATGACCCTTTGATTTTGTCTTTTGAGAAACTCGGCTTATTCGTTGGCTTTACAAGGTTTACAAGGTTTCTGTATCATTTTCTTTGTTACTCCTTTTGGTTACCGTAAAGCATCTTCTGATCTTATTCGAGAGATAATTTTTCTTGTTTTTATAGAAATATAAAGTCACCTTTGTATCGGATTTAGATAATAACAAATTCTCTCCTCTCACTACCGTTTGTTGTTACATTTCTCACATTTAATTTTAAGCTTTTTATTCGTGTTCTTTTCCTTCTATTTAATCTGCTTGTTCTTAGTGCTCATATCTCTTCAAATGAAATGCATTCCTTAAGGAAACAATTTTAGGGAACCAGAAGAAATTAAGAAAAGTCACATAACCAACGACGAAAAACTATACATGAGGATGCGACCTTCGTGTTTATTGCTAAACTTACTAATATTTACAAACAGAAACAATAATATTGACCACGTCGTTGACAGTATTTAATTAATTTTAAGAGTAAAAAGTAAAGTAAAAAGTAAAAAGTAGTCAAGAATTTATGATGATTAAATTTTCACAACAAAATTATGCCGCATAATATAGAGTGAAGTATTATGTAAAAAATAAGTATGATTGAAAAAAATCACTACGTAATTTTTCGATACGAGTTGCGGATAACGGAATAAACGAGACATCCGAAATGGGGAATGCGAAAAATGCAACATATTGGTACATTTACATTTACATTTTTTACATTTTTTCTACATAAGAAAAACTATATATGATCAAGCAACGCGAGATGTTGGCTGTACCTAAACTAGTCCCGTTATAAAACTTTAAAAGAAGAACACATCAAAAATTCGAGCTCTTTTAATGGTAGCATCTACACCAGACACCAGATAACATCGGCTCCAGTCAAGCGAAAAGTTGAGGTAACATACACTTCAAATGAGAATAACGCACGAACACGCTAAAGGAACACTAAAAGTAAGTGTTTAGTGTTAAGCACACTAACAGCCGAATTCTGGTTGATTGACTAGCTCACCACATTGACAAGCCTAGAAAAAGAAATTTTCGATTGACAGCTGCCAAGATTTCGTATTCTGGCGCAAAATTGAAAGCTCTTTGCTGTCAATGACAAAAGACGTCTTGATAGTTGTATTTTTTGATTGCGCCTATTTATATACAATTTTGATACAAGTGTATTAAAGTAAAAATGAAAGAATTCATTTTATTTCTTGTAGAAAATGACGAAGAAAAACGGATGCAAAAAATACAAAGACGTCGTTTTTTGAGACAACTCCGCGATAAGAACGATCCATTTCTATTGCAGGAAGACATTTTTATAAAAAATTTCCGTCTCAGCTAACCTCTTTGCTACAAACAGATTAGCGATCTTTATCCTTTTGACACCCAAAAATATCTTTGGTCTTTTTGCCAAGGCTTTTAAGGGCTTTGTATTTTCTAGCACATGTGTCATACCAAAAATGTGTCGGAAACCATTGTGTGTCACCAATGAGCCAATCCTCTGTTTCGTGCAGCTTGCACCAAATGATGCTTCTGATTATTAATGTCAAAGAAAACGAAATAAGATCTCCTACATTTTATGACGAGAAACTCGCCATAAAAGCAGAGTATGCCAAATTATGCGTTGTGAAATAATTTTCTGATTGCTATTTAACGCTTTTAAGATTTTATCAAAATTTTAATATTAAGGGAACAATAGGTGCAATTGATTGCACACATATTGCGATTGCTGCGCCACCATCAAATGCTGAAACCTCTCTCAATCTCTATATGAGTAGAAAGGGATTCTACAGTATCAATGTAGAAGCGGTAGATTTTCAAATTTTAATTAAAGTAAATGAATTTAGTTAAGGAATAAATAACACTGCCCTAACTAGTTATGTGATCACCGCATGGTATTCACCTCCATGAATGCAATATTTCCTGGATCCTGTCATGATTCGGGAATATTGACTACTTCCATTATATATGCCTTATATATGCATTATACATTTTATATGCTTGTGCCATTTTGCACAACATTATCGTTAAGAGCGGAAGAACTGTAAATTTGGATGTGAATTAACTTTACAATAATATAGAAATATCTCCCTTTGTATCGGATACACTGAGAGAATGCGAATTAATTCGAAGGCGGTACATATCTCCTTGATAATAATATATTAATAATATATATGAATTTCAATATAATGTAATGAATTGTGTAATGAATGATTATTTTCAGATATATTAAAATGGTTCCATTTTCTTACCTCGATACCAAGTGCCCCAATACCTCTTAAACCTTTAACAGCAGCGCTGCCGAATGTACGCTCCTCAAAAGCGGTTAGAGGCCTACTGCTGCTAATTCCGCCACCTGTAAGCAAGTGCTTTGCTTTTTATTTCCTTGTACGTCCACGCAATTGGCTCCTCCATACGCCCAAGATCTGCAAAATCTAAGTGTTAATAAAGAACTAGTTTCATTTTGTTCCTTGATATCCGTTGAGTGTTCCGATAGGGTTTGAGGTTAATATGTTTTGGAGCGATTTTCGTCATCCCTAATCGATTTTGGTTTGGAGACAAACCGGTTTCGGCTATGAATCTGTATTCGATTTGATTAGTAGGTCGTTGCCTGTGTTGTATTTATTGTGTACAAGCAAGCATGTTTCATTCTGATTATTTGTTCGGGTTGTATGGTCTTTGTCGTGTGCGAGCAGGTAGTCCGGTTCCGTTGGGTTCTTATCTTTTTAAATTTATTTATATTGTTTATTGCGTCATCTCATTTATGGTGTTATTATGTGTAGGTAGGTAGAAGTCCGTAATTTTCTGTTTTTGGTTTTTTTCGGAAGGTCCTTTGCTTTGTCGTTGATCGTTCTATCTTCGTTTTTGTTCTGCTTTTTTTAGAGCAGTTTTAGGGGTTAGAAAATTATGTCCGATAGGCAGTTTGTTTGTTCATTTATTATTCGTCCGTCAAATGTTTTTTGATTGTATATTTCCTGTCAATTAATCAAATTGTCGTCCTATTTGTTCCGCATGTATTAGTTTGACTGTTTTTCTAATGTGGGAAGGTATACATTTCTTGTCGAACATGTGGTTTGCGAAGTTAGAATCTGGTGTTATTGTTGGTCTTCGTACCTTTTTGTTGCAGTCTCTCATGTGTTCGCGGAATGTGTTCCTTGTTTGTCCGATATAGCTATACTGGTACTCACAAGTCAGCTTGTATACTCCCTGTTTGTCTAGTGGGTCTTCCGTGTTTATGTTTGTTTGCAGTATTCGTCCTAGGTTGTTTTTTGTTTTGAATGTTATGTTGATGTGTTTTTTGAAAAACCTTGCTAATTTGTATGTCGATTTACCAGTATGTATTAATGTTGCCCAATTTTGTATTTCCTTTTCTATTCCCTTGTTACCCTTCTTAGCTATTTTAATGTCCCTTATGATCTTGCTCACTAGGCCTTTCTTATATCCCTTATTTGTGGCTATGGTGTATATTGTGTTTTCAAGTATATGGTGTATTCAAGTATATTAGAGGTTTTGTTTGCTTCTATTGTTAAGTCTAGATAATTTATTTTGCCCCTCTGTTCTATTTCCATGGTGAATTTTATGTTTTTATGTTGTTTGCTAAAGAATTCCAAGAAGAGTTCCTCGTTATCCCTGGTAAGTACGCATATGTTATCGTCTACGTATCTAGCGTAAAGTGTCACTCCTAGATTGGCCTTTAGTTTGTCCATGTATTGTTTTTCTAAATTTTACATGAAGACCTCCATTAGGATAGCTGATGTTGGATTGGCCATTCCTAGTCCGTTAGTTTGCCTATAGATGTTATTGTTGAATTGAAAGTAATTTTGCTTCACTGTTGTTGTTAGTGTGTTCGTTAGTTGTATTATAAAGTCTTTGTCCTTCGTTTCTTTGAGTAATGATGTATGATATGTATGATATTTACTATCTCCGTGACTGGAATTTTTGGGTACAAGTCTTTAATATCAAAAGATACTAATTTGGTGCTTCCTGTAATTTCTATGTTTGTCAGTTTGTCTATTAATTCTATGGTATTGGTTATTGTATGTTCGTTGGGTAGCTTTAATGTATTATTTGGTATTGTTTTTATGTGTTTAGAAAGTTTGTAGCCTGGAGCCGACCTGTAGTTGATTATTGATCTCATTGGTGTGTTTGGTTTATGTATTTTTGGTGATGCGATCATAGGACGTGGTGAAGGATTCGTTAGGGTTAGTGTATGCGCTATCTTAGGTTCAATTATTTTGGTCGCCTTTTTTATTGCTTCCCTAATTTTGCTCAGGTATTCGTCAGTGGGATCTTTTCTAATTTTCCTACAATTCATTTTTTCTATTAGCTCCTCTGTTTTTCTTATGTATTCATCCTTGTTAATCAATACTGTTGTGTTTCCTTTATCCGCTTTTGTTGTAATGATGTTGTTTGTCTTTAGTTTCCGTTTCAGCTTCCTCACTATTTTAGTCTGTATATTTATGTTTTTTATTTAGCATTTTCTTCTATAATCTTTTTGCAAATATATCGCGCGTGGTTCTGTTCCTCATTTGGGAGTAGTGAAATTGCTATTTCCGCGTCTACGATAGTTTGTTCAATGTCTCTTTTCTTGTCATATCCCTGAATATTATGTTTGAGCCCCTTTTCTAGTATTTTTTCTTCGTCAGTTTCAATTTCTGTTAAGTTAATGATCCTAGTGTGGAACTTAGGTTCCTCGTTTGTGTGAGCCTTTTTCGTTAATGTTAGTCCGTTGAGTTTCTTGCTCGAAGTTTTAAATTTCCTTTCCATTGTTTGTTTAATGTCTGCCCTTAGTTGGTCGAAGATGTTCATTAAAGTAACACAATAAATACAACCCATCCAACGACCAACTAATCAAATCGAATACAGACACTGAAGATGGCGGATAGCCGAAACCGGTTTGTCTCCAAACCAAAATCGAATGGGGATGATGGAAAATCGCTCCAAAACGTATTAAGTCCTGAATAACGTATGAAGATTGGGGGCTGTTTTTCCCAGCAAGTAACTCCGGATGCTGACGGCAAAATTCTGTAGAGAAGCTAAGTTGCTCCTCACTGGCGCGCTGGAATTTTGGTTTCCTGTAAATTAATATTATTTATTATTGTAACAATTAATAACTTTTGAAAATCACTTACCGCTCAATCGATTCCGTATCTACTATTTTAAAATGACAGCTGGTGTCCGTCACATGAAAATTCACCATGCGTGGTGGACTCTCAAAGCTTCGATATCGGTAAAATGTAGAACTTTCGTCATCTTTCGTCGGGCTTCTACGATAGTAGTTTCTGTTGGCTTGTTGCCATTGGCCATTTTCCATTGGCTTGTTGCTAGTGTTTGGATCTATCGAACAAATGCTATCGAATTATTCGGTAGCTGTGAACTAATAATGTATTCAATAGTTTTTTCCGCTAGTTTTTTGTCGTTCAGAAATCACTGAAGGGGTAAATGTGCCTCTCACAATTAGTTATTACTAGAAATCATCGAACAATTCAACCATTATGTTTATTCGATAGCTTTAGTAAAACCCTAGAAAAACCCGAGTAAAACCCGATACCCAATTAATCCAACAAGAGCAATAGGTTTGTGGCAATGTTGTACGATACACATAGTTTAATTTCTGCGGCATTCAAATGTCCGAAGAATAAGCTGTTACCTCTGCGTTAAAAACCAAAATAAAAGGGTCAGTGAATGAAAGAATGAGAATTAGTGTAAGAATTAGTGAAAGAACTTCCACTGTAGAACGCAATGATAACTGCTTAAAAATTACACCGACGCCATTTTACCGATTGCTTTCGTTATCACCAGGAATGCATTGAAAAGCACTAACAAAAATTGTTTATTACGCCGGAGGCGCTAGCGGCCATATTTTTATCTGCTGCTTGTCTATAGACTGGCAAATTGAGTTGAAACTGATGACAGCACAAAAGAGAGGCGTAAAAAGTATTTCGTTTTCGTTTTACATTTTATGAGTATTAAATCATCAGCCGCCGCATTGACAGCCGCTGTCCGACAAATTCTTTTTTCCGTTACGTCTAAGCCACCAGACGCTGCATTGTGGGCCACCGGGCGCTACATCGTATTACGCAATATCACCAGCTGTATTATTTTGGACGGCAGTTGCCACAGGAGTATTTCCACATTTTCTCACCAGTCGTTACATTGTGGGTCGTCGCAATACGGCGCTCAGTATTCAATACGCCACCACAACATCATTCTTATATTTATCCCCAATTGCCAGACGCACCACTACATCTGCACACTGTGCAGTGCAGTGCACAGTAGCACTATAATTTTCGTAGAGTGCTGATGGAACACAGTATTGCAAATTATGCCATGGAAATTTAAATAATATTATTGTAATGATATAACAAATACAGAGGATATTTTCTGTTACGAATTCTGGCACCGGCGAGTGTACCCAGACAGAGTACAGAGAATTTCGTTGCAAATTAATATAACCAAACTTTATATTATTTCGCCGCAAAGGCCGATAAAAGGCCATGGATTTCCCAAAGGAATTAATTCTTAACTTATGTCATAGAAAAAGGTCTTGCAGTTGGAGCGGTTCGACGTTGAAATTGTGTAAACCGATTGCGTGTGATATACTAATGAACCTTTTTTATTTCAAAGACCCATCCATCCTATACCATTATTTATGGAATTAACCCGTAAGTTCACATAATCGCCGCGGCTTCTCGCGATGCCACGGATCCGAGTGGTCCACTTTTCAATGACTCTGATGGATAGATCAGTCTGAATTTGAGCAATGGGCTGAATTGTATTGACTTTAAGAGTGTCGGTCGATTGCGGCTTTTTTTTTGTAGATATTTTATTTCAGGAAGCGCCACAAGAAATGTTCTACCGGCGTCAAGTCGAGTGATATTGGCGGTGAATTCATGTGACTTCTGCGAGAGATAACCCCATTCTCAAATCGTTAATGCAGAAGGCCAATCGTGGTGCCCGCTCTGCGGCACGTAGCGCCATCTTTCCAGAACAACAGATTCCATATTGTCCAATTTAATCCTAAAGAAGTCCGTCATCATCGTACTATGGGGCGTATAAAATAATAAGAACAAGCAACTCCAATCGAAACGAAAAAGCTTGGAAATAATAGAAACAATGTCTTCTTCCGGAAATGGAAAGACCCCCAAAAAAAGAAACAAAAAAAGCAAGACAGACTTTAGAGTTAATTACAAGAGTTAATTGCAAATCAAGAATTAAACAAAACAATACAAAACAAGGGAAAAAAGCTAAAGGAATAAAATAAATGTTAATCACATCACTAAGAAGTACTAGAATTGATAAAAGGCTTCGGTGGTAGAATAAAAGAGTAGGACCATAAGCTGTGAGTTAGAGATAAAAATATTGAATAAAAGGTTAATAAATGTTAATAAATTAATTTTGCAAGGAAGTTCCTCTTGAGGAATAAATAATGAAGAATGAACTAAAAAACAACGAAAATATCATCATAATCAATGAGGAATAAAGACCATTTAAAATTGTTATAATTGTACTGGACAACAAATACAAAACTTATTATCTAAACAACGAGAATCTCTAAATTAATTACACTCTCTGACTCTTTTTCTTATAACTTCATTCGTGCAGAAAATCAGAATAATTATTTTATTGATTCGGCCAGGGAAACTTAAAGTGACTTGCTTCATCCTGTTGTATTGATAATTGAAGTTAAGTTTCTGGGGCGAACAGTCTGCTTCACATAATTGCTCTCGACTGTCTACGAAATCCGGATATGGCTTCTGGAAGAATGAAAACTCATCAAAAGGGAGATTATGTATGTTAATGTTTTTGATGAATGATTTATAGGAGAATTTATAATTTTCACAAACTTGCCCAAAAGGTATTTGGATCAAAGAGGCAGCGGCCTATGCGGTTAAGATTATGAATCATCGATGAAGTCCCACTTACGGTGCATTTAAACAAATCCAGTCACAAATAAAAATAAAAATAGAGAATGTTTAATCAAAACTAATGTGTTTGATAAGCGCAATAATGGTTGCTGCGACCGCTGTTTTTGCTGCTACGTTTGATCCGGCATGACATGAGAGAAGCTTGTATTTCGCTGTCGCTGGTAGGTTATATTAAAGCTGCAACTCAAAATAGAGCGACAACTAAGTCACCAAAAAGAGTTACTAGAGGTAAATAAAGTAGTAAGGAGTTTAATAAATTCGTTGTAGTTACTCATCGAATATCTATAGATTATACGTCTTACTTCAATTGCCGCAAACCTTACAGACCGCGTTTCAGCGCGGGTTTAAAAAAGTTATTTGTAAAATAAAATAAAGAGTGACATTTTGATCTGAGGAAAGCTTACAAATGAGCAAATAATGTCGCCAACATTTTAGATTTTTACAAAAGCTTTTAGACATTTTCATCGAAAATGTGGCCGCCTTTCAAGGGCTTCTGCGCTGACAATTAAACACAGCCAAGTCACGGCAAAAGGGGCTATAAGGAAACGTAATTTATCGATGTCGGCATTTGGGCAATGGAGACAGCATTACACACGCTACAGTTACACACCACGCTACTGCAAAGTGATGCACTCAGTCAGCCATATCCTTAGGAATAGAGTTTTACATGTCAACATTTTAATTAAATGAGGATGTGCCCGCCTCATACAAATAACGAACGTGTTTGTTCATAGATTTTGCCTTATGCCCCTTTATGGGAAGAAGTGTAATTTTTTATGATCGCGTCGCAAACAATTACCATTGTCGAAATTTTCTTATTGCATAAACCGGTGCACAACTAATTGCTTTTTGTCATTGAACGATAAAGTGGTGTTTCTGTGTGTCGTCGGTTATTTAGTGCCCATTGCTCCTTGCCAAAGCAATAAGTTATTTTTTCCACAAAGGGCGGATGAATGGAAGCGATAAATTGCATTCGTTATTCGTTGTTTGGACCACTTTCATTTAATTTATTCTTTGCCCAGAACGTATTCATATGCAAAATGCACAATATTTACCATGCGTTGGCGGCATCCATCGCACCATCAACACATTTGTTTTTACGGTTAACTGCAGTGGAAGAGCTTAGGCTCACGGAAGACGAGGAAGACATTTGTACTGCCGCCCCGCAAGAAGACTGAAAATAAGTGAGTGAAGTTAAATTCGCGGTTTGCGAATTTAACTTAGCAAAGACACGAACCATTTTTTGCGTCGAGTACGCCATCGAGCATAAGTGTGAAGTTAAATTCGCGTTTTCGTCAAGCTCCAAATTCGTGTTTTCAGCGAGCACTATATGCTTGCGTGGAAAACCTAAATTATAAAGGTTTGCTGAGAACATTTAATTACTTCAATAATATGAATAACACTAGAATCGAATTTTCATTAAATTTCAGTCTTTTAACATTAAAGTTGAATATTTTTTCAAATTTTATATAAGATATATGTCTATTGTTTGGCTGAAAATTTTGTAGCTGATTTTGAACATTGCCGCTTTAGTCGTCTTTCACATTTGATTTCGTATTTGAAGAGACAGTGGGGAATTTCCTTTAAGGCGTGTCATGATGCGACATATTTTTCTAGACAGTACGTACATTTTTTTCGATTAATAGTAGACACATATCGATTGTATGGCATATTGTCATTTTACGGATTTGAAAATGAGTCAGTTGGCACTTCTGGTTGAGGTGTGACATGATGCGACATATTTTTCTAGAAAGTACGGAAATTATATTTTCGAACGACATCACACATATATCGATTGCTTGTTTGGGAGTTTTGGAACTGAATTTTGAAAATTGATACTGCCGTTTTTCGTATTTAATGAAAGGATAGTGGGCACTTTCGCTTGAGATGCGCGATAAAACGAATATTAATTTATTTAATGTCGACACAAGAAGCATCGGAAATCGCCTTTCTCAATATACATTTGGTAGCGTTTGTTGTAGCAATAATTATTTATATAACTTTTACATTTTATAAACTAGAAATCAGTTGTCGATTTTTCGCAGTGTAGGCAATTTTTGTACTCATCTCTGGGAACAGCAGTAAAAAGAGTGGCTCTAATTTTGGTTCTGTAGATAACGGGACTTTGCAATTCGGTTAGTTTTCTCTTGGTCAAAATGCATTCTATGAATTGGCATATATTCACGCCGCAATTATAAGTATCTTTTTGTATATCGTGCATTATAATAATTATTTTCCAATCACATTTAATTTTCAATGAATTGCAAATTTTATTAAATTTCTCCAACATTTTAATGACTCTGTTTTTCCTTTCTCCCATTGGATCCAGCAAGCTAAATTTTTGCTTTCTAGGCTTGCATACACTACAGTGTAGTGCCAATTATATAAAAAAGGTATAATTATATTATTTCGGGTTTTTAATCAAAAAACGCTACCAAGTTTATATCTTCAATATTCGGGCTGTAGAAAAGAGTCACATGCACATAGTCACGAAAATATTCTTAATATTTAAATTAAAGAGCAATATGTTCATATATAATTCAATTACATTATTAAATATTTCGGAATTTCCATCAAGTGAAACTAATTCTTCCAAGTCCAGTACCCCTCAACGCATAATATTATCCCTGTAGATCCTTTTAAATACATATTCGTAATTATATATATGACATCTAATTTTTTTTAAAAGCCTTGGAAGTTTTTTAAGGGAATAACTATTTCTGTAAAATTCTACATCTGAAATTTTAGAAAATTTTTGTTCCACCTTTTACCATTTTCTGTAAAAACTTTTCAGTTTTCATTAACGTGTTGTTTATTTTATTTTTAGATCTTAACGGGATTCTTTCTCAATAATCTTCATTAAGAGGGCATTCTCCTTCATTTCGTTGGAAATTTTTTCGTTGGAAATTCTGAAAGAAATTAAATGTGAATTTGAAATCCGAAAATTCACCAAATTGTCACAACACACATATAATGCTCGCTGAAAACACGAATTTGGAGTTCGACGAGAACGCGAATTTAACTTCACGCTTATGCTCGATGGCGGGTCTTTGCTATGTTAAAGTCACAAAAAGCGAATTTTACTTCACGCACTTGTGAAAATCATTTTTTGTAATTTATTCTTGTTATTTAAATGCATAAATTGAGTTAAAAAATTGCATATGCTGTATTTTTAACAAAATAATTTCTTAAAAAGTTTATATTTTCCCTAATTTCACGTACGATTTTAAGTACAACGGAATTACTACATCTATGTTGCCACCATATACTAAGCTCATCAGCCGAATCTAACCCAAAATGTGTTTAATGGGATGATAAAACTCTGTGGCAGAAGCAATAAATCGTCCTTTTGTAGGTGATGATATCATCCTATATATACCTCACCTTCTTTTTTCCATTCGTCAGTCTTATAAAACGGGTCGCAAGTTAATATTCGTGTTTTTTCTTTTACTGAGGAACCTGCTTTACACGTTATTCGCTCTACGTAAAATTGCGAGCCTTTCACGAAACACCAAGCTTCGCCAAATCAAATGCTTTATTTTTCATAAGTAAATTTACAAGAATTCTTTTGTGAACCAATTTTCTGCCTAATGTTTTAGTACAGGGTGGTATTTAGAGAGCTTTGGTAGTTAGTCCCGTATTAAAATTATGTTTTGGTAAAACCGCTATGCTTTCCTTCAAGAGTATGCAGAATTAAACTTTATTAAATCTATTTTGAAAATATAATATCCGAAGGTAGAGCAAATTTTAACATACGATATTAATATCTCGAAACCTATATGTAATAATAAATGATATATCATAAGTGCTGAAGATATTTTGACAACTCGCTTCTTCATTAAGAGGGCATTCTCCTTCATTCAAATGTGTTTTTTCTCGTTCTCTTCCATTGATTTAAAATTACCGAAATATAGATTTTCTATTTTGCTAATTTTTGCTTGAATATATTGTGCCGAAATTCGTACATATTCTGAAGGTCAAATATTTTTTCTTCCTTCAAGGAGGTATAGTTTTTCTTTTGCAAAATATGCCTCTACTGGCCCATTTGAAATTCTTGTCTTAGAAGAGGTTTCAATCTGAAAACCCATTAGATTTGTTCACATTGGGGCATAATGACAATATTTGGTTAGCAAAAATTGAGCCAAATTCATATTATAAAATTCATTGCTTATTTTTGCAGTTTGGGCGTGTGACATTATAACTAAATAAATACCTAATGTTTTCTTAAAAAAGGGCTACTTTTGTAATTATTGTTAGTGGCGTTCGCAGATATATTTTCTTTGTCTTCTTCCTGATGGTTTGCTGTAGATACAGGAAAATCTATGTCGTAATTTTTTATATATTTCATTGCAAATTTAAAAGTATTTCTGGTACTCTTTATCTGTGTTTGTTTTAAGTGAAATTGTTGCAATGGCTTTGAAACATATATAAAAATCTTGAAGAAAGCAGATATTAATGGCTGAATCGATATACTATTTTAGAGTGTACGCATTGTAACAATCTTTTACAAATGCGTCAATATCTCTAAATAAAAGTTTTAATCACAACAAATTTTATATACTTCTGCTTCCTATTTTGAATTTTTACACAAAATTCGTAATTACATAATTCCAAATAAACCGTTAATGTACTTATACATACGTGCTTGATGAAGACACTTACGCTGGCATTAATGCTTGCCAAAATACAGTCAAGGACTATTCTTTTTGTAATAGGCCATCTTATTTTCTTTTGGAGGCAATATGCTTTTAAACTTATAAGGAAACGTTCTGTATCTTCTGCATAATGGCTGCACAATATAGCCTCAGCTAAAGGAAATAAAATCCCGGCTTTTTCGGATGTGCTCTCATGTACATGCAAGATTATACTATATAGGAAGAGTCTTTTTGTTTCTTTGTCAGTCTTCTGAACTATTCTGCCTGTAGCATCTATAAAAATCGAATTCTTGATTTTTTCAATATGAATTTTGAATTCTTTTGAGTCAGCGACAATTGAGAGTGACCAATATAGTTCTAAATGCCTGATTAGTCGTACGCTTGCTCTTTTTCGAACATGAAACGCGACTGCCAAAACCCATAAAATATATGCAGTTCGTGTGATTGTGAAAAATTCTTCCCCCGCAATATCAAAATTATTTTGATATTTTGTTAAGCTTCGAAAAATTCCTTAGAATTCGAACCAGGTGACAACCAGAAGAGGGTGACCACATTAAGCCTTCACTTTAACGTATATTTACGAGAAAAATGCACGACGAAAGACTACTTGAGCTTGTTCGGCAAAATAAAATTTTGTATAATAAATTCACAACTATCTATAAGCTTCCAGCTGTGAAGAGGAGAGTGACTTTTCTAAATGTAGTAGTAGTAGTAAATGTAGTGTCTTTTCTAAATGGAAGCCAACCAAATAGGACAACAAATCATAAATAGGACGAGTCATTCTTGTGTGTACAAAAAATTGGCCTTCATCCACATTTTTTATACTCATGAAAACTTTTTCAAAGTAATCATGTCTCACTCGGTCACTGTTTACAGGACAAACCAACACCAACGCCTAATTTGCCTCGAATTCTTCCATTCAAAGTAGAGTCTAATAATATTTAAGATCTCTAAATCACTTTGGTAATCCATTAATTGCAAACTGGTTAACGCACTTTACTAATTTTTTTGGAACTTGCAAATAATTGTAAGTATTGTGTTGAGTCAAACCAATAAGCAGAGCTGTCAAAAAATGTGAAATTTCAATGAATCCCTCTGTTGATTTTCTATTAAAATCCGACAAAACAGTACATAATTATTAATAATAATTCTTACATTTTTCTTACTTTATTATCTATAATTACGTATATTTTTAATAATATTTGAGCTAATGAAATCCAAAACATTTTTTCAATATAAAATTCATCAAAAAATATCCACAAAATACCCACTTTCGATCATGGTCCGACGAGATCGGCAGCATCATTAGCAAATGAACCCCCGAAAAGTTTCGGAAAAGTAAAGAAATGCGAAAAAATGCGACTAATCAGGCCTTTAAGGTTCTGAAATCCTCTCATCAACAATTTTTTACACCGTAAATCACTATAAACCAGTGCTCGGAAATAACTATTTTCAAAACTTTTATTTAAAAGTAAACTTTTAACATTTATTTTTAAAAGTAAAAGTTAAAAGTTAACTTTTACTTTTAAAAATAAAATTAAGAGTTTACTTTTAAACTTAAAAGTATATATATATTATAAATAAAAGTTAAAAGAGTTACAATATGATGAAAAGACTGGATCTTAGTTGGTGGTTAGAAGATGCAAATATATAGAAAATATTGAGAAATATATTTTTTACATAGTGGGAAGTGGGGAGGGGCCACTCAATATAGCCAAAGGCGCGTTTCTAACGAAAAAATGACTTTGAGTCAATCGGTAGCAAATGTCGCGAAACGGATATAAAACAAGGTGGGAGGGGGAGTAGCCGCCCCAAAAGGGCGTAGTGGGCGGTTTTTTACAAAAAAATACTTTGCGCTAATCGATAGCAAACATCATGAAACGGATTTGGGACATGATGATACGGGGCGTGGACTCCCCAAAAGGGGCGGTAAGGGCTTTTTTACCAAAAAACTACTTTGTGCTAATCGATAGCAAATATGAAACGGATTTGGGACATGGCGGTACGAGGTATGGACTCCCGAAAAGGGGGAGTCTTTCAAGACTCAAGTATTAAGTATTTTCGTTCTTTCTGACCTTCTTCTTTTATTTCTTTCAATCTCTCTTTTTTCTGTTATTTCTATGGATGCGTATGTTCATTCATATGGAATGCAGTTAATTATGTATATGTGCCGAAATTATTATATTCAGGATGAGATTTTCTCTGGATCCATTTTTTCAACAATTATGAGATCCGGTATATTCCAACAAGAACCTAATTTTTACCTGCGTATGGGTTTGCCCGTCCATTAATCAGATGAAATGATTTAATTTTTACGATGAACACTTCATGTTTATACAAGCTAAGTGCGGACATTTATTACCCTCTGTATGCATTGGCACCGTTTGGAAATGCAATAAAATTATTAAAGGGGTCCAGAAAAAATTGTTCGCTGCTACAGACAACGGGTTGACCTGTTGCAAAACTACTTCAAATGCGAGGTAATTAAAGATCGTAGGCACTGTCGTAAGCATTCTTCCGAAAACCATACTTCCAATCTTCAACAAACAAATCGGCACATATACATAATAAACTGCATGCCATATAAATGAACATGCGCATCCATAGAGATAACAGAAAAAAGATAGGCAGATTGAAAGAAAGAAAAGAATGGGGTCAGAAAGAACCAGGGATGATCTTTTGAGCATTAATAACAAAAATACTTAATACTACCACTACGGTAGTATTAAAGCCCCCACTACGTCCTTTTGGGGCAGTCACTTCCCCTCCCACCTGGTTTTATATCCGTTTCGCGACATTTGATACCGATTGACGCAGTCACTTTTTCGTAAGAAACGTCCCTTTGGTGGTACTGAGTGTGTAAATAATCTATTTCCCAATATTTTCTAAATATTTGCATCTTCCAACCACCAACTAAGAGCCATTCTTTTCATCATATCGTAGCTCAATATTAGTTCGTATTGACCACCATCCACCTCATCAACAAAAGACTTTTATTACGAAAAAGTGTCAAATAACTCTTGTTAAAAAACTATTAAAATAAAAGTCATTGAATAACTCTTATCGAGAAACTTCTAAAATAAAAGTCATCGAATAACTCTTATTTCATGACTTTTATTATAAAAGTCATAAAAGTTTCGACCTCCGTTATGAACGCATTTGGCATTATGGGTGTTTACCTTTTATTAGAACCTGCATTTGTAAAATTATTGCTCTCTTAAAGAATCTTCCAAATATTTCAGGAAGCTGACTTGCGGTGCAGTTTGCTGGTCACTTGAATTATGAAGTTGTAAATAATTTTCATACATATAATTTGAAATTGGTGTCGGGATTATAAAATAAACTTCCTCATAAATAAATGTATTTTTTAATTTGCGGGCTTTCAAGCGAGAAGTTTTTATATTCAACAATTTCATAGATCTGTTAGGCTTGTATATGTGTTTATTCGCTCTCCTGATATTTCTATAATCAATAACATCTATTGATTTATTTATGACATTAATGTTTGTTAACATACATGTCTTGACATAGGCTGAATTATTTTCTCCTAAATAAAGTGAATTATTCTCATAAGTGACTTGAAATTTCAGATCAAATTCTTCTCCTGGCGTTTCTAAAAGGACAAAATTAGAACTACTTATATTTAACTGAATTTTTGTTAAATTTTGTTATCACAAAATGGTGAATGATGAAATTCTGTTATCACTCTTTCGAGCTTCTTTTTCGACACCTAGAGTTCTAATGTCCGCGTTATGAAAATAAATAATAAAGCCAATTTGCAAGTCAGTACATTGATTAACTGTAATGTCTGTTGGTTGGCTTACGTGGTGATAGTTATTTTCTATAATTCTAAATTTTGCAGACAAATCACTTTGCTTTGTAGAGCAAAGAGGGAAAAGTTCTATTAAAAAATATCTTCACAATTGAAGAAATCATTGGTTAAATTCTGGATACTGATTTTATTGTTAAGCAGATATTTTTCCAAGTCAACTATTTGTGGACTACTTGATCTAAAAGTATGTTCTATTATTTCAGATAGCATGTTCCCTTTACTAAATAAAACTGTTGTTTTAAATTCCTAAACGACGCCGTTTTAAATTCCACACAAGTTGTTACGACAACGATGATTCGTGCCAATTTCATGCCGATACCATTTCTCTTGGAGATATAATCATGATTTCCATGAACATGCAGATAGACGCACGAATAGACGCGGACTCAATAGACATGGCTGAATCGATTCAGGTGGTAAGCTATACTTTCCATACCTGCCACATTTTCTTTATTGTGCTACAAACCGAGGAACAAAGTTAGTATATGTCGTTCCTTCGGGTGCAGGGTACAAAAGTTAAATCCATAACTTGAGGAATAAAAAACTCGTTTGAAATGGTCGCGCAAAAACAACTGTTTACACCATATTATATATATATATATATATATATATATATATATATATATATATATATATATATATATATATATATATATATATATATATATATATATATATATATATATATATATATATAGTAATTGTATTTTAATTTATATTTTATGCTTAAACATACCACTCTTTGAACAATAAGACAAACACACTTTCTATATCGAACATTATTTGCAACCTTCGAATTTAATTTGGATTTTAAATTGGTTAAAAATGGTAAAATGGTTAAGTCGAAATATTCGTTTAAGCTACTACAACTTTGTAATATGCTTAAATCAAAACCATCATCTTTTAATTTTAATATTAATATTTTGGCAAAGGCACTAAAACAATCGTTCAAAGCTCTATAAGCCATATTTCACGATTCGTTAGTTCACTCTGAAAGCTTGAAATAAAGTGCTATAAATAAAATAAGCCCTCTTAAATATAATATGTAATCGTGGTAAATTTCTAATTCAAAATTTTCACGAAAGTACAAGGTTTGATTTTTGTTGTATGGTTCTGTTGGAAAGGGTTTGGGTTTCGATGTAAACGGAATGTACATTGCCGAAATGTTATGATTGACGTGTGCATACATGTCCACAAATACCGTTGCTTTGAATGCTACCAGTTAAATTTTTGCTGTATGTTCTGTGGAATCTGCAAGCACACAGAAAAGAACAGCCGCAAAGACATTGATAATTTAGAACACTTGCTTGAACCTCAAATTTTGGTTACTGATTTTCACGAACAATTTCGCGTTCCAAATTTCGACGGAAACGGAATGTACATTTGCTAAGATCCAGCTGCACTACTTTAGTTAGGGTGCCAGTCCCGAGGTGTATGGGCCCAAAATGGCAGTGACCAGACGGCAGCGAATAAGACGGTCACTTATCATGATTGTGGTACTCCCTGGTTCCGAAGCCTACCATAGGATCTAAATTGGTACCACGGGAGACAAGCAAATAAAGAAATGGGACAATCAGTATGTATGCTAATAGCAGATGCTAATAGTTATACCATCTGGCTTTATATTCCAAGCCCCACATGCTTGTCATTGGGTAGGCCCTTCGGGAGCTTCGTGGTGGCTGTGGTTGTACCCAAAGTTACGCGGGTACGAGCTCGGATGAGCTCGGGTGTGGTAATGCACTAATCATTACCGGGTGCCGGACCCCACAGTCCGGAAGAGGTTTTAGATTGGCCTCGACGATACCTTAAGTGGAATGTCCATACCATGCATATGGCTTCCAAAGGTACAAACGCCACGGCTTGGTAACCCGGAGGCATTGGGCGGTGGTTGTCGCCATAAAGTATAAAAGGTGCGTTCACAAAGTTCGCACTTGCAACCCCGTGCGGGATGGCCCGCCATGAGATTAAGCCAACACGGCAGGTGCTCATGTAAAACTTATAGAGGAATCTGCACTACTTTAGTTAGGGTGCCAGTCCCGAGGTGTATGGGCCCAAAATGGCAGTGACCAAAGCGTATAAGACGGTCACTTACCATGATTGTGGTACTCCCTGGATCCGAAGCCTACCATAGGATCTAAATTGGTACGCTAATAGTTATACCATCTGATATTTATATATTCCAAGCCCCACATGCTTGTCATTGGGTAGGCCCTTCGGGAGCTTCGTGGTTATACCCAAAGTTACGCGGGTACGAGTTTGGATGAGCTCGGGTGCGGTAATGCACTAAATCATTACCGGGTGCCGGGCCACACAGGCCGGCAGAGGTTGGATAGGCCTCGACTAAACCTTAAGTGGAATGTCCATCCCATACACATGGCTTCCAAAGGTACAAATGCCGCAGCTTGGTAACCCGTAGGCACTGGGCGTCGGTTGTCGCCATAAGGATAAAAGGTACATTCACAGAGTCTGTACTTGCAACCCCGTGCGGGATGGCCCGCCATGGACTTAAGCCAACACGGCAGGTGCTCAGGTTAAACAAATAGAGGAATCTGCCCTACTTTAGTTACGGCGGACGTGCATACATATCCGCTGCTTCTTTTATATAAATATAGATACGCAATAGATGTAGATACGCAACTTCTTTCAGTTCGATTCTTGTTGTATAACTATGTAGAATTTTGCAAGCACACAGAAAAGACCAGACGCAGAGACACTCTCGTGAAATTTTTTCGTTGCAAATTCTGAAAGAAATTAAGTGTGAATTTGAAATCCGAAAATTCACCAAATTGTCACAACACACATATAATGCTCGCTGAAGACACGAATTTGGAGTTCGACGAGAACGCGAATTTAACTTCACGCTTATGCTCGATGGCGAGTCT
Organism: Physocephala rufipes; assembly: GCA_963966595.1. Classification (NCBI taxonomy): domain Eukaryota; kingdom Metazoa; phylum Arthropoda; class Insecta; order Diptera; family Conopidae; genus Physocephala; species Physocephala rufipes. The sequence goes on from OZ016503.1 coordinate 16,106,082, forward strand.
TTGCTAAGTTAAAGTCACAAAAAGCGAATTTTACTTCACGCACTTGTGAAAATCATTTTTTGTAATTTATTCTTGTTATTTAAATGCATAAATTGAGTTAAAAAATTGCATATACTGTATTTTTAACAAAATAATTTCTTAAAAAGTTTATATTTTCCCTAATTTCACGTACGATTTTAAGTACAACGGAATTACTACATCTATGTTGCCACCATATACTAAGCTCATCAGCCGAATCTAACCCAAAATGTGTTTAATGGGATGATAAAACTCTGTGGCAGAAACAATAAATCGTCCTTTTGTAGGTGATGATATCATCCTATATATACCTCACCTTCTTTTTTCCATTCGTCAGTCTTATAAAACGGGTCGCAAGTTAATATTCGTGTTTTTTCTTTTACTGAGGAACCTGCTTTACACGTTCTTCGCTCTACGTAAAATTGCGAGCCTTTCACGAAACACCAAGCTTCACCAAATCAAATGCATTATTTTTTATAAGTAAGTTTACAAGAATTCTTCTGTGAACCAATTTTCTGCCTAATGTTTTAGTACAGGGTGGTATTTAGAGAGCTTTGGTAGTTAGTCCCGTATTAAAATTATGTTTTGGTAAAACCGCTATGCTTTCCTTCAAGAGTATGCAGAATTAAACTTTATTAAATCTATTTTGAAAATATAATATCCGAAGGTAGAGCAAATTTTAACATACGATATTAATATCTCGAAACCTATATGTAATAATAAATGATATATCATAAGTGCTGAAGATATTTTGACAACTCGCTTCTTCATTAAGAGGGCATTCTCCTTCATTCAAATGTGTTTTTTCTCGTTCTCTTCCATTGATTCAAAATTACCGAAATATAGATTTTCTATTTTGCTAATTTTTGCTTGAATATATTGTGCCGAAATTCGTACATATTCTGAAGGTCAAATATTTTTTCTTCCTTCAAGGAGGTATAGTTTTTCTTTTGCAAAATATGCCTCTACTGGCCCATTTGAAATTCTTGTCTTAGAAGAGGTTTCAATCTGAAAACCCATTAGATTTGTTCACATTGGGGCATAATGACAATATTTGGTTAGCAAAAATTGAGCCAAATTCATATTATAAAATTCATTGCTTATTTTTGCAGTTTGGGCGTGTGACATTATAACTAAATAAATACCTAATGTTTTCTTAAAAAAGGGCTACTTTTGTAATTATTGTTAGTGGCGTTCGCAGATATATTTTCTTTGTCTTCTTCCTGATGGTTTGCTGTAGATACAGGAAAATCTATGTCGTAATTTTTTATATATTTCATTGCAAATTTAAAAGTATTTCTGGTACTCTTTATCTGTGTTTGTTTTAAGTGAAATTGTTGCAATGGCTTTGAAACATATATAAAAATCTTGAAGAAAGCAGATATTAATGGCTGAATCGATATACTATTTTAGAGTGTACGCATTGTAACAATCTTTTACAAATGCGTCAATATCTCTAAATAAAAGTTTTAATCACAACAAATTTTATATACTTCTGCTTCCTATTTTGAATTTTTACACAAAATTCGTAATTACATAATTCCAAATAAACCGTTAATGTACTTATACATACGTGCTTGATGAAGACACTTACGCTGGCATTAATGCTTGCCAAAATACAGTCAAGGACTATTCTTTTTGTAATAGGCCATCTTATTTTCTTTTGGAGGCAATATGCTTTTAAACTTATAAGGAAACGTTCTGTATCTTCTGCATAATGGCTGCACAATATAGCCTCAGCTAAAGGAAATAAAATCCCGGCTTTTTCGGATGTGCTCTCATGTACATGCAAGATTATACTATATAGGAAGAGTCTTTTTGTTTCTTTGTCAGTCTTCTGAACTATTCTGCCTGTAGCATCTATAAAAATCGAATTCTTGATTTTTTCAATATGAATTTTGAATTCTTTTGAGTCAGCGACAATTGAGAGTGACCAATATAGTTCTAAATGCCTGATTAGTCGTACGCTTGCTCTTTTTCGAACATGAAACGCGACTGCCAAAACCCATAAAATATATGCAGTTCGTGTGATTGTGAAAAATTCTTCCCCCGCAATATCAAAATTATTTTGATATTTTGTTAAGCTTCGAAAAATTCCTTAGAATTCGAACCAGGTGACAACCAGAAGAGGGTGACCACATTAAGCCTTCACTTTAACGTATATTTACGAGAAAAATGCACGACGAAAGACTACTTGAGCTTGTTCGGCAAAATAAAATTTTGTATAATAAATTCACAACTATCTATAAGCTTCCAGCTGTGAAGAGGAGAGTGACTTTTCTAAATGTAGTAGTAGTAGTAAATGTAGTGTCTTTTCTAAATGGAAGCCAACCAAATAGGACAACAAATCATAAATAGGACGAGTCATTCTTGTGTGTACAAAAAATTGGCCTTCATCCACATTTTTTATACTCATGAAAACTTTTTCAAAGTAATCATGTCTCACTCGGTCACTGTTTACAGGACAAACCAACACCAACGCCTAATTTGCCTCGAATTCTTCCATTCAAAGTAGAGTCTAATAATATTTAAGATCTCTAAATCACTTTGGTAATCCATTAATTGCAAACTGGTTAACGCACTTTACTAATTTTTTTGGAACTTGCAAATAATTGTAAGTATTGTGTTGAGTCAAACCAATAAGCAGAGCTGTCAAAAAATGTGAAATTTCAATGAATCCCTCTGTTGATTTTCTATTAAAATCCGACAAAACAGTACATAATTATTAATAATAATTCTTACATTTTTCTTACTTTATTATCTATAATTACGTATATTTTTAATAATATTTGAGCTAATGAAATCCAAAACATTTTTTCAATATAAAATTCATCAAAAAATATCCACAAAATACCCACTTTCGATCATGGTCCGACGAGATCGGCAGCATCATTAGCAAATGAACCCCCGAAAAGTTTCGGAAAAGTAAAGAAATGCGAAAAAATGCGACTAATCAGGCCTTTAAGGTTCTGAAATCCTCTCATCAACAATTTTTTACACCGTAAATCACTATAAACCAGTGCTCGGAAATAACTATTTTCAAAACTTTTATTTAAAAGTAAACTTTTAACATTTATTTTTAAAAGTAAAAGTTAAAAGTTAACTTTTACTTTTAAAAATAAAATTAAGAGTTTACTTTTAAACTTAAAAGTATATATATATTATAAATAAAAGTTAAAAGAGTTACAATATGATGAAAAGACTGGATCTTAGTTGGTGGTTAGAAGATGCAAATATATAGAAAATATTGAGAAATATATTTTTTACATAGTGGGAAGTGGGGAGGGGCCACTCAATATAGCCAAAGGCGCGTTTCTAACGAAAAAATGACTTTGAGTCAATCGGTAGCAAATGTCGCGAAACGGATATAAAACAAGGTGGGAGGGGGAGTAGCCGCCCCAAAAGGGCGTAGTGGGCGGTTTTTTACAAAAAAATACTTTGCGCTAATCGATAGCAAACATCATGAAACGGATTTGGGACATGGTGATACGGAGCGTAGACTCCCCAAAAGGGGCGGGAAGGGCCTTTTTTACCAAAAAACTACTTAGTGCTAATCGATAGCAAATATGAAACGGATTTGGGACATGGCGGTACGAGGTATGGACTCCCCAAAAGGGGGCGTCTTTCAAGACTCAAGTATTAAGTATTTTCGTTCTTTCAATCTCTCTTTTTTTCTGTTATTTCTATGGATGCGTATGTTCATTCATACGGCATGCAGTTAATTATGTATATGTGCCGATTTGTTTATTGAAGATTGGAGGTATGGTTTTCGGAAAAATACTTACGACAGTGCCAACGATCTCTAATTACCTTTGTTGTATGAAATTATTATATTCAGCATGAGATTTTCTCTGCATGCATTTTTTTCAACAATTATGAGATCCGATATATTCCAACAAGTCCCTCATTTTTACCTGCGTATGGGTTTGCCCGTCCATTAATCAGATGAAAGGGTTTAATTTTTACGATAAACACTTCATGTTTATACAAGCTAAGTGTGGGCATTTATTACCCTCTGTATGTATTGGCACCGTTTGGAAATGCAATAGAATTATTAAAGGGGTCCAGAAAAAATTTTTCGCTGCTACAGACAACGGGTTGACCTGTTGCAAAACTACTTCAAATGCGAGGTAATTAAAGATCGTAGGCACTGTCGTAAGCATTCTTCCGAAAACCATACTTCCAATCTTCAACAAACAAATCGGCACATATACATAATAAACTGCATACCATATAAATGAACATGCGCATCCATAGAGATAACAGAAAAAAGATAGGCAGATTGAAAGAAAGAAAAGAATGGGGTCAGAAAGAACGAGGGATGATCTTTTGAGCATTCATAACAAAAATACTTAATACTATCCCTACGATAGTATTAAAACCCCCACTACGTCCTTTTGGGGCAGTCACTTCCCCTCCCACCTGGTTTTATATCCGTTTCGCGACATTTGATACCGATTGACGCAGTCATTTTTTCGTAAGAAGCGTCCCTTTGGTGGTACTGAGTGTGTAAATAATCTATTTCCCAATATTTTCTAAATATTTGCATCTTCCAACCACCAACTAAGAGCCATTCTTTTCATCATATCGTAGCTCAATATTAGTTCGTATTGACCACCATCCACCTCATCAACAAAAGACTTTTATTACGAAAAAGTGTTAAATAACTCTTGTTAAAAAACTATTAAAATAAAAGTCATTGAATAACTCTTATCGAGAAACTTCTAAAATAAAAGTCATCGAATAACTCTTATTTCATGACTTTTATTATAAAAGTCATAAAAGTTTCGACCTCCGTTATGAACGCATTTGGCATATAAGCGTATTATGGGTGTTTACCTTTTATTAGAACCTGCATTTGTAAAATTATTGCTCTCTTAAAGAATCTTCCATATATTTCAGGAAGCTGACTTGCGGTGCAGTTTGCTGGTCACTTGAATTATGTTGTAAATAATTTTCATACATATAATTTGAAATTGGTGTCGGGATTATAAAATAAACTTCCTCATAAATAAATGTATTTTTTAATTTGCGGGCTTTCAAGCGAGAAGTTTTTATATTCAACAATTTCATAGATCTGTTAGGCTTGTATATGTGTTTATTCGCTCTCCTGATATTTCTATAATCAATAACATCTATTGATTTATTTATGACCTTAATGTTTGTTAACATACATGTCTTGTCATAGGCTGAATTATTTTCTCCTAAATAAAGTGAATTATTCTCATAAGTGACTTGAAATTTCAGATCAAATTCTTCTCCTGGCGTTTCTAAAAGGACAAAATTAGAACTACTTATATTTAACTGAATTTTTGTTAAATTTTGTTATCACAAAATGGTGAATGATGAAATTCTGTTATCACTCTTTCGAGCTTCTTTTTCGACACCTAGAGTTCTAATGTCCGCGTTATGAAAATAAATAATAAAGCCAATTTGCAAGTCAGTACATTGATTAACTGTAATGTCTGTTGGTTGGCTTACGTGGTGATAGTTATTTTCTATAATTCTAAATTTTGCAGACAAATCACTTTGCTTTGTAGAGCAAAGAGGGAAAAGTTCTATTAAAAAATATCTTCACAATTGAAGAAATCATTGGTTAAATTCTGGATACTGATTTTATTGTTAAGCAGATATTTTTCCAAGTCAACTATTTGTGGACTACTTGATCTAAAAGTATGTTCTGTTATTTCAGATAGCATGTTCCCTTTACTAAATAAAACTGTTGTTTTAAATTCCTAAACGACGCCGTTTTAAATTCCACACAAGTTGTTACGACAACGATGATTCGTGCCAATTTCATGCCGATACCATTTCTCTTGGAGATATAATCATGATTTCCATGAACATGCAGATAGACGCACGAATAGACGCGGACTCAATAGACATGGCTGAATCGATTCAGGTGGTAAGCTATACTTTCCATACCTGCCACATTTTCTTTAATGTGCTACAAACCGAGGAACAAAGTTAGTATATGTCGTTCCTTCGGGTGCAGGGTACAAAAGTTAAATCCATAACTTGAGGAATAAAAAACTCGTTTGAAATGGTCGCGCAAAAACAACTGTTTACACCATATTATATATATAGTAATTGTATTTTAATTTATATTTTATGCTTAAACATACCACTCTTTGAACAATAAGACAAACACACTTTCTATATCGAACATTATTTGCAACCTTAGAATTTAATTTGGATTTTAAATTGGTTAAAAATGGTAAAATGGTAAAATGGTTAAGTCGAAATATTCGTTTAAGCTACTACAACTTTGTAATATGCTTAAATCAAAACCATCATCTTTTAATTTTAATATTAATATTTTGGCAAAGGCACTAAAACAATCGTTCAAAGCTCTATAAGCCATATTTCACGATTCGTTAGTTCACTCTGAAAGCTTGAAATAAAGTGCTATAAATAAAATAAGCCCTCTTGAATATAATATGTAATCGTGGTAAATTTCTAATTCAAAATTTTCACGAAAGTACAAGGTTTGATTTTTGTTGTATGGTTCTGTTGGAAAGGGTTTGGGTTTCGATGTAAACGGAATGTACATTGCCGAAATGTTATGATTGACGTGTGCATACATGTCCACAAATACCGTTGCTTTGAATGCTACCAGTTAAATTTTTGCTGTATGTTCTGTGGAATCTGCAAGCACACAGAAAAGAACAGCCGCAAAGACATTGATAATTTAGAACACTTGCTTGAACCTCAAATTTTGGTTACTGATTTTCACGAACAATTTCGCGTTCCAAATTTCGACGGAAACGGAATGTACATTTGCTAAGATCCAGCTGCACTACTTTAGTTAGGGTGCCAGTCCCGAGGTGTATGGGCCCAAAATGGCAGTGACCAGACGGCAGCGAATAAGACGGTCACTTATCATGATTGTGGTACTCCCTGGTTCCGAAGCCTACCATAGGATCTAAATTGGTACCACGGGAGACAAGCAAATAAAGAAATGGGACAATCAGTGTGTATGCTAATAGCAGATGCTAATAGTTATACCATCTGGCTTTATATTCCAAGCCCCACATGCTTGTCATTGGGTAGGCCCTTCGGGAGCTTCGTGGTGGCTGTGGTTGTACCCAAAGTTACGCGGGTACGAGCTCGGATGAGCTCGGGTGTGGTAATGCACTAATCATTACCGGGTGCCGGACCCCACAGTCCGGAAGAGGTTTTAGATTGGCCTCGACGATACCTTAAGTGGAATGTCCATACCATGCATATGGCTTCCAAAGGTAAAACGCCACGGCTTGGTAACCCGGAGGCATTGGGCGGTGGTTATCGCCATAAAGTATAAAAGGTGCGTTCACAAAGTTCGCACTTGCAACCCCGTGCGGGATGGCCCGCCATGAGATTAAGCCAACACGGCAGGTGCTCATGTAAAACTTATAGAGGAATCTGCACTACTTTAGTTAGGGTGCCAGTCCCGAGGTGTATGGGCCCAAAATGGCAGTGACCAAAGCGTATAAGACGGTCACTTACCATGATTGTGGCACTCCCTGGATCCGAAGCCTACCATAGGATCTAAATTGGTACCACGGGAGACAAGCAAATAAAGAAATGGGACAATCAGTATGTATGCTAATAGCAGATGCTAATAGTTATACCATCTGATATTTATATATTCCAAGCCCCACATGCTTGTCATTGGGTGGGCCCTTCGGGAGCTTCGTGGTGGCTGTGGTTATACCCAAAGTTACGCGGGTACGAGTTTGGATGAGCTCGGGTGCGGTAATGCACTAAATCATTACCGGGTGCCGGGCCACACAGGCCGGCAGAGGTTGGATAGGCCTCGACTAAACCTTAAGTGGAATGTCCATCCCATACACATGGCTTCCAAAGGTACAAATGCCGCAGCTTGGTAACCCGTAGGCACTGGGCGTCGGTTGTCGCCATAAGGATAAAAGGTACATTCACAGAGTCTGTACTTGCAACCCCGTGCGGGATGGCCCGCCATGGACTTAAGCCAACACGGCAGGTGCTCAGGTTAAACAAATAGAGGAATCTGCCCTACTTTAGTTACGGCGGACGTGCATACATATCCGCTGCTTCTTTTATATAAATATAGATACGCAATAGATGTAGATACGCAACTTCTTTCAGTTCGATTCTTGTTGTATAACTATGTAGAATTTTGCAAGCACACAGAAAAGACCAGACGCAGAGACACTCTCGTGAAATTTTTTCGTTGCAAATTCTGAAAGAAATTAAGTGTGAATTTGAAATCCGAAAATTCACCAAATTGTCACAACACACATATAATGCTCGCTGAAGACACGAATTTGGAGTTCGACGAGAACGCGAATTTAACTTCACGCTTATGCTCGATGGCGAGTCTTTGCTAAGTTAAAGTCACAAAAAGCGAATTTTACTTCACGCACTTGCAAAATCATTTTTTGTAATTTATTCTTGTTATTTAAATGCATAAATTGAGTTAAAAAATTGCATATGCTGTATTTTTAACAAAATAATTTCTTAAAAAGTTTATATTTTCCCTAATTTCACGTACGATTTTAAGTACAACGGGATTACTACATCTATGTTGCCACCATATACTAAGCTCATCAGCCGAATCTAACCCAAAATGTGTTTAATGGGATGATAAAACTCTGTGGCAGAAACAATAAATCGTCCTTTTGTAGGTGATGATATCATCCTATATATACCTCACCTTCTTTTTTCCATTCGTCAGTCTTATAAAACGGGTCGCAAGTTAATATTCGTGTTTTTTCTTTTACTGAGGAACCTGCTTTACACGTTCTTCGCTCTACGTAAAATTGCGAGCCTTTCACGAAACACCAAGCTTCGCCAAATCAAATGCTTTATTTTTCATAAGTAAATTTACAAGAATTCTTTTGTGAACCAATTTTCTGCCTAATGTTTTAGTACAGGGTGGTATTTAGAGAGCTTTGGTAGTTAGTCCCGTATTAAAATTATGTTTTGGTAAAACCGCTATGCTTTCCTTCAAGAGTATGCAGAATTAAACTTTATTAAATCTATTTTGAAAATATAATATCCGAAGGTAGAGCAAATTTTAACATACGATATTAATATCTCGAAACCTATATGTAATAATAAATGATATATCATAAGTGCTGAAGATATTTTGACAACTCGCTTCTTCATTAAGAGGGCATTCTCCTTCATTCAAATGTGTTTTTTCTCGTTCTCTTCCATTGATTCAAAATTACCGAAATATAGATTTTCTATTTTGCTAATTTTTGCTTGAATATATTGTGCCGAAATTCGTACATATTCTGAAGGTCAAATATTTTTTCTTCCTTCAAGGAGGTATAGTTTTTCTTTTGCAAAATATGCCTCTACTGGCCCATTTGAAATTCTTGTCTTAGAAGAGGTTTCAATCTGAAAACCCATTAGATTTGTTCACATTGGGGCATAATGACAATATTTGGTTAGCAAAAATTGAGCCAAATTCATATTATAAAATTCATTGCTTATTTTTGCAGTTTGGGCGTGTGACATTATAACTAAATAAATACCTAATGTTTTCTTAAAAAAGGGCTACTTTTGTAATTATTGTTAGTGGCGTTCGCAGATATATTTTCTTTGTCTTCTTCCTGATGGTTTGCTGTAGATACAGGAAAATCTATGTCGTAATTTTTTATATATTTCATTGCAAATTTAAAAGTATTTCTGGTACTCTTTATCTGTGTTTGTTTTAAGTGAAATTGTTGCAATGGCTTTGAAACATATATAAAAATCTTGAAGAAAGCAGATATTAATGGCTGAATCGATATACTATTTTAGAGTGTACGCATTGTAACAATCTTTTACAAATGCGTCAATATCTCTAAATAAAAGTTTTAATCACAACAAATTTTATATACTTCTGCTTCCTATTTTGAATTTTTACACAAAATTCGTAATTACATAATTCCAAATAAACCGTTAATGTACTTATACATACGTGCTTGATGAAGACACTTACGCTGGCATTAATGCTTGCCAAAATACAGTCAAGGACTATTCTTTTTGTAATAGGCCATCTTATTTTCTTTTGGAGGCAATATGCTTTTAAACTTATAAGGAAACGTTCTGTATCTTCTGCATAATGGCTGCACAATATAGCCTCAGCTAAAGGAAATAAAATCCCGGCTTTTTCGGATGTGCTCTCATGTACATGCAAGATTATACTATATAGGAAGAGTCTTTTTGTTTCTTTGTCAGTCTTCTGAACTATTCTGCCTGTAGCATCTATAAAAATCGAATTCTTGATTTTTTCAATATGAATTTTGAATTCTTTTGAGTCAGCGACAATTGAGAGTGACCAATATAGTTCTAAATGCCTGATTAGTCGTACGCTTGCTCTTTTTCGAACATGAAACGCGACTGCCAAAACCCATAAAATATATGCAGTTCGTGTGATTGTGAAAAATTCTTCCCCCGCAATATCAAAATTATTTTGATATTTTGTTAAGCTTCGAAAAATTCCTTAGAATTCGAACCAGGTGACAACCAGAAGAGGGTGACCACATTAAGCCTTCACTTTAACGTATATTTACGAGAAAAATGCACGACGAAAGACTACTTGAGCTTGTTCGGCAAAATAAAATTTTGTATAATAAATTCACAACTATCTATAAGCTTCCAGCTGTGAAGAGGAGAGTGACTTTTCTAAATGTAGTAGTAGTAGTAAATGTAGTGTCTTTTCTAAATGGAAGCCAACCAAATAGGACAACAAATCATAAATAGGACGAGTCATTCTTGTGTGTACAAAAAATTGGCCTTCATCCACATTTTTTATACTCATGAAAACTTTTTCAAAGTAATCATGTCTCACTCGGTCACTGTTTACAGGACAAACCAACACCAACGCCTAATTTGCCTCGAATTCTTCCATTCAAAGTAGAGTCTAATAATATTTAAGATCTCTAAATCACTTTGGTAATCCATTAATTGCAAACTGGTTAACGCACTTTACTAATTTTTTTGGAACTTGCAAATAATTGTAAGTATTGTGTTGAGTCAAACCAATAAGCAGAGCTGTCAAAAAATGTGAAATTTCAATGAATCCCTCTGTTGATTTTCTATTAAAATCCGACAAAACAGTACATAATTATGAATAATAATTCTTACATTTTTCTTACTTTATTTTCTATAATTACGTATATTTTTAATAATATTTGAGCTAATGAAATCCAAAACATTTTTTCAATATAAAATTCATCAAAAAATATCCACAAAATACCCACTTTCGATCATGGTCCGACGAGATCGGCAGCATCATTAGCAAATGAACCCCCGAAAAGTTTCGGAAAAGTAAAGAAATGCGAAAAAATGCGACTAATCAGGCCTTTAAGGTTCTGAAATCCTCTCATCAACAATTTTTTACACCGTAAATCACTATAAACCAGTGCTCGGAAATAACTATTTTCAAAACTTTTATTTAAAAGTAAACTTTTAACATTTATTTTTAAAAGTAAAAGTTAAAAGTTAACTTTTACTTTTAAAAATAAAATTAAGAGTTTACTTTTAAACTTAAAAGTATATATATATTATAAATAAAAGTTAAAAGAGTTACAATATGATGAAAAGACTGGATCTTAGTTGGTGGTTAGAAGATGCAAATATATAGAAAATATTGAGAAATATATTTTTTACATAGTGGGAAGTGGGGAGGGGCCACTCAATATAGCCAAAGGCGCGTTTCTAACGAAAAAATGACTTTGAGTCAATCGGTAGCAAATGTCGCGAAACGGATATAAAACAAGGTGGGAGGGGGAGTAGCCGCCCCAAAAGGGCGTAGTGGGCGGTTTTTTACAAAAAAATACTTTGCGCTAATCGATAGCAAACATCATGAAACGGATTTGGGACATGGTGATACGGAGCGTAGACTCCCCAAAAGGGGCGGGAAGGGCCTTTTTTACCAAAAAACTACTTAGTGCTAATCGATAGCAAATATGAAACGGATTTGGGACATGGCGGTACGAGGTATGGACTCCCCAAAAGGGGGCGTCTTTCAAGACTCAAGTATTAAGTATTTTCGTTCTTTCAATCTCTCTTTTTTTCTGTTATTTCTATGGATGCGTATGTTCATTCATACGGCATGCAGTTAATTATGTATATGTGCCGATTTGTTTATTGAAGATTGGAGGTATGGTTTTCGGAAAAATACTTACGACAGTGCCAACGATCTCTAATTACCTTTGTTGTATGAAATTATTATATTCAGCATGAGATTTTCTCTGCATGCATTTTTTTCAACAATTATGAGATCCGATATATTCCAACAAGTCCCTCATTTTTACCTGCGTATGGGTTTGCCCGTCCATTAATCAGATGAAAGGGTTTAATTTTTACGATAAACACTTCATGTTTATACAAGCTAAGTGTGGGCATTTATTACCCTCTGTATGTATTGGCACCGTTTGGAAATGCAATAGAATTATTAAAGGGGTCCAGAAAAAATTTTTCGCTGCTACAGACAACGGGTTGACCTGTTGCAAAACTACTTCAAATGCGAGGTAATTAAAGATCGTAGGCACTGTCGTAAGCATTCTTCCGAAAACCATACTTCCAATCTTCAACAAACAAATCGGCACATATACATAATAAACTGCATACCATATAAATGAACATGCGCATCCATAGAGATAACAGAAAAAAGATAGGCAGATTGAAAGAAAGAAAAGAATGGGGTCAGAAAGAACGAGGGATGATCTTTTGAGCATTCATAACAAAAATACTTAATACTATCCCTACGATAGTATTAAAACCCCCACTACGTCCTTTTGGGGCAGTCACTTCCCCTCCCACCTGGTTTTATATCCGTTTCGCGACATTTGATACCGATTGACGCAGTCATTTTTTCGTAAGAAGCGTCCCTTTGGTGGTACTGAGTGTGTAAATAATCTATTTCCCAATATTTTCTAAATATTTGCATCTTCCAACCACCAACTAAGAGCCATTCTTTTCATCATATCGTAGCTCAATATTAGTTCGTATTGACCACCATCCACCTCATCAACAAAAGACTTTTATTACGAAAAAGTGTTAAATAACTCTTGTTAAAAAACTATTAAAATAAAAGTCATTGAATAACTCTTATCGAGAAACTTCTAAAATAAAAGTCATCGAATAACTCTTATTTCATGACTTTTATTATAAAAGTTTCGACCTCCGTTATGAACGCATTTGGCATATAAGCGTATTATGGGTGTTTACCTTTTATTAGAACCTGCATTTGTAAAATTATTGCTCTCTTAAAGAATCTTCCATATATTTCAGGAAGCTGACTTGCGGTGCAGTTTGCTGGTCACTTGAATTATGTTGTAAATAATTTTCATACATATAATTTGAAATTGGTGTCGGGATTATAAAATAAACTTCCTCATAAATAAATGTATTTTTTAATTTGCGGGCTTTCAAGCGAGAAGTTTTTATATTCAACAATTTCATAGATCTGTTAGGCTTGTATATGTGTTTATTCGCTCTCCTGATATTTCTATAATCAATAACATCTATTGATTTATTTATGACATTAATGTTTGTTAACATACATGTCTTGTCATAGGCTGAATTATTTTCTCCTAAATAAAGTGAATTATTCTCATAAGTGACTTGAAATTTCAGATCAAATTCTTCTCCTGGCGTTTCTAAAAGGACAAAATTAGAACTACTTATATTTAACTGAATTTTTGTTAAATTTTGTTATCACAAAATGGTGAATGATGAAATTCTGTTATCACTCTTTCGAGCTTCTTTTTCGACACCTAGAGTTCTAATGTCCGCTTTATGAAAATAAATAATTGAGCCAATTTGCAAGTCAGTACATTGATTAACTGTAATGTCTGTTGGTTGGCTTACGTGGTGATAGTTATTTTCTATAATTCTAAATTTTGCAGACAAATCACTTTGCTTTGTAGAGCAAAGAGGGAAAAGTTCTATTAAAAAATATCTTCACAATTGAAGAAATCATTGGTTAAATTCTGGATACTGATTTTATTGTTAAGCAGATATTTTTCCAAGTCAACTATTTGTGGACTACTTGATCTAAAAGTATGTTCTATTATTTCAGATAGCATGTTCCCTTTACTAAATAAAACTGTTGTTTTAAATTCCTAAACGACGCCGTTTTAAATTCCACACAAGTTGTTACGACAACGATGATTCGTGCCAATTTCATGCCGATACCATTTCTCTTGGAGGTATAATCATGATTTCCATGAACATGCAGATAGACGCACGAATAGACGCGGACTCAATAGACATGGCTGAATCGATTCAGGTGGTAAGCTATACTTTCCATACCTGCCACATTTTCTTTAATGTGCTACAAACCGAGGAACAAAGTTAGTATATGTCGTTCCTTCGGGTGCAGGGTACAAAAGTTAAATCCATAACTTGAGGAATAAAAAACTCGTTTGAAATGGTCGCGCAAAAACAACTGTTTACACCATATTATATATATCGTAATTGTATTTTAATTTATATTTTATCCTTAAACATACCACTCTTTGAACAATAAGACAAATACACTTTCTATATCGAACATTATTTGCAACCTTAGAATTTAATTTTGATTTTAAATTGGTTAAAAATGGTAAAAATTAAGTCGAAATATTCGTTTAAGCTACTACAACTTTGTAATATGCTTAAATCAAAACCATCATCTTTTAATTTTAATATTAATATTTTGGCAAAGGCACTAAAACAATCGTTCAAAGCTCAATAAGCCATATTTCACGATTCGTTAGTTCACTCTGAAAGCTTGAAATAAAGTGCTATGAATAAAATAAGCCCTCTAAAATATAATCTGTAATCGTGGTAAATTTCTAATTCAAAATTTTCACGAAAGTACAAGGTTTGATTTTTGTTGTATGGTTCTGCTGGAAAGGGTTTGGGTTTCGATGTAAACGGAATGTACATTGCCGAAATGTTATGATTGACGTGTGCATACATGTCCACAAATACCGTTTCTTTGAATGCTACCAGTTAAATTTTTGCTGTATGTTCTGTGGAATTTGCAAGCACACAGAAAAGAACAGCCGCAAAGACATTGATAATTTAGAACACTTGCTTGAACCTCAAATTTTGGTTACTGATTTTCACGAACAATTTCGCGTTCCAAATTTCGACGGAAACGGAATGTACATTTGCTGAGATCCAGCTGCACTACTTTAGTTAGGGTGCCAGTCCCGAGGTGTATGGGCCCAAAATGGCAGTGACCAGACGGCAGCGAATAAGACGGTCACTTATCATGATTGTGGTACTCCCTGGTTCCGATGCCTACCATAGGATCTAAATTGGTACCACGGGAGACAAGCAAATAAAGAAATGGGACAATCAGTATGTATGCTAATAGCAGATGCTAATAGTTATACCATCTGGCTTTATATTCCAAGCCCCACATGCTTGTCATTGGGTAGGCCCTTCGGGATCTTCGTGGTGGCTGTGGTTGTACCCAAAGTTACGCGGGTACGAGCTCGGATGAGCTCGGGTGTGGTAATGCACTAATCATTACCGGGTGCCGGACCCCACAGTCCGGAAGAGGTTTTAGATTGGCCTCGACGATACCTTAAGTGGAATGTCCATACCATGCATATGGCTTCCAAAGGTACAAACGCCACGGCTTTGTAACCCGGAGGCATTGGGCGGTGGTTGTCGCCATAAAGTATAAAAGGTGCGTCCACAAAGTTCGCACTTGCAACCCCGTGCGGGATGGCCCGCCATGAGATTAAGCCAACACGGCAGGTGCTCATGTAAAACTTATAGAGGAATCTGCACTACTTTAGTTAGGGTGCCAGTCCCGAGGTGTATGGGCCCAAAATGGCAGTGACCAAAGCGTATAAGACGGTCACTTACCATGATTGTGGTACTCCCTGGATCCGAAGCCTACCATAGGATCTAAATTGGTACCACGGGAGACAAGCAAATAAAGAAATGGGACAATCAGTATGTATGCTAATAGCAGATGCTAATAGTTATACCATCTGATATTTATATATTCCAAGCCCCACATGCTTGTCATTGGGTGGGCCCTTCGGGAGCTTCGTGGTGGCTGTGGTTATACCCAAAGTTACGCGGGTACGAGTTTGGATGAGCTCGGGTGCGGTAATGCACTAAATCATTACCGGGTGCCGGGCCACACAGGCCGGCAGAGGTTGGATAGGCCTCGACTAAACCTTAAGTGGAATGTCCATCCCATACACATGGCTTCCAAAGGTACAAATGCCGCAGCTTGGTAACCCGTAGGCACTGGGCGTCGGTTGTCGCCATAAGGATAAAAGGTACATTCACAGAGTCTGTACTTGCAACCCCGTGCGGGATGGCCCGCCATGGACTTAAGCCAACACGGCAGGTGCTCAGGTTAAACAAATAGAGGAATCTGCCCTACTTTAGTTACGGCGGACGTGCATACATATCCGCTGCTTCTTTTATATAAATATAGATACGCAATAGATGTAGATACGCAACTTCTTTCAGTTCGATTCTTGTTGTATAACTCTGTAGAATTTTGCAAGCACACAGAAAAGACCAGACGCAGAGACACTCTCGTGAAATTTTTTCGTTGCAAATTCTGAAAGAAATTAAGTGTGAATTTGAAATCCGAAAATTCACCAAATTGTCACAACACACATATAATGCTCGCTGAAAACACGAATTTGGAGTTCGACGAGAACGCGAATTTAACTTCACGCTTATGCTCGATGTCGAGTCTTTGCTAAGTTAAAGTCACAAAAAGCGAATTTTACTTCACGCACTTGTGAAAATCATTTTTTGTAATTTATTCTTGTAATTTAAATGCATAAATTGAGTTAAAAAATTGCATATGCTGTATTTTTAACAAAATAATTTCTTAAAAAGTTTATATTTTCCCTAATTTCACGTACGATTTTAAGTACAACGGGATTACTACATCTATGTTGCCACCATATACTAAGCTCATCAGCCGAATCTAACCCAAAATGTGTTTAATGGGATGATAAAACTCTGTGGCAGAAACAATAAATCGTCCTTTTGTAGGTGAGGATATCATCCTATATATACCTCACCTTCGTTTTTCCATTCGTCAGTCTTATAAAACGGGTCGCAAGTTAATATTCGTGTTTTTTCTTTTACTGAGGAACCTGCTTTACACGTTCTTCGCTCTAAGTAATATTGCGAGCCTTTCACGAAACACCAAGCTTCGCCAAAACAAATGCTTTATTTTTTATACGTAAGTTTACAAGAATTCTTTTGTGAACCAATTTTCTGCCTAATGTTTTAGTACAGGGTGGTATTTAGAGAGCTTTGGTAGTTAGTCCCGTATTAAAATTATGTTTTGGTAAAACCGCTATGCTTTCCTTCAAGAGTATGCAGAATTAAACTTTATTAAATCTATTTTGAAAATATAATATCCGAAAGTAGAGAAAATTTTAACATACGATATTAATATCTCGAAGTCTATATGTAATAATAAATGATATATCATAAGTGCTGAAGATATTTTGACAACTCGCTTCATTGACTCTGCGATATGATATTCATAAAACTTGAAGCCTCTAGAGAATTGAAACCTCTCGAAAGAGTGCATTCAAAATGATTAAAATTTACTTCTTCGAAAATATGCTTATATTTTGACAATCGAATAGTGATATCCTCCAATACTTTGTTTAGTTTTAAGATTAAAATTAAACGTGACATTAGGAAACCTGATAGGATAGAAAATTAAATGCTCGAGCTACGAAGAGGCACATATTTAAGATTTAATGAAATGAAAGAGTTCTTCATTATTTTCTACTCATAGTATTTTCCTAATTTATTATTTTTTATAATACTATATACTCAGATGTATTGTATTCCTGTATCTGTGTGTTTATATGAAAGCAATTGCAAGTATGTAATCCCGACATCTGGGCAATACTTTATAAAGAACGTCGCATAAATCTGTAATTAAATGAAGTTATAAAACCAGAAAGTACTGTCTAACCTCATCATCCACCGCTGTCGATGCTGGGCTGATGAACCTCATACAATTGTGGCTGATACCTGCTCCACTGTTTTTATGTACTTACTGTTCTTAAGTATCCTTCTAACTTGGTATTTTATTTGATATTCTTTTCTTAGGTAGAAGTGGCGAAAACAATACAGAAATTAAAGATTTACTTCGCAATTTTCGGAAAAAACTGTATCAATTTGTTAATAAACCGAAAGATTTTGGAGGGATACAATGAGTGTAGGTTGAAAATAACTAAGAGAATAATAAATATGTAAAATAATTTAAATATACTTTATTACTCCTGAGAATGCTGTTTTGTCTGGCTATGAATTTTGATTAAAAAAACGTATTAACTAACGGTTAGAACGTTTAAAATCGGTGTCGTGGTAGTTGTCGTTGTGTCGTAGAAATCCGACAATGCTGCTGATTACGAAACTGTCGGCGGACGTACTGCATATTACTGTATATATACTGTGGTGCTTACGGTTTACCAAGAAAGTGAGAGAAGCCAAGCGGGCTTACAGTGGGTAAATAACAGCGCTTAAGTTATTTTCTAGAAAAAATGCGACACGTCTAATATGCGGTCACAAGCACTTATAATCGTCGTTTATGCTGGCAGCAGGCACAAACTTTGACACGCGATTTATTTTGTATTAGAGAGAAATTTATACGCAAGCTGTCAAAGTGACAATTGTACTAATGCAAAATAGTAAAACGTTTGTTCGATAAATCCATTTTCGTGGTCGACTGATATAGTGTGCCGACAGTTCCATCAAATCCACAGAAAAAAGTGCCTGCAAGTGCGAGAGTTCATTATTCCTGTCAACGTTCGTCCAGGGCACAGGATGGTGACAATGATCATTCCAGCTCTACATTCTCATTTAATTTTAGTCCATGTATTAAACATTTATTTTGAAATTGGATTTTATTTAAAAGCTACTTCTACTTTATGTACGGTTTCGGTTATCGTGATCATCTATTCCACCCAGGAAGAGTCCCTAAAATGCTTAAGTTTTATTGTTGAATAAAATTAAATTGCAATCGTGCTGGAATGCTTGCTAAAAAGTTTGGCGCCTTAATAATTTCTCAAAAAATGTTTGGTTAAATGGTATTGGTCTGAC
The DNA here is from genome assembly GCA_963966595.1 of Physocephala rufipes. Classification (NCBI taxonomy): domain Eukaryota; kingdom Metazoa; phylum Arthropoda; class Insecta; order Diptera; family Conopidae; genus Physocephala; species Physocephala rufipes. The sequence continues at coordinate 16,125,168 of OZ016503.1, forward strand.
AAGCATTTTAGCTTTCACCGGTGGAGGGGTGGATGAGTGAAGGGGCGTTAGTGTCTTCCCTAAAGGTTGATCGCAAACCCTCGATTTTGTATATTTGTTTTCACACATTAGTATTTTTGGTAATGGGGTGTCACATAAATATGAAATTGTATTAATTGCCAAATTTGTCGAAGGATCAACACGGCGTTTCTTTTTGGCATCGACTAGAAAACCTTATTCGCTGAAAAAATTGTTTCCAATAATTGGGTTTTCGATACCAGCAATCAAAAATACGAACGGAAATTCTCGTCGTAGTCTTAAATTTATTCCGAAAGTTTTTATGGTAGACCCGTTAGCTGCGGTTAATATTATATCTGAAGACTGTATATTTTATGTAAAAAGCGTGTTTGGTAAAACTGAAACTTCCGCACCGTTATCTACAAAGAATTTTAATTTGTTTTCTGTGTCGTAAATAAAAAGGGACAGATCGAGAAAGTTGTGTCACCGTGGATAGTCGCCGCAACAACGGATTTCTTTAGTTTGGTGCTATTGCGTTATTGTGTTGCAAACTACATGGCTGTTCGCATTTCCTGTCTTCGCCACCAAATCTGTAGTAGTACATGCAAAGCCAGTGTGCGTTTTCTCGAAATTGTGATCTCTGTCATGATCTTCCGCATGAAAACGTTCGCGGTTTAGGTTGTTAAGTCTTAGTAGTTAAGTCGAGTAAATTTTGATCTAATTGGTCCGAAAAATGCAGTCTTGAAATGGAAGCCACTACATTACTACTTAGTCCCTCCCAGATTATATCTGCAAGTTGTAACAGATCTATCGTGTCAGTTAGGTTATCTCCAGTTAAAGCCAAGTTTTTTCACGTAAGATTTTTGGCAGTTTTCACAATCGAAGTTTCTTTACGATATCTGTTCCGAAAATAGAACCCGCCAACTGCACGAGAGATTTGTAAAAGTCTGAGGGTTTGCGATCCCCTATTTCTGACGAGGACAATAGTCTCTATAACCTGGCATTTTCGCTTAGTGTGTGTATTTCGATGAGTACTTTCAGTTCTGTGTACCGATTGATGGTTGGTGGATTTTGAATAAAATCAAAAACGTTATAATTACCTCTTGAAGAAGAGCAGTAATTATGTGTTCATATTTTGTGTTTTCTAGTGTAATGTTTTTTGTGTTAAATTGCATTTCGATGTGAATAAATCACGCTTCTGGACAATTACACCAAAATTGAGGCAGTTTAACCGACGTTGCACAGATTTCTGAATTATAATCAGATATGTTGTTTCGGAGTTGTCTTGTTATTTGTAATCTGCTCATTTCTGCTCATTTGGTAAGTCCAAAAGTGTTGTGTTTGAGTAAATTTGTATCTGTTTTGTGTTGAGGTGTATGAAACATTTTGTTTTACAAAGTAGGTTAAAAATTTGTAAATTTAATAGTGTTCATAAAAATTCGATAAGTGTAAGATAGCAAGTAAGTAACCATTTGGAACATATGTTTTAGTAAATCGTTCAATTTGAGTTCCATATATATATATATATATATATATATATATATATATATATATATATATATATATATATATATATATATATATATATATATATATATATATATATATATATATATATATATATATATATATATATATATATATATATATATATATATATATATATATATATATATATATATATATATATATATATATATATATATATATATATATATATATATATATATATATATATATATATATATATATATATATATATATATATATATATATATATATATATATATATATATATATATATATATATATATATATATATATATATATATATATATATATATATATATATATATATATATATATATATATATATATATATATATATATATATATATATATATATATATATATATATATATATATATATATATATATATATATATATATATATATATATATATATATATATATATATATATATATATATATATATATATATATATATATATATATATATATATATATATATATATATATATATATATATATATATATATATATATATATATATATATATATATATATATATATATATATATATATATATATATATATATATATATATATATATATATATATATATATATATATATATATATATATATATATATATATATATATATATATATATATATATATATATATATATATATATATATATATATATATATATATATATATATATATATATATATATATATATATATATATATATATATATATATATATATATATATATATATACATATATATATATATATATATATATATATATATATATATATATATATATATATATATATATATATATATATATATATATATATATATATATATATATATATATATATATATATATATATATATATATATATATATATATATATATATATATATATATATATATATATATATATATATATATATATATATATATATATATATATATATATATATATATATATATATATATATATATATATATATATATATATATATATATATATATATATATATATATATATATATATATATATATATATATATATATATATATATATATATATATATATATATATATATATATATATATATATATATATATATATATATATATATATATATATATATATATATATATATATATATATATATATATATATATATATATATATATATATATATATATATATATATATATATATATATATATATATATATAATTTCTGGTTCCCGTAATATCACACCCAGATGGACGATTCTCAACAAATTAGGATGCAATCTCGAAAGAGCACTCCGACGCTTCGTAAATTTCTATTTTGAACGCAAGATACATAATCTCATATAACTGTAATTGCAAACACTTTTATTGGGCAAAGCTAAAAGTTCCTTTAGCTGTTTCACCCTCACTGTTAGACAGGACACAAGGAGCTGTGCATCACAATAAGTTTGCGTTTCAATTTCACGAAAAACAAACAGCTTATAGTAATAGATAATACTTATGCCAAATTTTACAAGAATATCTGTTCGTAGTCGTGTAACCGTGATTTTAACAGATAGACAGTCTGAAAGATAGACACACTCACGTAGATAGCTAAATCGAATCAGTACGTGATTTTGAGTCAAAATAAATGTACTTTTCCATACCACCTTTAATGCGTTACAAACAGAGGAAGAAGCTTAGTCCTTTGTTTGTAGGCCGAGCTATCAAATGAAAAAAAAAATAACAACAAGCTAACAAATAAAAAATGTATTACATAAAAACTTCTTTAGACAAATACGAACTTATGAAAATTAGTGTATTTTGTTAAGTTGAACATTTTGAAATGGACTAAATTTGTTACCTTAAAGTGGACGTGGGTGTCTAGTTTCTGGGTTATTTTATGTTGGTTTGTCTATGATATATGTTTTATTGCCATCCTGTTGTAAGCTGTTTCGAGTCTCCGGCTTGTAACCACTTAACTATCGTTACAGTTAATTACTTTTCTTCCTGACTTCAGAGGTGTTTCTGGGTAGCTAGTGCACCCGCCTGTAATGCGTTAGTCTGTGGTATGAGCCTTCGCATGACACATACTTAAACTTCATAATCTCAATGTTCGTCAGAATATTTCACGCATATACGTCATGCATGTACGTCATTTTCAATGCAATAGTTTTTGGTTCAAATCTTCACAGCGCACGTTATCGAACTTTAATATAAACTATTTTTCACCTGGCTATGTGAAAAAGCAGCCACATATTCGCACCATAATATTAATTTTGAATTAATTATTTATTTCCATAAGAAACGGCTAACCAACGCAAAAATAACGATCGCAAGATTTTCGATCGACAGATTAGAATTTTGAAATAAATTTCTTGATTTCATATTTTTTCAGGTCAAAATTAAAACAGTTCGTTAACTATTTAAGATTAAGGAGATAATATTTTAAAAATGCATTTAACAATACACTAATATACATACAATTAAAATCTATTCAATTCAAGCATGCGGTTAAAATGCATTGAAAGGCTTTGGTTTAATTTTATTTGATTTCCTAATTTTTCTAAATTTCGATGATATTGTTATAATTTTTTCTTGTAAAATACTGTGTAAAACATTAAATTTTAACTAATTGATTTTTTCATTTGTTAAATAAAGTATGTATATCTTGTATAAATTGTTTGTTTTAAGTTTTCAGTTTTTATCCATTACGTTTTCCGTAAGTAAGTAAAAAAGTTTTTCCGTAAGTAAGTTTTTTCGTAAGCAAGCTCAGTAGCTAGTCAGTCTACCCACCACTTTGTCCACAAAAGAAAAACTCGTATTTCGAAGAAGCATTTTAGCAAAGATTATGTTGGAGATGAGTAGTAGATGCCAATTACTCTAGAAAAGAGAAATTTAGTATTAAAAAGGGCGTGGACCATCCACTCATTTTTAGTATCGGACCGTAAATTTATATTACGGGTGAAGGTAGGGTATATAAACTTTAGCCGAATCGAAGTTAGCGTTCTTACTTGCCCTAATGTTCATTTTCATTAGTTGAAATGAGACTCAAATATGAAGCGCTTGTTATCATATCTTACATTGGGTAGATCGAGATTCCATTAATAATTATCTATCTTATAATTATCTGCAACTTCTAGCAATTGAATAAGGTAACCCATATAACTATGCATGACTGAAGGTGCTGAAATTTCTTCTGACATGATATTTCAATGTTGTTGTGCAATGTAATCATATTAAAAAAGCCCACCCATTCTCGCGGGAACAAAATCAATGCTATGGCCCTTAGAAAATAATATTCAACAATTTTTCGACTTAAATAAATTTCTTTTATATGAATTAACTGTTATTATCTTACTGCAATCTATTGAGAGGTGTAATAAACTAAATTCTTACCTACATTATAAGTACTATATCTCCAATGCTGGAATATGCATCAACACGTTCCATCTTTATATATATCATTGTAATTGGTGAAGTACTTTAGAAAAGTAACATAGATATTTTATACTGCGAATGGAATTTACGTTTAATGATTTCTTGTAAGGAAAATCGATACAGCAGGAGGAGTTTGGTACTCTTGTAAAAGCATTTATCACATATTATTTTCGATTTACCATTCACATTATTTTCGTGTTTAATAACGGTGAAGCTATTTCTGAGAATGAATCTTTCGCAAATTCGAAACGTATTCATCAGGCGGGAGGATACACAACAATCTGTTTGCAAAAATTTAATTTTAGTTTTGTACTGAGAACTTTATTTTGCTATAATGGACTAAGATATATAAAGAATTAAGTATTTGATTTCCTAAATTTCGTATTTTATGAGGACTGAATTTATATTTTCTGCCGCCTAAATTTGTTCTCTGCTGGGAAGTAGTATTACTAGCTAAAGAACTTATCTATTGCAGTCGTAATTGTAGTTGTAAATTTCTCAACAACACAACACACACATGACATAACTACATCGCTCACTGATTTGCTAAACGAAGGAATAAATTACATACAAAGAAACTAGTAAATATACGCGACAACAATAAAATTACCGACGTTTTGGATGAACTGTCCAGAAGCATACATTCATAAACCCTATTCATGGCGAAACATATTACGCAAGACAACACAAAAGACACCATCACTGCGCTTCCAAAAGAAGCCATCACATCAACAGTTTTAGGCTTCATACAAAGTCCACCAACTGAAAATCGATACACAGAATTAAAAAACGTACTAAGAAAGGATTTTCCAGTAACAGCTGATAAGGCATCGAGACGAAATTAACGAAATTATTTTTTTATTTGAAACCCCATTGATGCCATTATGTATGGAAAGTCCACAACTTTCGGACTTAATTCAAAATCTATTCCAACTAAACACAAAAATGACAGAAAACTTTAATATATTAACAACAGCAATAAATGAAATTAAAAAGCAAATGCATAGACCACGACGACACTGGTTGAATTCAGACACCCTTTGCAGATAAATTTGCAGATTCGGTGGACTAGAAAATGCGAAAAACCATGCAATTTCAAAAATAAAAAAGAGTCAAACTAAATAAACCGGTTGTGGCTGCGACGGACAGCGGCGGTATAAACTTCTCAAGACGTTACCTTTTCACTTATGATAAGATATACAAATTGAGATTCTGATTATGTGGCTGTACTAAAATTTCGGTACTATCAAACATATAATTCCCAAGAAGTAAACAACTCACAGATATAAACCTGACGGCAGCCAATGATTCACCAGTTGAAACTTTTTTACGGAAACTACTACAAATTAATTTATGACTACAAGGAGGTAGTATTCCTTTTGTATTCCTAGTAGCGGACATTGCAAAACCAATTATTGGTGCGGACTTATTAAACAAATATGGTTTATTAGTTGACGTAAAATGACAACGTTTACTGGACCCATAAACAGATTTTGAAAACAATGCAATTTCATACTTATGCGACATTCAACCGAAGTTATTTCCAATCGAAAACAAATACACTACACTTTTGAAACAGTTTCCATCATTAACAAGAGAACCTGATTTCACACAACCAGTAAAACATTCCATCGCACACAGAATAACAGACTGAAGTACTTTTACTTTTCCTTTTCTCGAAACCGCGAAGATTACACCCAACAAGATTTAAAATAGTAAAAACTCAATTCGAATTCGTAGTAAAATTTGAAATTTGTAGACCATCAAATTCTTCAGTTTTATCTCCATTACACTCAGTCCCCAGAAAAGACCCAAACGATTGGCGTCCGTGTGGCGCTTACAAGTGATTTAATACAATAACAATTTCCGATCGATTTCCTTTACTGTACATATACAATATTAATATATAAGTCAAAGAGGGTAAAACAAATTAAACAATATATTTTAAACAATTTACTTAAATAAACTCTGCAAGTTGCTTTATCAACATTACCCTGAAGCCAAGTGAAGGGCTTTGTTTGGAATTTCCTTGTTTGTTAATCACACGTCGAAGCAGTTAAATTATAGTATATGTGTTTTATATACTGCATCAATTTATTTATTTTATATTTCTCAATTTATTTATTTATTTAAAGTATTTATGTCAATTTTTTATGCAAGCGATGGTAAATTTAATTAAACAAATATTTAAAAGAATTTATTTATTAAAGTAATTATTATTAATAATGTGCATTAATGTAGTTACTTGATATTTCCTATTCCTATTCCTTTTAAATAATATAAATATTTTAAGAGTTTATTTTTCTATCCTGAATAGTTTAGTTCAATTCAATGTATTCAGTTTTCACATTGAAAATATATATTAAATGATTTATTTGCATTTACTTGCACACACCTAATTTCTTCAACATAATTGTGACGAATTGATCCTTAAGAGAAACTCTTAGAAAAGCAAATTCATATAAATACTGCCGTTGGTATACCTTAATAATTTTTTGACCTCGCAACCAAGTTTTAGCTTTACAACAATTTGTCATCATATCATCATAATTAATATTCAATTAACATTCATACCATATAACTTTCACTCTACTAAATTTTACTTTCACCTTTTAAATATTATTATACAATTTTATGTCTCTAACAACGTATAATGTATAATTTACAAAATAAGTGTATATTGCGTATTTGTATATGGGTGGTATGGGCCTACTGGGGAATCGGACATCCAAAAAAAAAACGGTAACGCGCCAACGTACATACCAATTGGTTGGCGTGGAAATACATTCATGTTTTTAATGGGAATTTTGTATTCTTATCTGCCAATCAGAGGAAATAAATAAAAGTGTAATTGCATTTTATTAATAAAATAATGACCTTTTATAGAATTCGGAGTACTTATCCATTCGACCATTTCCAATTAAGGAGTAACGATTAGTTGCACGCGGTAAATCATTAAGTAAATATTATATTCTCGAATATTGCATGCATTCGACTGATTCAGTGTCAAACGCTTGCACTCCCATAGTCTGACATAAAATCATCAAAGAGATACTTTCCATTACCCTGCGTATACATCTCAAAGATTTGTATATCATTACACACAATTGTAGCGGGATGCAAAGTTTGTAGCATTAAAAGTGATTTTCCGCCAGGAGCAGCACAAGCGTCCGGAACTCGTTCTCCATTTGTCACATGAAGTACTGTAGAAGCGGGTACTGTGGAACATCCATAAGATAGTGAGAGATCACTCCTGGAATTTGTCCTTTTAGACATTTTCTGGGCGACTTAGATTCAGAGTAATTGCTCATTCCGCACGTGTATAAACAAAGATGCTCAGACAATATGAAATATTTCTCTAGTTCGAAATTTAATGGAGAATCTGTAGTGGTCTTTTAATATTTACAAAAATTATATTCTGGTATCCATTCACCAAAGCCATTTAATCGATTGGCACACACATTCACAAAAGCACCGTCCTCGCAAATAGGATTCACAATATTTTCCAAAGGCTCTTCTAAAGTTTTATATGCATCTGCATTTTATCCTTCCTTTATTTTGTCTTCTCCAACATTGTTATCGCCATATTTTAAGCTCTGAGGGATATAATTATTATCCATTCATGCATTTTGGTAAATATTCATTTCACTTTCTTATCATGCGTTTTCACAAATTGGGATCTTCGCTTGGAAAAGAAATTTGATATTAGGAGGTAGTAACACAGAGAACTACTAAATTAAACTATATAAACTTTTTTAATGTTATTAACAATCAAATTCCTCATTGTTATAGGATATTAAATTAGATATATTGGTTGGCCATAATTCGTATCACTAAAAAAATCAATATGGATGAACAATCCATCATTGTTTACATAACGTTCTCATATCACTCCTAAAATAATAATTGAATTGAATTAGATTGAATTGAATTGAAATGTTATTCTGAAAATACTGTACGTGAGTTTCGGTCGTGTAAAATTTTGGTATAAATTTTTCCCAATTTTTGTGGGAAAAGAGTTTCCTATCTCATTGTCTCCATCTTGGATCCGTTTCACAGTGTGGGCGGATATTTGAACCCTGCATGATGGGATAAATGGAGTTTTCAAATTTCCATTTTCCATGGGGTTTGTTTTATTCCATTTCAACATCAATCCGCTCTTATTGGAAAACCTTACATTGAATTCCCATCAATTGAACAGGATTTTAAATTTTAAAACAATTTCTTGTGTGAATATAAAACAAAATTGATAGAAATAATTATTGGCGATAAATGTGTACATTTCGCAATATACCAATTTCAATTTTTAAAAGACTCATTTAGGAAAATAATTATTTAGAGTAGTATAAATAATACATATAAATTTGATCGTGCAGTAATAATTGTAATACCCATACGAAAATGACGATACGAAAGGACTCTTTTAATTCAGTCGTTGAGAAATAGTGAATTTATTTGTACTTAAAAACCAAAAGCAGAAATATACTTTTGCGACGTGCGTACTATTTAAGGCGTGCAAATTACTTGGAAGATTGCTTGAGTATAACCGTCATTAGCATTATTTCTTCCTTTCCTTCCCTCAAGATAACAGAAATCTTTAGGGGAAAGGAGAAAAATAATGCCAATGTAGTCAAAAATAATTCCAAGGTGTCATACGAGTCGCTTAATTTATATTCCCGCGATTACTTTAGTGTTTTGGACCCTAATCTCCGACAATAAGTGATTGAGATTTTTTTAATTGGAAGCCTATTTCTTTTATTTTATTTACGAATAGCCATAACGTCCCTGCAACGTTATCACGATATTACCCGATTGTCGCTTTTCGGTGGTGAGAGTTTTAATATCTGATGCTTAGAATTTAGTTAACGGCGGTTTGCTTTTTCGACTCCTTTTGAAATTTGATTAATTACTCTTCGTAGTTTCGCCTCTACGTATCTTCGGTGGCTTTTTGAACCTTGCGCTGTTGACAAAATTGTTTGAAATTCGCGGTATCGACAAAAGCAAAAGGAATGAGGAAAGCAAAGCAAGCTGTCGTCTTGGTTCGACTGCTTATATTCTGACTCATGCTCTATTTATTTTTGTCCACTAACGAATGGATACAATTTTTGAAATGTATGATCATACATAACCTTATGATAACCAATTGTATTCAATTACATGTATTAAAATTATTATCTGGATTAAAATTGTTCTCATATATTGCACTAAAATTATTACCTAAACAAGAATAAGAAACCCACATCGTTATGAGATCACAACATAAAAATGGAGCTCGCTACTAATTTCAATTTCTGATGAAGGAAAAGGTCAATAATATCACGAAAAATAATCCGACAATTTGAAGATATATTTAGAAGTAATAACTCAATTTTTGGCGTACTTCGAAACATTGCTGGTTCTCTTTTGTTTTTATCAAAAACTGCTACCGCGTTGGAATCGTTACAATATCTTTAAATGAGAGGAATGCAAACAAATTCATCAAAGAGCGAAAGAAAAAATAATCGAAATAAATGAAATAAATTGTATGCAAATTAATAAAGGGTTACTTCGGGGAGACCTTCGAGAAATGGAATAAGAGTTATACGGAAAATTCGACGAATAAATTTATGTGAAGCTTCTTACACACACACACACTTCTTACTGCTCCCACTAATCTCCCTCATTCATTAGTCTTTTAACTTGTCCATCCTGTCAAAGGCTCTCCACTGGTTGTAGCTGACTGACGTTCCGACTGGCTTTATATACTGCATTTATGTCTTCACCGGTATCAAAGTATGAGCACGTTTCGAGTGTGTTATGCGTTTTTAACCCTACTCAAAACCGTCGATAAAGCATTACTGGACTTGTCATGAATTTCACCGCACCGACTGCTGTCTAGTTAACCACGGTAACCGCTGTTACTACACTGACATCTATTTTTTGCTGGCACAACGGCAGAATTATTACTCGCAAGTAACGTAAAAAACGCCAATCCATAAATATTAATCGAAAAAGCACCATGGTGTGCGTATGTCCATTGTGCACGCTAACTACAAAACACCGTTGCTTCGTCCACCCATCCCCCGTGCATCGATTGCTCTTCCTCTTCAGACTACGGTCATTTAAGGGCAATTCATCATCGAACTGCCAGTTATTGTTGTCAAATTTGTGCGCTTGTTTTACCTTTTATTTTGTTGTAATTCGTAATGATTCGAAACATGAGAATCTCTACGTCTGGTTCAAATTGGAGGCAGAGAGTCCGTTGAACGTGGGAGACCGCAGTATTTTTGAAATTTGTTTAATTGTTCTGAGTGGACATTTATTAAAGGGATAGAGATATTGTAGGGAAAATAAAACGACTATAACGGACGGCACGTTTGTGATCGTAAACAGAACAATAAGAACGTTGACTGCTCCATTGTGCCCTTTCTCCTTTTTCTGACACAATCCGACATTGCCTTAAATATTATTTCAACATATGCTCACGCATGAATGCGTCCATGCAGATAACATCTACCTAAGTAGTGAGAATGTAACAGGAGGCAGCATTTGTCGGGAGACTCATTTGCTTGTTGCTACCTCTTTCTACCGTTACCGGGGCATCGTGATAGATACTTCATCGTATGCTTTATAAATACTTTTATATATAAGGAGCAGCTGCTGTTCAGATATTGAAGCTAGCGATGATGCTGTCGTTGCTTCTATTGTTGTTGGTGCTGTAAGTTACATTTCAGGCCAAAACCACGATTTCAGTTGTTTTCGCTGTTATCGCCATAGTTATCGTCCTGCTTGTAATTTGAGGCTTTCGGTTTGAGGTTACACCATGCGCGGTCGCTTGCATATCCCCAGTTGGAAGTTGCATGTGACAAACAGTTACCAGGGAGCCATTCGTGGGCAACTGGATAAAGGCAAAGCGAATGACTGATGTGAATGTGAATGGGTGAATGAGCTGCGAATGTTTCAAAGTGACTTCTGGTTACGTCGGACACAGACCGAGTTCATTTGCTTGAGACTTAGTTCGACCGGAAGAAAACCAAAATCGAAAAAGGAAGTGGCAAGTACACATTCGAAATTTTGTATAAATTTTAGAATTTCACAAATATTTAATTCGGAAAAAGAAGAAAGACATTAAGATAGGATATAAATAAAGGCACCAAGCTACTGAAGGTGAAATATTATAAGCACCGAATTATCTTAATTGGGAAGTTTATTTTGTAATTTTACTCCACTCCTTTCTATAGTCGCCTTTAGGTAGGTTGCCAGCGAACTAAGCCTTAGATTTAACGATGCACAAAAAATCGATTTTTGTGATTAATTATGGTTGTCCTCGGCAATATCGTATCAATTGTATCGTTACCACCTACCTTTTTCTTACCGGAAGTAGAAATATTTGCCAACTGGAGGCCAGCCATTTTGAGCTTAGTCTGAATTTCAACGAACACACATCATTTTTGCGTAACTGAGCAACGTATAGAGAAAGTTAACTTACAGACGAAGTTCATAAGTTAATTCATAAGTTCATTGTCTATGATTTATGATAAATACTCTTTTGTTGAATTGCTAACATTTAATAAGTTTCAATAAAATTTGTAAAAAATTACCCTTAGTTTCTTTTCTTAAACCAGTACCAGAAGGTAAAAAAAATGTGCCACTGTTAAAACAGTCATTCTTTTGGTTTTATTTGAGGGTTTATACGGATTTGTATGAGGGTTATATGAGGGTTTAATGTAAACTTAAACTAAACGTAATAACTTTTAGTGTAAACTAATGGTGAAGGTCGAGTGGTTCTTATTCATATTAAACTGAAATACTCTAATATGGAAATACCTAAAAATTAATTTTTTAAAAATAAAACTAATTCCTTCTCGTTTCCTCTGTTACTTTCATTCTTGTTGCTTATAGCCATCAGAATTTACCATTATTACCGTTGTTCGAGTTATTGTTGTGGCAATAGTTTCTGTTCATACTAATGTTTCCTATTGAGCGGAAATATCGTAGGCCATACGATTGACGTAGAAATGAACTTTGACACGTTGTTCCATTGCCCAGCGTTCCTTCCTTCCCCTTCCCCTGCCTTTTACTGGCGTAAAACTGAAAAAGTTTAAAAAAGTAGTATTATTTTTACTTGGGTCGAAGAAGGCCATAATTCCTTTTTACCTTAATTCCTAATAATTCCTGTGCTTCGTCGTTCCCCTTGAGTTAGCCAACCAATTACTAGATGGACCATGATTAGCTGTAGTTCGGCTTTCATTTAAAACTTAGTGACAAACAAAGCGACATTGATAATATAAATAAAAGGAAGTTTCAATAATTAGATAGCGAACACGAGCAAGTACAAAGTAACCGCGGTCGAGCGTCACAAAGCACCACTATTAAGGCCGCGATGTAAGAAGCCTAAAATATGCGAAATATGTTTGAAAAATGTTTTAGTGCGTTACCGAGAAACAAATACGTTGCATTCATTTCGTCCAGGCAAACGGATACACCCTTACTTATAACCACACTTAGACTCGTTCTGGCAATCAAGTCAAAGCTGAAGACGGGAAAGGAGTAGCAGCAGCAGGGGAGATGATAACAACGATGGCGGGTGTATCAGGCGATATCGAATGCAATTACAGCCAATGGAATTCAAATCTATAAAAACTGAAAACATATCATTGAAATTATTATAACAGCAACAGTAATAGCAACAATAGCAATATAACGTAACTGTAACAATAAAACCATGTCACACATTTTACTGAATTTTATGATTGCATCCGGTATCTCTACCATCTTCTTACCATCGTTTCCCCAAAAAATAGGATTGACAAACGTTGAATCAGTTCGGTCCTATCAAGAGAAAAGTGTTCCCATCATTCCATTTTTGCTTTATTTTATTCCCAACTCCCTTGGTAGGGTTCCTTTCCATTACTATGGAATAGTTAAATTTGCAAGGTTTTTATAATTTCTATAACGCTTTTACGCACAAAAAACGCTTTACGCCTTTCTATGGCGCATTCGTTTATAGCCGACGGTGATGTCGTTCTGGCCGCTGCCGTCGTAAACGTTTGTCAATAGCGAAACGGATCCAGATATCAGCAGATTGTTCAATCGAACAATAGCGTTATGATGGTTGTAGCTGAAGCTCGAAGCGAATGAAAGGCATTAGAATTTAGATTGAAATTGTTTTTTAACGCCAGCGTACTCCTTTAACGACAACGTTATCCACGGGTCGTGTGACTGGAGGGAAAAGGACAAGGCTTTAATAGTATTTTTGGATTGTTTCAGATTATAGAATGGTCTGATTTGTTCCATTTATATCGAAATAGTCATTTACCAATTTGAAATATTAAATGGGCTCAATGGCCCACAATAAATTCGATACGAATGGCACAAATAAAACGATATTGGCCACACTAGAAAAAGCGTCCTTAAAAACGCATTATTTCAATAAATACACAGGTGACCGTTATAAATTGTCTTTTTTGTAAGATAAATTTAATATGGCATAGTCTTCTAATTCAACTAAAGATTCTGCTCAGTTTAAATGGATAAATAAAGATGCAGCTCAGTCAGTTTTAAGAAAGATTGTGTTAACAATCAACAACGTTAATGACAATTCAGGGTCATTAACTAATTCTTTCAGTTTAAAAAACAATATTTTTCATTATCATCTGCAAAATTTCGTACCGAAAAATTTTAGAAATAGTCATCTCCCACGTATTTAAGATGAGCGGAGCCGGATTTAGAGCGATGAGAATTTTTAAATTACTGCAAGGCCATTGACGAAATTATAGATGCGCTACTAATTGGCGAAGCCATTACACAAAGCCATTACACAAGGTCAAGGTGGGTATGAAAATTTTCAAACTGTCTCTGTATTTCTATCCGCCCGTCTATCTTTCTGCGAAATCACTATTACGGGAGAACGAAAAGATATATTTTCGTGGAGCTTGGGACATATTTTTTTATTATTATAAGTCATTCGGAATTGAAAATGGGCGAAATCGGATAAGAACCATGCTAATTTATGATACCTAATAATAAAACCAAACGTATGTATTACACAAGTGTTATAGAATAATTACCCACAAGCATTAAATATTTTTTTTGTAAGAAGAACTACAATTGCACCCACCAGAACTACAATTATAAAGAAGGCTGAATTGCAGGAGAGGGAATAAAGATTTTGTCACAGTCATTGACACGAATATTCTTTGCCAGTATAAACTCTTTAGTATAGCAAATGGCGAATTCAGATGAGAAGTTCGCCTATATCCGTTACAAAAGTAAATACATCTATATGTTTATTTAACTCCCAACGTTCGTAGACGGAATTGGGCGAGAGAATCTTACTCTCACTCACCCACGAATACCGAATTTTTTGGCAGAAAGAAAAACACCGTCCACCGCAACCACAAATATAAAGACTGCCGAATTACAGGAGAGCGAATGGAACTATTTTCATAAAATGTCGAACGAATATTTTCTCTTATCACAAATTGTTTTAATGTTGGAAATAGGCGAAATCGAATGAGGAAAATCCCATTTCTAATACCTAATATATATACATCAAAATCTGTGTTTCACCTTCAACGTTTGTGAACGGAATTTAACAGCAAAATCGTCGAATTTTCAGACGGGAGTGCATTTCTCATGGGATTTCGCCCGTCATAACTTCATAACTGCCCTTCATAACTGTAATTCTGATAAGCTAATCACGGCTATTTATCCACATATTTTAATATCAGTGGAGAGTGTATGTACTGTACTAGTACTTAATAAAATATGACAGGGATATTCCCTATCATTATAAATTGCTTGCTATTGAAAACGGGCGAAATCCCATGAAAACAGCATTCCTTTCTCATAATTAATATGAATATATCTGAATGTATATTTCACTTTGAGTTTTTAGACGAAATCGGACGTTAAGATTTTATTCTCGAAATCAGTCACGAATACTAACTCATACGGCAAATAATGGACGCGGTTCGCTTAGCAAAATCACAATTATCACAAGCGAACGGGGATATCGTCATTAGATATGATACGAATATTCTCTGTTATTATAAATGTTAGTATAAATGGGCAAATTCGGATAATAACCTTGCCCTTGCCTTCCTACACCTCTTTCAACGTTTGTAAACGCCTTCGCCTTCGTCAAAAAATTGGCGTCGTCGGCCTACGACTGCCACAATTTTAAGATCGAATTACATTATTATAAATTACTCGGTGTTGGAAACTGGCCAAACCTGATTTTTTATGGAATAATATTGCGAAGCACAATTTCATAATCTCTATTGAAATTTGGAGCTGCATTTTACTGGCAGAGGAGGCAATGTTGGAGGCCATAAATCCACCAAATCAAAGTGCGTGCCGCGACCACTATTCTGTATGTTTTATGTATGAAATTTTTTGAGAATAGTTCAGTTGGTGAATCAGTAGACCCAAATAAGCAAATGAGAGGCAAGTGATTCTGGGATCAGATTATGAATTTTTATTATGTGTATAGGGTACGCAAGACCCGGTCAGGCCGAAGTTAACATCCTTACCACTTTCTTGAGATAGGTTTCTGAAACCGATGTGTGCGAATTAAATGATAAGAAACGGAACTAGTAAAAACGTTATTTTCGACCGGGCCGAAACTTCTATATCCCATTCCTTAATTTCTTGATAACAACGTTCAACTAAAATGTCGGGGGTTATATAAACTATAGAAGTAATCTGCCTTCGAAATGCAACTAATTTTATCGAATTTGGCCACGCTATTGCTCCATCATCCCCGAAATGCATTTCTGTTTATCTTTCGAGCAAAGACTTTTGTTAGACATGCATGATATTCGCTAAAAAACCAAGATTCGGTGGTAATGTCGACGTACTTACTGATAGTGACATTACCTATCGATTTATGAAAAAAATTTTAACGAAAAAATCGCCCTGTATGACCACAAGCGTGGTCCCGACTCATCGCTCACTGTATTCAGTATACGTTTTATATTTCCTATCGATTTCTAAAAAAAATTTGACCAAGAAATCACCCTGTATGAGCGCAAGCGTGGTCCTGACTCATCGCTCACTGTATTCAATATCCGTTATTTGATATTTCCTGTCGATTTCTGAAAAAATTTTGATGAAGAAGTCACCCTGTGTGACCTTGGGCCTTTCTCTGCCTTGACGGATGTTGCATTTTTTGAATTTTTATTAAAAATTTTTCACTTGCAGCGCTATTTTCCCATCTCAATTTGAATAGAAAAATGTTTAATTAAACATTTTTAAGGTGTAATCTGTATTCCGCTTTATAAGAAATCTGTTTCGTAAATTCACTTTCAGACTCAAAACGCAAGCTGAGATATCGATGTACAAACACGAATTAATTAATATTCGCTATAAACGATTGGCGTGGCAGTTATACTATTGCGTTTCAATACCAAACGGCCTGTGATGCCAGAAAATATTCATGCAAATTTCATGGTGATGCTTTAATTGTTCTTTTGTAGTCGTGATTTTTTCCCGTAGAGGATTTTTTGGAGAACAGTTCTAACTAAGGTGCTAGACTCGGGAATTTAAATTTACCTTCGGGTTCACAACGCTAGTTCAGAAATTTACGAGTCACAAATTATTACGAGTGACAAATTATTAAATATTCGCTATAAACAGTAGGCGTGGCAGTCGTCATATTTCACCCATTGTCAACACCAACCAGCCTATAATGACAGGGAATATTTTTGTTTATTTAGTGACAAATCTCTATTTTTACGCCTGTAGCCACGAATTTTTCTCCAGTGGGTGTACTACGCCCATTTTTTGATTATATTTTTAAATGGTGTAGTAGAGGCGGATGTACAATTTCACCTTTTAGTTCGTACTCAAAGCTGATAAACTGAGCTCTAAACACTTTAATTCATATTAAATACCCAAAATAGGCGTGGAAGTTGTCCGATTTCAGTTGTTGCCCATTTTCAATACCAACCAGCCTATCCTAACAGAAAATATTCATGCCAAGTTTCATGACGATACTTTTATTCGTTCTCTTGTAATCGTGATTTCCACAGACAGGGCTAAATCGACTCAGGACATCGTTCTGATCCAATACATATATACTTATCAAATCCTTTACTGCGTTACAAACATAGTATCAATTATCAATATATATCATCAATATGTATCATAGAATAGATATAAAAATAGAGCGGAAAGAATTAGTGAAGTAGAACCTCAGCATGGCCGAAACTAATATACCTTAGACCTGTAATTTTATCCTAATAACTGGTGACCGGTACACAATCTTTTTAATTCTACGATTCGCTTATTTTGGTTAACCTAGATCTACTAACTCATATTCAACACAACTTTCTTCAAAATATCCACACGTATGACAGAATAGGGCCGTATCTATTCTGTCATACTGCCATATCCACACATACTGTTAACTAAGCTCACCACATTAAAAAGAGGGAAGGAAAATAGTTAAGCATTAACAATTGTTCAGATTTTGTATTCCGGTGAAAAAATAACACCAGATTTCTTAACAACTGTGTTAATGAAAGCTGACTGAGCAATGAGAAAAACCAGAGCGAAATTATTTTTCAGTTGAATTCGTATTTGCTCTTTGGTGCTTGCGCAATATTGAATTTTTGGAAAATTATGAATTCAAACAGAAATATTTAACTAAACTATTCCCTTGAGAACAGACAACGATCCCACACCCCAGTTGACATCATGTATTAATATATATTGCTGACTGCTAACGATTTACTAGATATAATTTTTTGAAATTTGGAGAAATTATCATCCGGCACAAAATTATCATCCGGCACATTTTCGTGTTGCAGAAAATAGTCCAGATATATTCGGCTAAAATATTTTTATAGCATAGACTCTATGCTATAAAAATATTTTAGCCTCTATGCCATAGAGGAAGGTCCAACCTAACACCCTGTATTCATTATTATGACTGACTACTAACCATTTACAAGAAATGAACGTTTGAATTTTAGAGAAAATATAATCCAGCACATTTTCCTTTTACAAAATTGCCAGGAATATTTAACTAAAATATGGCCTTGCTCTTATATTGTCGTGGTTCGAATACAACAACACAATTTTTGTTAGCTAAAACAGTTCATTATGCTAAATTAAGAGTCGCATTAAAACTTAGTTCATTTCCTACTATCAAATGACTTATATTAAAATTTTAAATATAGTGGATGTAATCCGTAAAATATAAAATTGTTAATCTTGACGTTGATCCTTGATCCTCATTCAGTCTCAGAGGACTCCGACTTACCTGCTGTCAAATCTAAAAAAATTAATATTTTTAAAATTTTAAACAAATTAAAAAATAGAAAATGACTGATTCAAACATATAATCATTGGGCAAGGTATTGGAATTTTGCACAGCTATCGTGAATTTATAAATTGCAAATGTCGCAGAAAACTATTTTTGAAACCTTCCATTACAATGAGTTTGTCTGCAACAATACAAACAGAATTATTTTCCGTTCGCATGCGTGATACAATGTTCCGATTATTGATATCTGTAACCGACCGGTCGAAAATTGTTTGAAATCTTTGTTTGAGAAAGTCAGATTTCCGCAAAATTAAATATAAAATACCCGCAACTCCAACCGCAATCCAACGAGGGGTAACCCCAAAAGCCAGTGCTTTTTTCAACGACTTCGTTATAAGGAGAGAATCATCATCATTCTGAAAAATCAGAAACGTCACTGAAGAATCTTTGGCATCTGAGTCTACTAGTATTTTTACCAAGCGGGTCCACTAAATACATAATTTTCCACTATGCATGAGTCATAAACTAATACGTTTTCTGTATACAGAATATCATCAATACATCAATATCATAATACATCAATCAAGTAGTTAATAAGAAAATCGTCTAACTATATATCAATGGTATTTTCTGTATCAGCCAATTGGACTTTATATTCCAATAGTCTAATATAAGATAGCCTAATTCTGACGGCCATTTATTATATAAAATTGTAGAGCGAACATTTACAAGATAATCTTCTTCCAAATCATTTTATACGACAGGCTTGGAGTTTAGTTCATTCGATACGGGTCCATTGGCCGCGAAAGAGGGTTTTTTCAATGCTTACCTGCGTAGTATGTTTTTTAAATATTTTATTTATTCTATTGCCAGTTACTAATTTTTTCTAGCCTTTAAGTTCGCAGTATTTATACCTCTGCCTGGACTTTGTCAGATTATTTCGCTTTACCCAGCACTCTAATTTGTAAGGCGATGATAGTATTTTGTTCCTCGTTGCAAATCTGGGTCCTCCAATATTCATATCTATTTATTTACACATAATTACTTCTATTTTCTGAACCCCATACAAATCTTACAATTTCAACGGGCAATCCTCTAAGCTTTATGTTGGAGCCCAGGCAAAGGTATTTCGTATTCTTAAAATGGCCTTCCCATTTACCATTTTTATATGCTTCCCTCTGCCTTTTCCTTTGTCGTAGATTTTTTCATCGATGAATATGGGACTCCACATTGGAAGGTAAGCAAATTTCTTTTTGAAAGCTTCAAGGAAATCTGGACTATCGTAAGAGTTATTTTTTTTCCGGTAATGGAGAATTTTTACAAATAAGTGTGTGTTCTTCCTTAATTATATTCTCAAAATCTCGGTAAAATTAGCTCTTTATATTGCGATATCGATTATGTCACTGCCACTATAGTTTTTCTCCTCTGAGTGTCCATTTTCAACATACATATTTAAGCACTATTGTATTATTTACTTCATGAAGGTGCTGGCAAAACATAAAACCAATATCTTACGTTTTGATAGTTGCCTTCGTCGCACAAATGCGAAATAATTTCTTTGATTTGGTCAACTAACTTTTTTTCCAAAGTATTTATCCACTTCACGCGTTATGCAGTTAACACGCAACGCATAATTTTGGATCCCATTTTGTTCACTACAAGCTTATACCTTTCTTGAATTACTTCAAGAGTGAAATGTGTGTACTCTAGATTCTGTTGATTTAGCTAAACTAAAGTCTGTGATCATTGTGTAAATATCGGCCATATTTCTAAATATTACCATTTATTTCAAAAGGTGTTAAGTCAATAACCGATAGAGGACTAATCGTGTTCCAGTTTCGTATTGACCTGCCATCACTTTTAAAACATCCCGGAAGTCGTTTTCGTCGTGATCAGCTCCATTTCAAGCATTGCTGCGAATTTTCTTGCAATTGAATCAGAAATTATATTCTGTTAATTATTGCCTACAGTCAGCATTGAAATATCTGAAATATCACTTTTCATGCAATCGTTTCTATATTCTTGGGGATATATGTTCAGTAATTCTTCTTTTAATATCTTCCCATTCCTTCCTTCAACCTGACCAGCCAGGTATCATTCTGTTTCTTATCTCTTACTTTGATAAGAAAATTTATTGCGTTCTCAAAATTCCATTTTGGTATAAAGGCGTGAAAGCATAAAGTGCAATTCCGGTCCCTACAAACAGAGCCTTAGGATGTATAAGATTTTTTGTAGATTTATGGAATTCTTTTGCAGCTGCAATTCAATTATATATGCTCTCACTTTTACGCCTTATAACGTATAGGTAATCTTCTGAATGGGCCCATGATATATATATATATATATATATATATATATATATATATATATATATATATATATATATATATATATATATATATATATATATATATATATATATATATATATATATATATATATATATATATATATATATATATATATATATATATATATATATATATATATATATATATATATATAT
Source organism: Physocephala rufipes (assembly GCA_963966595.1). NCBI lineage: Eukaryota > Metazoa > Arthropoda > Insecta > Diptera > Conopidae > Physocephala > Physocephala rufipes. The sequence continues at coordinate 16,146,909 of OZ016503.1, forward strand.
ATATATATATATATATATATATATATATATATATATATATATATATATATATATATATATATATATATATATATATATATATATATATATATATATATATATATATATATATATATATATATATATATATATATATATATATATATATATATATATATATATATATATATATATATATATATATATATATATATATATATATATATATATATATATATATATATATATTATATATATATATATATATATATATATATATATATATATATATATATATATATATATATATATATATATATATATATATATATATATATATATATATATATATATATATATATATATATATATATATATATATATATATATATATATATATATATATATATATATATATATATATATATATATATATATATATATATATATATATATATATATATATATATATATATATATATATATATATATATATATATATATATATATATATATATATATATATATATATATATATATATATATATATATATATATATATATATATATATATATATATATATATATATATATATATATATATATATATATATATATATATATATATATATATATATATATATATATATATATATATATATATATATATATATATATATATATATATATATATATATATATATATATATATATATATATATATATATATATATATATATATATATATATATATATATATATATATATATATATATATATATATATATATATATATATATATATATATATATATATATATATATATATATATATATATATATATATATATATATATATATATATATATATATATATATATATATATATATATATATATATATATATATATATATATATATATATATATATATATATATATATATATATATATATATATATATATATATATATATATATATATATATATATATATATATATATATATATATATATATATATATATATATATATATATATATATATATATATATATATATATATATATATATATATATATATATATATATATATATATATATATATATATATATATATATATATATATATATATATATATATATATATATATATATATATATATATATATATATATATATATATATATATATATATATATATATATATATATATATATATATATAAATTTTATTATTTCAAAATCGAGATACTCTGAAACATGACGACTTCATCAACTGAAGAATTCCCTTCGTATAAAATCCTCTGCTATGTCTACTGCGTTTTCAAGCAATATTTGCTATATCGATTGTTCTTTCCTCTCTTTTGCTCCTCCAAGATCGGCCTTATGACAATCATATTGTCTTTATCGCAGAAATAAGAAGAAATGTGTCAGAAGATTCATATAATTCTATAAAAGTAGTCCAAAGCGACAACGATAAGTATGAAAGCAATAGAACGCTCTTTATTATTGCTTTTATCTTCCCTTTAAACAATCCGTAAATACACTCATCACCCTCTTCCTCCGTCTATTATTATTCGGTATCCTTGAAATATCCCCGTATACTTGCTCTGCAATGTTTGGCAGTGTTGAGTTTCTATTTTATATCATCACGAGTTCTTCTAAAATGCAAATAAGTTTTATTTTTCTTAAGCAAAAGCATTGGAGACGAGTTTATGGTTTTCAATGGAACTACGAATAACAACAAAAAAAGAGATCTATTAATTTATAAATAATCCATTAATCCATTCATAGTTAATGGACCAGTTTGTATATAAAATATGTTTTTTAATCCCGATAGAACTCCAAATTGTAAAAAATAACTCAAAAATATTTTAGTAAAATTATTTTATTTACCCTAAAGCTCAATACATGGTATTAACATTTGAAAATTATTTTGGGCATATGGTCCGCCAAGAATAGCCGTGGTGACATAGTGCATTCTGGACGTCCAATTTTTAGTCACTTTTTCGAGCACTGGTGCCCGTATATCACAAATAACACGGATTATGTTGGCCTCAAAGGCGTCAACTTTTTTGGTATATCTGCATAAATCAGTGACTTCACGTGACCCCCACAGGAAATAATCGAGAAGTGTTAAGTCGCACGGCCTTGGAGGCCAATAGGCAGGTCCATTTCTCGAAATTAACATCGCTAAATTTTTATTTCAATAAGTCGATTGTTGTACCATCGTGTTGGAACCAAAGATCATCTGTATCAATCAATATGATCAAACAAAAAGCCATTGATCGTGGTGCGGTAACGATCTCGATTGACTGTAACGCGAGCTCCGGCCTCATTTTCGAAGAACTAAGGCTCAATGATGCCACCAGCATGTAAACTGCACCGAACGGTGCATTTTTCCGGATACAGTGGAGTGTGTAGGGACTCATGTGGATTCGTCCACCCAAACTTAACAAACCCGTTAAGTCAAAAATGATCTTCATCGCTAAATACGTTTTTGCGATAGCTGCTCGCACCTACGATTGATTTTCAAAGTAAATTTAGATAATTTGGTAGCGTTGATCAAGCGTGGGTCTATTCAGGACCAATTGCCAGACTATACTGAATTTAAATATAAACAAGAGCTTGTATTGACAGTTGTCCCTATCGAAGTTTCTATCTAACCTAACAAAACGCCGTTATGTCTTATAGCGTCGCCGCGGTATAGCCAATAGCCTCTATAACTACAGCGCATAACACAATTTCTGCACCTTTCCCTGTCAAAAGAAAATTTGGTTTTAATTAGAAATATGGTTTCTATTGCCTCTTTCCCCCGACAGCTTTTAACACTATAATTGCAGTTATGGTTTGTTGTTTTTTTTTTTTTGGTTTTGTTAACAACGGTGGTGATGTCGAGAGAAACCGTATTCAATGCAAAACAATAACTAAAAACCGGATGGCGCCGAACGTGAGAAACGCGCTACCGACGAAGGAAAATTGTTAGTCATAAAGAAGTCACCTAAAATGCGCTCATCTTCCCCCTCTTTATTCTCATTTTCTTTTTTCCTTCGCCTCTTCATAGTTGGCAATATTGCCATTAAGTTTTCATTTTTAATTGCATATCCCAACCCATACATGGTCGGTTTATAAATAACATCGCAATTGCTCTTTCAAATGCAATAAAATTCGGAGCCAATGCCCAAACCGCGGATGATTCTACTAGGCTATCCCTTATCTTTTTTCCCTTTTTTCGGTCGCGTTCTAGGTCCTGCAGTCAAATTCTTTAGAGAATTTAGTGAATACATAGAACATGTTTTAATTCTGTTTTTTTAGTTTCAAGATTATACGATTATAGGAGTCCTTTTATGACGGTGCAGCCTGCATCCTTTTAATATACAAATTCATGTTAATCTATTGCTCGCGCAACATAATACTTCTTGGGTAAAATAATCAAAGGATTTTTGAATAAGAAAACTGAGGGCTTCAGAGTGGATTAAGGATGGCATAAAAGGAAAATCTTTACCACCACAATAATAACTAAAATGCGACGAAAGGAAAGAAAGCACAGCAAAGTGATATAAGTTAATATATTCGAATTAGGAAGTTCCTCCTTCCAAAAATGTTCTTGACGTGCATTCAAATAGTTTATAGAATATTTATCACAGAATAAAGTTTTATGTAGTTTTCTTTATTAACTACCTCTTCTGGGAGTCTAATTCAAAACAGCTTAAAATATAGATTTAACCTTTTCCTGTAGCTTTCCCAATAAAACGACGGCACCGGCTACTCTCAATAATTAAGTCAAAAATAAAAGCGACGACCGAAACAGCGACGCCCAGAATTCAAAAAGTTGTAAAACTTTTGTACTAGAACCGAGCGGGAGAGGGCAGAAAATAACGATCGAAAACTTCTTAGCATAAGAAGTTGCGTTACAAACGTTAATGTAATGTAATATTTGGAGCTTTTTATGTAAAAAAAGCAAAAGAACCAACAGAGGAAGAAGCATCAGAATCAATATAATTTAGGAACCTGATGAACAATTCTCGATGATATCTGTAAGAGTCTATATTTGCTCGATCCTCTATCGCTACCTCAGTATACTTTCTGGTTCATTCATGCGGTGGTAGAGGCAACGATGGATCTCTTTGTGAATTTCTCTCAGTGCATTTTTTAAATACGTTTTTAAAACACCTTAGCGAGAAATCTTACAGCATTCTCACATATACTCGGAGGACGAACGGGAAAGTATAGTAATTTGAAGTAGATTATTTGTTGAGAAAATAAAAAATTTAATTGATAGTAATAATTTTACTCGAGCCGCAAATATAGTTGTCCTTGGAAATTTACAAGCAAACATTAATGGGCAACAGCACATCACACAAGTTGTACAATAACAATTTGTACAAATTAATACAAATTGTAAGGAGATCATTTTCATTCATAACAAGAGAAAACAAGTAAAAATGCGGCTGAAACTTACACCCGTGAGATAAATACATATTCTAATTCTAATAATCAGTGGATGATGCACGCCAATTTTAATATTACATTCTCAACAAAATTCCCATCTTCAACAAAACTCTTCTCAAAAAATTCCACACATGGTACAGAATAACAGCGAGCATCCTTCGCTCATTGTTTGGATGATTTATATACAGTTATTGATTTATATTCCAACAATTACATAAAAATTATAGTTGAGACTAGCTGTGCTAACACGCGCGGGTTCGAGAGGAAAAAAATAGTTAAAAAGAAATTACAATCAAAAGGTATTGCCAGCATGTTTTCGTTTTGCTAGCGGCACAATGCTGCCACATTCACTCTCTCTCTCCAGTAACCCATTCCGCGGCGAAGGTAACCTTTTTCTTTGTTGATTCTCAGATGTTTCAATTGTGATGAACGCTGAACAACATACTTAGCATTAATATCAAGTAAATAAATACGATCCGTAAGCCTTTTAATAACTTTGTGGGGTCGGGTATATGGTGGTTCAAGCGGTTGTATGATTGCATCCGTACGGAGGAACACATGGGAACAGTCACGTAAGTTTTTTAAAATGAACATGCTGCTTTTGGTATGAGCTGCTAGTGTTGGGCGTAACATCTGTATGCGCTTCCTAATTTTATCCAAGCAAATATTAGAATCAACTGGTGTGCACCATATTGAATTGGTACACCATATTGAATTGGTGCACCATATTGAATTGGTGCACCATATACTAGGTCCGCTGCTGATACCTGTGGGTCTTCTTTAAAACCGGTTGTTAATCCAAGTAGGACAGTTGGTAACAAATCGGGCCATGTTTCCTGTGTGTGGCATATTAGCGCTGCATTAAAAGACCTGTGCCAGTGGTCAATCATGCCATTGCTTTGGGGACGATAAGTCGTCGTTCGTGCATGTTTTGCGCCTACGAGATGTGAATGTTTTGCATTGAATAACGCTGATCCAAACTGTATGCCCTGATCCGTAGTAATTACCTTTGAACATCCAAAACGCGAAATCCAGTTCGACCAAAAATACTTTGCCACAGTTTCTGCTGACATATCCTTAAGTGGAACTATTTCTGGCCAACGTGAGAATTTATCGACCATCGTGAGGCAATAGCGATATTCTTGCGCTAATGGCATGGTCATTATATATAGATGTACATTATAGAATCGATTATCACGAATGTCGATTTAGTTTGGAGTAATTTTGTTGTGACTGTGTATTTTATATTCAGACAAGTGCGTGCCCATTTGATGCCATCCTTTCTTATGGAAGGCCAAATGTATTTACACCGAATTTGTTGTAATGTTGCTCTGCCACTAGGATGGGATAAGCCGTGTATAGTAGCAAAGACTTGTTTACTCATTGATTGTGGTGCAGTATACTGCAGTACCGCACTCTAAGTGTACAATCTGAAGTTTAAGAGAATTAGTGCTTTTAGTAATGTTTTTAACCCACTGTCGTTTTTTTCTGCTGCCTCTATGTCCTTCATATTTATGCTCGACGGCATGGAGAGTTCGTTAAGCCTCGAAAGCGCGTCAGCAATAGTGTTCTCTGGACCGGAAGTATGTATAATTTCGGTGGTGCTACAGTGAAATGTAGTCTAAGTGTCTTAATTGTTTCAGTGATGCATTTCCTGTTTTCTGCGCAAAAGCATATGTTAGTGGCTTGCGATACGTTTTAATTATGAAGCGGCGGGCTACAAGCAGATGTTTTATTGAATCATAAATTGCTGGAAGCTCTCGATCAGAGGTGCTATAGTTACTCTCAGAATTCGAAAGTTTACGGGAAAAAGTCCCATAGGTTCCCAATTTCCATCGATCTGTTGTTCCAAAGCTGCACCTATAGCAATGTCTGAAGCATCAGTGACTACTGCCAGTTGTCAATTTTGCGCAGTATGTGCTAATAGCGTGACTTGGCTCAAACAATTTTTGCAGGCCTCGAATGTCTCTCAAGCTTCTGGCGTCCAGGGAATTTGGTTTTTGTCATTCTTTTTGAATTATGCAGAAATTAAGCGGTGCTTGAAGTTTAGCCGCTTGTGGTATGCAACGTCTACAATAGTTAATGATCCCGAGAAATTTCCACAGTTCAAAAATTGTATTTGGCTTTGCGTAGTTAGCAATGGCTGTTATGCGATCCTATGCTGATCTGCACCCATTTTAGTTTATTGTGTAACCAAGAAACTGAACTTCCCGTTGGCCAAAATGACACTTTTGACATTGGTTGTTGACATTTATTTTCATAAAAATAGTTCGCCGGTGCTGCTGATGTTGTTCTACAGACTGTGACATGATAATAATATCGTCAATATAGCAAAATACGAAATCTAATCCTCTTAGTATTGAATCCATTACGTAATCCGAATGGCATGTATAAGAATTCTATGAGCCTAAATGGGGTACATATTGCTGTTTTCTTCACGTCTTCTTCTGCCATTGGTACTTCATAATATGCCCTCACAAGATCAAGCGTGGTGAATATGATTCTGTTACGTAGTCGTTCCGTGAAATCACATGTGTGCTATAGGGTAGCGGTCGGGGACGATTTGTGCATTTAATTTACGGTAGTCTCCGCAGACGCGCCAGCCACCAGTTCGCTTCTTGATCATGTGAAGGGGGCTTGCCCATGTACTCTTGGAGAGTCGGCAGTTCCCTTGATTTAACAAAAATTCGACTTCTGCCTTTGATGATACCAGTTTTTCACCAGCGAATCTCCTTGGTCGATCAGTTACTGGTAGCTCATACGTTTCAATAAAATGTCGTACAGTTGATTGGGTCTTTTCGTTATTTCTAGTTGAAGTTTTGGTGATGTCTGCAAAATTTTTAAGCAAATTGCTGTACGGGTTTTCCATGTTGATTGTCGATTTGCTGAAGTCTATGGACATTAAAACTTCACCATGTGTAGTTAGATGAGTCGCTTTGTCTATTAAACGTTGATGTATTTAAGTTGATTTAAGTCGATAAGTAAATTAAAATGCGACAGAAAATTTGCGCCTACAATTGCTGTTTGTATATCGGCAATGGTAAACCACCACTTAAAATTACGGCGCAAACCAAGATCAACGTTAAGAATGTGTTCGCCGAAAGTTTGTATTTTTGTTCTGTTTGCAGCAAAAAGTTGCAACGCTCCAATTGGAATTAGAAAAATTGTACGCGCATATTTGTCATAAATATGAAGCTCTATTTGCTTCCCGAACTTGTTACCGGCATTTACGCGCGGCATCGTCAAACTTTTCGTGAAAATAGCACAGGGCGTTTCCCTTATCCGTAATTTCTCTTCTAGAGGAATGACTGAGAGTACGTGCTCGCTTTCTATATGTGTTCCATTTTTTAATTTTATCGATTTCGTTGTGTAGCCTGTTTATTTTAATTCTTAATTTTTGAACTATTTATAATACGTCTACTATTGGTTTACCGGCGTTGTGTGAAACCGCTTGCACTACCGAGTGCCGCAAATTCTAGAAGTCGGTGTTTCCGGAATCCTGAGATATTGTGAGTTATTAGCCTTTGGCATTTTATCGGCCATCCTTGCAATTTTATTTAAATCCTCTTCTTCCCAGGCAGTTAGAAGAGGTCGAATTATTGTAGGCATCTGTCCGAGGAACAATGCTCGTACAATAGCTCCATTGCTTGGCTCAGGAGCCAAGATTTTTATGTGCGCCAGCACTTCTGTGGGTTTTAACCATGTAGTTTCGTCGCCTTGTAATAAACGACGAAGTTTGGTTTCAGGTGGTTCCGAAAATTTAGACATGAGGCATGTTTTCAACAATTGGAATTTTTCGTTGATGGTGGATTGGTTTTAAGATCCTCGACGGCTAGTAAGATATCGTCCTCTAAATTTACGGTAACAATGTCAAATTTGTCTGTATCTTCTACGATGTTTGCGATGCGAACAACACGTTATGTAGTATATATATATATATATATATATATATATATATATATATATATATATATATATATATATATATATATATATATATATATATATATATATATATATATATATATATATATATATATATATATATATATATATATATATATATATTATATATATATATATATATATATATATATATACTATATATATATATATATATATATATATATATATATATATATATATATATATATATATATATATATATATATATATATATATATATATATATATAT
>OZ016503.1:16158233-16184928 GCA_963966595.1 Physocephala rufipes
TCGCGTAAGTAATATTGATTGTGTTGTTGTTAAATAAATGAGGCCTAGCGAACTCTTCTGACGGAGATAAAAAATACAAAATATGTTAAACGCGAAGCAGAACTCAAGAGAATCGTGACGCTCATAGATAAAAAATGTCGCTGTTAAAAATAATTCCCCCTTCAACATATGCAACCAGAGCGTTAGCATGTGTTTGTGTTGCCGTGGCCTATATTCCAATTGCTGTTTTTACATGCGTCTGATTTTGCTCACGTAATAGCTTGATGTATTCTTCTTGCCTATGCATTCTTGTACATGGCGTCTTTATTTGCTGACGGCAAACAAGAGTGCGTGCAGTATCCACCGGCATCATAATGGCTCTACCATCGTTGGTCTCCAATTCAAAGGCTTTATCTGGTGGGTTTATAGGCGGTATTGCATTGGAAGCGTTTTGTATCGGTCCCACGTTTTGCTCATTGTCTATCATAATCGTTTGTTGGCTGAGTTGGAACATAAAAATGTAAGATTTCTGCCTTGAGTTTTACGAGGACACCTGCCGTGTTGGCCTTATTCCTCGGCGGGCCATCCCGCATGGGGTTGCAAGTGCGAACTTTGTGAACGCACCTTTTTACTATGTGACGACAACCAACGCCCACTGCCTCCGGGTTACCAAGCCGTGGCATATTGTACCTTTGGAGGCCATATGAATGGTATGGACACTCCACTTAAGGTATCGTCGAGGCCGATCTAAAACCTCTTCCGGACTGTGGGGTCCGGCACCCGGTAATGATTTAGTGCATTACCACACCCGAGCTCATCCAAACTCGTACCCGCGTAATTTTGGGTACAACCACAGCCACCACGAAGCTCCCGAAGGGCCTACCCAATGACAAGCATGTGGGGCTTGGAATATAAAACCAGATGGTGTAACTATTAGCCGAAGCTATTAGCACACCATCTGGGTATGAATCTCAATTGCTTGTCCCGTGGTACCAATTTAGAGCCATATGGTAGGCTTCGGAACCCGGGAGTACCACAGTCGTGGTAAGTGACCGTCTCATACGCCTAGGTCATTGCCATTTTGGGCCCATGCAACCGGGACTGGCACCCTATATAAAAATGTAAGGTCAGCACCTCTTAAACTGCAATTTATTAACTTTTTACTCGTTTCAGCATTTGTGTTTCTCCTCAAGAAGCCAAAACCAACATCGGCCGGCAACGCTGCAGAGCAATAACCCGTTGTTTCGGCAGTCTCTTGTTCAGTGGTATTAAGCGCAAGGCACGAAACTGACCACATCCAGTTTTCCTTGATTCACTTGCATTTTCTGACTGTTTTTTTGTGCTCGTTTTCACGTAAGTACATATCTTGGAATATGGAATTTTAATATATATGAAAACTATTTACATATTGAATTTTTGCTGAGATTTCTCCACTCCGCCGTTGTTCTGATTGGTGAGCCAATGGAGTTCAACTTTCCTCGTATGTCCCCCACTTCTCGGCACTGTGTTGTGTAAAAAATCGAACTCTAGCGACATATGGCGTAATCAACATTGATTGTGTTGTTAAATAAGTGAGCGCTAGCGAAATTTTTGTTTTGATAAAAAGTACCAAATATGGTAAACGCGAAGAAGAGTTGAAGAGAAGAGTGACGCTCATAGATAAAAAATGTCGCCATAATATTATGTATTTTAATATTGGAAATGTTTTAGAAAAATTTTACATTGTTACTATTTCGTTCCTTATGAAAATATAAATTGAACGAAATGTCGCCCGGCCTTCAATAGTTTCACAATCTGGCCACGGTGTGATAACGCTATTTCTTAATTACGTTTTAGCGTTAAATGTGTACAATTTTTGCATCATTAACATTTTGTATCGAAAAGAACATGAACAATAACTAATTACGATTATAAAAAAATTACTCATAATGGTGGAAAGGGAATTCGTATTGATTTGAAATAATATCTTCAATTTACATAATAAGGCGGGGCAGGCAGTTGACCAAGCAGATACTTGCCTAATACCACCGCCCAACGCCCGTACTAATTGCTGAAGCATCATCAGTTGCGGGATTGGCGGTTAACCCCGCCTGCAGAACAAGAACAAAATCCATGAATTATTTAAGAGCGCGAAATTTGCAAAAGTTTTTGGAACTGCCGAGTTGCAATCAAGCTAGCGTTCAATTGCGTCAAACGACACAAATGAAAACGCGTAAATTTCTGTTTGGATCTCTTTAATTAAACATATTTTTAAGCTATACAGAAAGGGGCAGTGAATGACTAAAAGATGGAAGAGCTGAAAATCATGCATTAAATTTAAAGCATGACTCATAACTTGGTGGCAATGCATTATTTATTTCTGCCCATGCTAAAGCAGAAAATTGGGGTATTTTCGAAATGTCTGTACAAACCTTTAAATTGACTTAAATTAAACTAAATTAAAACTAAATTTCCAGTAAGCTAGAGTACCAAAATTTTAACGCTGGCCCATAAATATATGATAATTATTTATGAATAGGCGGCGACTATTTTGAAATGGAAAACTTGCGCCCGCTTTGGAGAAAATTGAACAATATTCTTCTGTGTCCGGTAAAAGCCTTGGAAATGGATTTAAACGAACTTCCTTATGAGCTACATGTTTGAAATTTTACCTATGGCTCTGATTTCGATAGCAATGCAATAAAAAGCGTTAACCAGCCAGCTCTTTGATGCATGAAATTTAGTTTCCTTCTTTCGTTTTCAGGCAATTTTGAAAATAATTTTTGACTGTCTTCCCAGTGAGGTACAGGCTCGAATAATTAAATATTAACTAAAAATAAACTACCATACTCAATTTAAGGCGAGAAACTGTGTCCTTACATAATGTTCGCTACGCATTTTGAAGCTGATCTTAAGCCAGCTTCCCGGTGAGCTGGAGCCTCGGAATTTGAACCACCGCTTAGAGCTGGATATAAATATGGCACAAACCATAATATATTATTCGCATAAAACGGGTTTACTTACGTTTGGAGCAAAACCTTACCGCAAATTCAGGTCTGCTCCGTTGAAATTATTGTTGTGAATTCTTCATAAGCCTGCCTAGATTTTTGGGTTTATCAATTCACATTGCTTATTCTAGCTTCGAACAAAAAAAATTTCTTCGGCTCTTTGTGCGTCTAATTGATCACGTTCTACGGTATTGCCTGAAATCATTATCTCAAGATTTCAATTTGACGTATTCAAATTTAATGTATATATGAGTGACTCTTGCTTTTGTGAATCTGTGTGTGTGGGCGTGCTTCTTCCGTGTTGAGTGTTTGTGAGTGATAATTGATTAAAAAGTTGTGTACGTTGACAAAGCAAACCTTGGCTATTATACGTACCAGCTGATCGATGTTCGAAAACCCAGAGCTAGGTTTATATTTTTATGTAAACGAGCTATAATCTAATCACCAGCGTCCACTTTGAGGAAAGGTAATTGGTTTCATTCGAAATGCCTACTATATATTTAGAAAATTATTTTAAACCACATTGCCGATGAGCTAGGGGGTCGATTTTTGAACCGCTGCTTAGAACTGAGTGTCAGTACCACATAAATCTGAAGCTCCGTACTGTTTTAAAAACGTTTTATATAAAGTTTTTTGTTGATTAATTTGTTAATTTGTCGTTATCTTTTATCATATTTATACCCTAAATCAGAGAGGAATATATTCATTTACTGATTCCGCTTGTAACTAATTACAGGAGGCATGATAGGTATGAAGAAGTATAAGTATGAGAATTACATCCTGAGTCGATTTAGACATGTCTGTCCGTCCGTATGCGGAAATCACGATTGCAGCCACATGGAATATTTCTAAATATTCTTTATCCCTCTAGGCTAAAAATATACATTTTTAAGTTTATATATTTTATCTGAGTTATTTGCATATGAGCACTATATCTCAATTTGTAGAGGGCATTCAAGGGATAGATATTACATTTTTATTCACCATTTAAGGCAAAAGTATACTCCAAAAAATGGTGCAGTGATCCGCTAAATGATAACAATGGTGGCAATGATACGGGAGTGGTGCACCCAATATCTCTTTTACACGTATTCCCCTTTTCTGTAAGGCGTTTAGTACAAAAAATCGGCTTAGCCGGCTTTGGAGAGAAAACTTGAAACTAGAGCTGAGCAAAGATGTTAACGCAATGAATAGATTCCCCCTACTGGTTTTTGCTTTTCGGCCATAAAATTATAATACGGGTGTAGGATACAAAAGCTTAAGCCAGGGCACAGTTAGCTCCCTAGTTATTAGTGAGCCTTACATTAAGAGCTTTAGAGGAAGACAAATCGATGTTCGGAGCTTTAGAGTTTTATACAGAATGACTAGAACAAGGTCTCGAACGCAAAATTATTTTATATTGAATTTCTTTGAATTACACGAACATTTGATCCCGAGAACTCATGCAAACAATAATATTTACTGCAAACTATTTTTATAATTTGTCATTATCGGTATCTACCAAATACGACAAGTAAGAATGCTTACTTCGGGCTGACCTATGTTTATATACCTCACGCACATATTACAATTCATACTTTGATTTCTTTAATCAATGATTTAATAACTTAATAAATAATAATGAGATTTTGAATTCTTTAATCAATAACTTTAATCAGCTACTTATTATTACATTATACTTTTCTTGGTTAATTTAAATCTACTAACTTTTCTTCAACATAACTCTTAAATAAGTCTACACAAGGTGTGGAATAATTGTGGATGGACCACGCCCATTTTTGCAAAATAGTTTAATATTCGTGCGTAAGTTCGAAAAAGATTTGTCATAAAATAAATAAATAAATGAAAGAAAACAAATAAGGATGGTATCTTCGAAATCCGTATTTCTAGTACAAATTTCTAGTAGAAATCCGTATTTCTAAATTTTTATTCCTAGTAGAGACATTTTGAAATTTTTTTGACTTGGATTTTCTAGATTTGTTTCTGTCACTTGTGGTCTTCTGTCACTTCAGGTCATTTTTCGGAAACATTAGGTTTGAAAAGTGAAGGGTGAATTTCGTGAACCTAATCAAATAATATGGTGGAGAGTCCAAATTTGAACGATTTCTTGTTTTATACTGATTTAGAGGAGAGCTTCTTTTATTTTGTTTCTCCCATCAAAAGCCGATACATATTTAACTCAATAGTTTATTTAGAAATCTTATAGAAAATACGTAATCTAAAAAGGGAATCACTGCTAAATAATTTTGATTAAGTATAACTAACGAGCAAATAAGTCATGTCAATAGAGCGTAAAAATTGGTAAAGTTTATTAAAAAATTAAAGCATTTGGGAGTTTCTGCGTAAATATGGATAAAATTTGTTTAATTATGATTTTTGAATACGATTTCGAATTCTCGCAAAAAATCACGCAACGATGCTTATACTTATGTTAGGTATAAATTTACTGATGATTACTTACAATAATTGCTCTGTTATGACGAATTTCCCCTCATTATTCTGCGTTTAATGACCGTTCTGATATTCCCCGTCCTCACATTAAATCACATTTAACTATTGCGTTCCTACCAATTTATTCGGACCCTTAAATCTTTCTCTATCCCACCCTCTATTTATGCTCTCCTCTTTCCACTCAATTCAATAATTATCGTGGTAAGTGAATTAAATTTCACCAATGAAAATATTAAAAAATATTGTCGTCAGGAAACGATCGTTACGAATTTCGGTAACGACATGTTCAGTTTTCGTCCTTAAGGTTAGTATTGCAATTATCATTATTGATATTGTCTTTATTTTTGTTTCCAACAACAACTCTTTGTTTTCCGTCGTGTATTTGTCGTGGGTTGACGCTTGCGAATTAAGAACTCGAAAATTATGTTTTTATTAATTTTAAACACACAATCAATACGCCCATACAAACACCTTTGTGTTGTTTTTGGAAATATTGTTTCTCTTAAATTATCAGTGTCGTTATTATTATTGCTATTATTACACAATTCTTTGGCCATTTAGTTACGACGGAGCGTCACTTTTCGTTTACTCTGTGGCAGACAATTATGATAATGGCCGCTACGACTGCAATAATATTTTCGATCGTCTTTGGAGATTTGGTGAAAACTGATTGAACTGCCGACGCGTTGGGCACGTCGTAAATCGAATGATGCAATCATGAAGAGTAATCGACCGACTTAAGTGTGACGAAAACAATAATGGTGAAATTAATACGAAAAGCCGGCGCAAGTAGTCGGAGGGCCGAACGATATGGAAAGGAATGTTTATTAGTTGTTTGCAGTTATGTCGGATCATTATTAACTTTTCTATTTAATCAGTAACTTATTTTCATTTCGGTTTCTAGACAGGCATTAAATGCATTTTTGCTGATGAATGTGATTCATATTTATCTGGTAAGCCTTCTGGTAAGCCATATGGTCTGGCAATGAAATGACCAACGTTTCCAACAGGATTCCGTAGAAATATTTTAAGCACAAATATGTGAATTCTCTCTTCTCATATTCCAGTTATCGAATTTTATCTCTCCAATTTGTTGACGGTGCTGTCAACTGTTGTATCGTTTCTTATGACAACATGATATTATCAATTGTTTTTGTTGTTGTTGCTTTTATTGTCGAGTTTGGTATCAATTACCCACGATTGAGTAACCCATACGATGTTAACTAACGTTAACGATGTTGAATTTGGGCCAGTGGAGTTTTGGTGCGTACTTTATCCAAAACGACATCGGAGAGACTATCACCGCGACGGCGAACGCTACAGATCGATGATAACCAATTTATTTTGGTTCCAATTGAGCGATATTAACGTAGGCGACATGTGGTTCCAGCAGGATGGTGCTACGAGGCACACAGAGAACGCCACGACATTCTGGATGATCGATTTGAGGGTATGGCTATCTCATGCGGCGGTGACGAAAATTCCCAGCCAAGTCCGTACGATTTGACCCCGCTATACTTTTTTTGCTTGGTCTTCTGAAGTCGCAGGTCTATGCTTAAAGGCCGCAGTCGACCCATGCCCTCAAGGTCAACATAGCCCAGACCATCGCTCAAATTCAGCCGGATCTATGCGGCAGAGTCATTGAAAATTGGACCTCTCGGATCTGTTCCACGGTGCGAAGCAGCGGCATACATTATAACGATGTCATATTCGATGCATAATGGCATAAATGGTGGTTCCCGTTTTCGGTAAATTTCATTAACAGCTCATACACAGTTTGTTTTATTCCATTTCAACATCGACCCGCTCTTATTGGAAAACCCTTTAAAATGAACCAGAAATAACACGAAAGCGAAGAAGACGGTTCGAACTTATTTGGGTTTCGTCATAACGTCAGTTAAATATATGATTTCGTACACAGAGAAAAATTAACAGATTTCAATGAAACAGAACGAGAACTTGAGAAATGCCTGCCACTTTTGGGCTTCTATCTAAAAGTAATCGTAACAGTGAGCAGATTCTCTTGATTTTATCCATAGAGAAGCCACTGATGGGAGAGAATATCACAGCCAAATTCCACAGCGATTGATGAATCCTCACTTCTGTTCCCAGGGTGCGGACTTCGCCCATTTTTCGGGGGATACTCGTAGTTTATTCTCGTGTGCTTTTTATGGAAAGAAATTGTGCGAATGGGATAAAATCAGCTTTGCATCTCCACTAGAACCTAAAAGCTGCAAATGTCTATGAACTAATATTTCCTATGGGAAGCAGGCGTGGCGTGCCACTGGTTCGACTCTGAATCTCAAACAGACTATTTATTATGATGTAGATAATAAATATTCAAGATATCTTTCAGACAGACAGATAGACAGATAGACGGAGTCGCTACCGCGCTCCTTCAGTATGTTATAATCGGAAACGAAGTGAGAAAGTGCGCAGTTTACCTGAAGATTTATTTGCAGAAAAGTTGATCAAAAAATTTGATCAGCCCGAAAATATCGTAAGAGACGGATAAATTAGAAAACGGAGTAGACAAAATTTCGACATGCCGAGGACGACATTTTCTTGGTGGCCCCTTTTATCGTCTCTATGGCAAAAGTTAGCGAGTAAAAGTGTAGGTAAGTAGACATTCTTTCAGAAGGCTGGTCTTCAGAAAGCAATCAATTTATTTGTGACTGACTCTGTTTGAAAACATTCTTACTGTGTTCCGACATCTACGACGACCAAACTGCGGTAACCGAAAACTTTGCTTTTGACGCAATTGTGCGTGCGCCTGTGTGGATTATATAGAGATAGAAACAGTGAGAAATAGTGGTGCAATTTATTGGAAAACTTTCTCGTCGACGACTGCGTATAGATCAAATCTTCGCAGTATCCTGCTGACTAAGAATTTAAATGCGCCCCATACACGAACCTAGGGACGGGGTAGAACATGACATGAAATTCTGAAAAGCATTAAAAGGATATAAGAAAGGACCAAATGCTTGTGAACAAAAACAAAGAATCTATATTACCGCCGCTTCATTCGCAGCAAAATATCCCTGACATTTCTTTTAAATCATCTTGACATATTTCTCAATTCAGAATTCTGAAAAATAAAATCTGCGGTGGGATCAGAGTACCACTTTCTTGTTTGATTGCTGTATTTCCTGTCATCCGTCACTATGCAATAGAATGACCACGGGTATTTCGAGTGACAGCCGTCAGAGTAAGGAATGCGCGTTCTTGAGGAATCCTTCTGACAAATTTTTATATGCAAGTTGAAAAAAGAAGCCCCACGAATCTAAAGGTAATCCTTGATTGAAGTCTGCACTCTGGAGAAGTCTGCAGTCTATATATGTAGGCAAAGTAGGGTCCTGTAAGGCATAAATGTCGATGATAATTATTATGACTTTTATAAAGTTCGCATGGAATGAAAATGCTAAAAAACCGAGCCCAAAGAAATAAAAAGTAGCTACGGCTGTGGAAAAGGAGATTTGATATCCCTTGAGTTTAATGAAGTCATAGTATGGAAATCCCGTTACCTTCTGCCCCTGGTCGATCTTTTGTCGCACTATCACCGCATTTACGCACATTCTACATCTTATAAATATGCACGCATTCAGAATAAATCATCGCTTGTTGTTCCTTGTGGTCATTGAACCGCATCGCTTCAGATACAAATCATTCCGGTCGCACCCTTCCTGCGTACTCTCCCGTCGGTATTCTAATTCTCATATACTTTCGCATCACATAGGGCCCTTACCCACCGCCCCTCACCCTTAGGTTCTACATCGAAATTATTATGCGCAATTTTGCAGAATGTTCTTGCAGCACCGTTTTCTTCTTCATACTTTTATTACTTTCGCATTTTCGTAGTGGCTTTATTTTTGCCTTTATTCGACGGTGTGTGCTGAAAGGATTCTATGTGTCCCTTCCCTCTACGGTCTGACATACGCATGCGATTGCATAATATTTGCAATTATACGCAATTTTAATATTTCACAATAATTAAAATTAAAGAATGCAGGAGGGTGAGACATTGCGGTTGTGCAGCGCGGTGGTTAGTTTCACTTATGACTGGTTAGGGATGACTGTGTGTTTAACTATTTGACTAAATCGGGGTTTTTTTTGCTTGCAGATGGGTGTACTACAGCCTCCGAGGGGGTGAGAAAATAAGAAAAACGTGGAACGAATAAATCTCAGGGTGTAGAATTGTAGTGTTATTCGGTTTGTCTTTTTTCATGTCATTTAAGGAAAAATGATTATTTATTGTTTATTCGTTCTCTATGACCACTAGTTTATTTACACTTTATTTTTATTTCTTATCAGTTAAAAGAAATTAATTTCATATTCATTCATCATTCATTTCTTGTTTTTTACCAAACATCTTCAATTTCTCCAAGCAGCCGCCTTGGAGCAACAAACTCACCCAAATTGACAATAAGGAACTTATTCCTATTTAATAAACATACATTTTATGTATATTTAATAACCATTAATATAAACTAACCAATGTTAAACCCACTTGTGCAAATCGGTTACATACCCCAAAAGCTTCCAAAGGCAACTAAGCATCATTATTCTTGATTACATCCCTCTAATACTGTCATCAACTCAGTCATAAAGAAATTGATGAGGAGGTATTTTGTATGCTCTCGATACTGCAACAACAATAACTGATCGAATTTTTAAAATTTAAATTAGTTCATTTATCTAAACTTCATTTTAATTTATACGAACTTAATTATTATTTATTTTTTAACCGTATAATTAGTTACTAAATTTTAAATAGTTTGATGGGCTTTTTCTAGCGTCTTCTTTATTGTTAGAGCGATGATAGCGGTGATTTATTCGAAGTTCCCAGAAAATGATTTCTCAGTCCAAGTAACAATTTCTGAGTCAACTGATGCCTCATTTTTGCTACCTTGAGTTTTAGAATTTTAGCTTGAAATATATAAATAACATAAAAGTTACTTCCGACTCATTAATCGATTATAATTATGCCCATCGTCTCTTCGTTAAGTCCTTAGTTCTTATTATCAAAACATTTTTCAAACAGGCTGTTGAATTTCTGCGCAAAGCCCTTAAAACAATAAACTATTACCATAATCACATTCGCATAATGGTCCCATGCTTCACGAAAGCGTTCATCAGCAAAGGTTAATGTCATGGCCAATAGTCACTCTCTCTTCCAGAGGAAAGATTCCCACCTAGTTTTCACTTTACGAGTTCTATCGACCCGACATGAAGCAGAGAAAACTTTAAACATTTTAATCTTGTGAATGAGACAAACAGAATGGAGCCGAGTTGCACGGAACAAACAGCTGAGTCGTCGGTCTTACTTTTTTTACTGTTATTGCCACTATAATCGCTTTATCATCGATAAAAAAATCTGATCTCCTTACTAAGGACTATAGAACCATCCTTTGAAAATGTAAGAGAAGTTGAAATTTACAATTATATTTTTAAGTATATCTTCATATCTCCGTTTTATGTTCTTCCGCATCCCCCTGTTCTTCTACCTATTTCATTCAAAAAGATTGGAGGAAATATACGTAATACGTAATAGACTTGAGAAATTCTGCTTCTTACGATAAATGACCTTTTGAACTAAAATTTTGTATTTCGACCAATTAGAATTCAGATTCGAATTCGAATTTGCTTTTACTAATATTAGAAATATGTGGAACTTTGATTGACTTCATATTACGGGAAAAATATACCTCACACCTCACAAAGTCCGTGAATACGCGAGTGGGTACACGACGTTTTATATGCGATCGAATTTCTTTTTTGTTTGGGTCCAACGCGTATTACTACCCTTCTTTATCCCTTGGAATGTCTTTACCAAGCATTCTACATTGGTCACCACACACTCTCTTTACAACATTAACAATTATTGTCATCATTTAACATGCGTTAAAGCCCTCTGACTGCTCATCAATGTATCTTTTGATTGAATTACTCTTACCTCTCAGATTAGTGTCTCCATCATCATTAGCAGCAGCGTCATGAGCGGCATCGACATCGAATCACTGATCCGGTTACTGATGTGGCAGGCACATCCCTAGCGGTGATCATGATCAATTGAATAGATGCGATCGTGAGAAAATTTTAGACATTTCGAAAAATTAGTACGAAACTAGATAGATTTAATTGTGTGGTAATAATTTGCATATTTTCTTTTATTTCTGGGCGTGCCACTGCTACCACCACCATCCAGAAATATACTGGAACGGTTAAAATAATGATGAAAAACGCCTGTTTGCGGATTGCGAATAAAACCCGTTCTTAGAGATTCCTCTTCATAGTGCGCAAAATATTCACGATAGCCGAAAATTTTCACCCTATCAATGAATGGTCGATTCGCGTAGATTCGAAAGGTATGCAACAAAAGATGGTGATGATTCCCAATATATTCTAAGAACACTACATTTATCAACTACTTGAACATACATATTCCTAGCAAATCCATTCAGGATTACTGGTATATAAGAAAAAAGGGTTATTATGGCTTTCAGTATTTAACCACTCTTAAAAAATACCGTAAAAGCCTGAACAAGTTTACTTGTAACAGATAATTGGATTTGGTAAAAATGTCAAATTACAAAACGCCTCATTGCTCGTTTGTCGGTCACAACTTCTAAATGTTTCCTCTGTGTATGTATGTATGTGTGTAAATTTCCTGCATATATTTTTTGCATGTATTGCAAATAATTGTAATATTACCTCAACAAATCTCGGCAAACTCATATTTTCTTATAGATCTGAAGAAAAACGATGGACCGCACTTGTTGTTCCAAAAATATTGAAGACCATAATATTTTCTCCGTACGCTTAACCAGAGTACAATATTGCAAGGAATGCCACCAATTCCGCTTGCTTAATTGTCCCGTTTTCCCCAAAACTCTAGCCTCATTATCAGATACATCCGACTCTCTACATAGATCCATACTCCTACTATATATATTCCTACTATTGTTCCTAATATATACTCCTATTACATATTCCTAATAGATTCTTAGTATATATTAAGTAATATTAAGTGCATAAAAGGTATTCTCTACTTGCATCTGCAGAGGCAATCATCTCGGAAAGCGAATGTTATATGCTGTAGGAAGTTTTAATTGCTTCCTACAGCATATAACATTCGCTTTCCGAAAGCGTTTGCGCAACCAGTTAAAATTACTGATCATTTTGGTCTGGTAAGTCTGGTGCTAGACGCCCAAAAGACTTCCTCAACGCCCGCTGTTGGTAGGTAATCACGACGAGCGTTCGCGGATGTGTTCAAAAGCTGAATGACGTCCTAAATACTACATTTCTCAAACTTTCGAAACACTCAAGATTTGATGGTGTGACAGACGCTTTATTACCAATATTGATAACAGGCACAGCAAACGCAATAACAACGACATTAATGGTATGCATGCAAAATCATTTCGACAGCATTTTGTCGGAAACGTCTGTTTTGATGTGGGTATGCAGTAGGTTGTAGTGGTTATGGCACATGGCTTAGAGATG
Source organism: Physocephala rufipes (assembly GCA_963966595.1). NCBI lineage: Eukaryota > Metazoa > Arthropoda > Insecta > Diptera > Conopidae > Physocephala > Physocephala rufipes. The sequence continues at coordinate 16,171,154 of OZ016503.1, forward strand.
CATGTCCAATTTTCCAAGCTCTCATCGAGAGGAATCATTAACTCTCTCCTAAATACTGGTAAGGATAAAGCAAATATGGGAACGAAAAATATCTAACAGCATGCGTTTGAATTCGTTCTTAAAAACCTCGTTTCACCTCTGGCACCGCTGTAACATTTCTAACACCCTCAACTCAAATAACAAATTATTCCAAAATCATCGTCTTATGACGATACCATTATACTAAGACCGCCTGATGTTTTGAGAAAACCCTTGTATGTGTTTTAATAACTCAAATTAATGTTGAAGAGATAAGGCGCTATTTAAGAGGTTACTGGGCTCGCAGCATATTTCTCACTTCCCATTCGGAAAAGGGGGATATAAATAAACAAAAAGAAATAAACCCTAACTCTTGAAATAAGTAATCCTCTCAAATGATAATAAGCGGCCATTATTTTAAATTACTTTAATTACGTTTTATAAATGCCCTCCCTTTGAAAATACTTTCAATCGTTTCTTTTATCTAATTTATTGAAAAGTGTTGAAAACCATAAAGACTAAGGCCATTAAAACTTCAAAATTATTATAATAACAATCACTTTATATCTCTAAAAATCATAACATCATTTGGGTAGATAAAAAATTTTGACCCTTGATAACCCATACTGCAGCTTAATTACTTTTATTGACGACGGTGATGGTGATGATAAAAATGACAGCGGTAACGACGGAACTTTTTTAGCAATTTCGCTTGCTTTTTTATCTGCTGCTCATCTCATAGGGGTCATATTCTTTTGTCCCCAGCCCTCTTGCCGTTACTGATATATGTCACCAGAGTGTGGTAACGACAAAATACTTTCTTCTGAAGAATTATTAAATTGATTGAACAATTATTGAAGTCGATGGGTTGCCCATTCGTTTATCATATTTTTCGAAATCAATAAAAACCCGAAGTCAAACCGAAATTACGTCTGCGATACCGTCGCTGGGTTTCTTCTTAGTCGTTTGTATCATGTATTAATGTCAACGCACTTCACCGCACTGGTGGCAGCCGACCGAATGGCTTCGATAATGAAAGGCGCACAAGTTTTATGTCCACCACTACAGACTGACAAAACAAACACCCCATGTTTGCCGGGATGCGCTAAAATTTCGATATTAAAGAATAATGTGATTGTGATGTTGAAGAAAAAACCCGACAATATGACAGCAATGATGTCGTTTTTGGCATCGACGTTGACCAATAATTTTTGTGGTGAACAATTCGAAATTTATGGACAGTTTCTATTGCCGCTTTTTTGTTTTTTGTTTAGAACGAAGGGTTTCTCTAGGAAATGCACTATCCATTCATTCATCATATTTTCTATTTCGTACAAAAGCGGTGAACTGAATGGATTGAGGGCACTTTTTGTTTTTGACATTAACTTTCATTGCGCTGACTTTGATGTATGAATCTGTTGATCAGTAATTGCTTTCCTTTATTCTCTTTTTCTCTGTCGTTATTTCTGCTGGTGTTAAGTAAAACTTGAGTAAACGACGCCGAATGTGTCAGGAATGTTGTGATGCCATTTCTGCATAAATATTACCGTCATAGGATTTTTTTTTGTATAATCAATATTAATCCAGCATCATCAATATTCATGCATTCAGTCATGAGATTTATTCGTATATATGTTACAAAACCAAATGTGAGAGACGGAAATTAACAATTTCAAGTGAAAACGCATGGATCGCTTGGATTGATAAATGTTCAATCATGTGTTTTATTCATTACATTGTTACATTGAAATTATATTGGTACAATATTGATGTGGATATCTTCGTATGGCCACTCGCCTTTACGCTCAAGTGATTTTATAAATATATATAACTGCTATTGTTATTGTTAATTCTTGGATTATTGTTATTCTTATTTGTCACTACTATTCGTAACTAATGAGTTACGTTTATTTTATGTTTTATACATACATTAAGTACATAAAGTTTTTTAAAAGAGAGAAAAACTTTGCGAAAACTTTTGAAAAGGAAATGCACCTGCCTCAGTGAAGGCTTAACCCTATAGAGATTCGAATGGTAATTATTTATATTTCAAATTATTTCTAAATTTTATAATTATTAAAAATTTGTCTCATAATAAAATGACTTCGTCGAAAGAGTTCCTTGAAAAAGCTTGAAGATCTTTAATAAAGTTCTATCAATACTTCGATTAGCATCATTCGTTGCATCTAAGCAATTTGTCGAATTTTGGGACGGGGGATCAAATTTTCTTACCATATTTTATGGCCGGAAGGCTGCTCCCTGGACCCGATCATTGTATCTTACCTCCCGACTCAACGATCTCACCTAGCACTGAGCCAGTGAATCAGGCGGAAGGCGTTTATTTTATGGGTTTTACGGCATTAAATCCTAAACCTGTTACACACCTTAAATAATACATTAAATATTTTTGTGTCCGCCAAATTTCGCAAGAAATCACAACGATTTTAAATTTAAAATAAGAATATTTCGGTCATCCAACACAAACATATCGGTTATCTTACGAAAATTATAATTCCCGCAATTTGTTGTAATAGCGAGCTGTTTTGTGCTCCTAGTTGAAGCTTTCTTTGTTGTAATAGCGAGCTGTTTTGTGCTCCTAGTTGAAGCTTTCTTTGTTGAAAGATGGCGGCGAAGAATGTGATGAAGGGTTCTTTAGTGATTTAACTTTCTGGCCAATTGGACTCGCAGATCGCTTCCTATCACAATACTTCATTTTGTCAAGGTCTACATAATTCACCTGCAAGCGACGGTTTTTGAAGGTGTCCGTCCGCAAATGCAGACAATATATTAAAAAATCATTTTTATAAGTAAAGGCCAAAAATATTTTCTCGGTGCGGTAAGATAGATTATACTACGAAATTGAAATTAAAAATGATTTTAAAACTGGTTCTCTAAAGGTTGTCTTTTTCATTCATTAAGGAGTCATGATCAATTCACAAAATTACATTGTTAGGTTATGTTCCGTATAAATGCTATCGTGAATTATTACATTCTCATGTTAAACTCGAGGTTGAGTTTGCGTGTGATGTTTGAGTGGGGAGGTATAATACTCGACTCTAAATTATAATCGAATACTGATTTATACTGCTCAAAAAACTAATAGGGCAGAATGATATCAAACTCAAGCATATAATTTTGGAAACTAATTTATGTCCTGCAAATTAATCAGGAATAGCGAAAATCACATTTTATTGCGCTTTATTGAACTAAATTTAAATGAGATAAACATGTGCGCATGTTTGGGAAAGGGGGAAGGGAGGTATCCGTAGAATTTAACAGCCGCGCTTGACGAATCAATATCACTGGCGATTGATTATCTGGACGACTGGCAATTAGCCACCATAGTCTTCACAGCTGGTTGAAAAATGTGTAATGGCCAAGTTGACAGATATCAATGACAAACCCAATCCAATCCAATTCCCACCGAAAATATTTTACAGAAAGCCCTAGTGCTTGACATATGATTTCAGCCCACCGTCGTCTTGCTGCGGACATTAGAGGGGACGAGACATTCCTGCTATTGTCAAAACATTGATTGTTGAATTTGGATTCCTTTTGCGTTTTCACTAATTTTCCGAAATGGCTTTGATCAAGGTCACGCTCAATTTATTAAGAGTGGTTACCTTGTTGTTAAAGATGGAATTAAATGTCTTGGACAGAAGGGGGAGAACAAACTCTAGGGTGTTTTTCTAGCTTAGATAGAAGTTTCGAAAGGAGCAGCTGTCAACACATGCTGACCTTTTGACAGCTCTTGTTGATGTTTATGTTCACTATAGTCTAAATCGTCATGAGTAGAATCATGCTTGTAGGCAATGCTACCGAATTATCCAAATTTAATTTGAAAATAAATTGTCGATTCAAGCAACTTATAGACGTCGTTTTGTCGCACAATTGTGTTTAAAGAGGAGATTCATTTTTTGCTTAACGGGCTAGATAATAACCAACATTTCCGCGTATGGAGTGAGACGAATCTAAAAGAGAGATAAGCTCCAAACCAACCAGAAAAATGCAGCATTTGGTGCAGTGTTCATGCTGATAGCGTCAACGGTTCTTATCTCTTAAAAATGAGCCGTTACCGCACCACAATCAACGATTTTTTTGTTTGGAAATATGGATAACATTCATTGAAATATGATTCCAACAGGATGGCGATACGTGCCATACGGCATCGGCATCCATATTGAAATAAAAAATTGGCGATAAGTTGATTTTGAAAAAATGGACCTATTAACTGGCATCCAAGGTCGTGCGACTTAACATCTCTCGATTATTCCCTGTGGGGCCACGTGAAGTCACAGGTTTATGTTGATACACCAGTACTAATTGACACCTTGGAGGCCAACCGGAATGCTCTATGTCAAGAACAGCCCGAAATAATTTTCAACTGATAATGTCATGTCACTTTTTACCATTTGAAGGTCTATCTGGCTTAAAAAATACCTATAGTAATATATAAATATAAGATTATAAATCAAATGCAATAATGTCATTTCGAGAAATACTATGCTGTTTTTCGATTTGGGCGGGTTTACAATATACGTGAATCTGTTCACACGTTTGCTTACATGATTACACTCGTTATTTTACCCGAAGCTTCTTTACGAATTTATGAATTCTTTTTTATTCGAAACGCACTGAAACGCACATGATCGCAACGATCGTGGAAAAAATCAAATAAAAAATAACAAATTGCCCCTTGAAAATTCTTCGTGTATGCTTTCAACATCCATTTCAATATCTATTGATACTATTCAATTCAAATACTATTCAATCACATACAATAACGTCCATCGCAATTAAACAGTTAGACAATTAAACCAATCAAATACGTAAGGACGCTAACTTCGGTCATACCGAAGTTTATGTACCTTATACCTTGTAATATAGATTTATAGCCTGATGCTAAAAGTGAGTGGTCGGCGTACGCCCCTTTTAATGTTACATTTATCTTTTCTTGATTAATTAAGATCTAATTTATCTTCAGCGCAACTTTTGTTTTTCCCGCCCATTTTTGTGGTTTAATAATATCTAATACCAACATTTTGGCAATCAAATTCCAACTTGAGAACTTGTATAGAAACTAAGAAATCCGCCTTTAAAAGGAGTATAAAAGGTAGGCATAGCATTGACCCAAATCGGGTCAATCCAACCCCAATCCAATAGAGCCAATCCAAAAAGTTCTATGGGAACAATGAACATCCGTGCCAAATTTAATATCGATATCTTTTTCTACTACAGACAGATACACAAACAGATAGGCCGACGGAGTGCATGGATCTATGGAACGAGAGTTATTCTAAACAGGAATATACATACTTTTCTATACTTGACACTACTCCTTTAATGTGCTACAAATGAAAGAAATAAATGAATATACCCTATTCCATCGGACAAACTAACATCGGATAAAAGAACAAAAGAGGAATGTATGCCCTTTCGTGGTATTCTGATGCAAATATATGTAAAAAAATATCAAAAATAAGCAAACATGTCAAAAATAAGCACCAATTACAAAAAAATATACTAAAAGAGTAAGGGGAAATGTTTTTATAAATCAGAGGCAAAACAAATACCGAATGATTTCATGGAATGTGGAAAAGAAGCAATATATTAGCATACCACAATTCTTTGTATCAATAACGCCTGAAATTATGCCCCTACGGAGAACATATGCACTTCGACATATTTTGCTTATTTGTATTGAACAAATGGTGCACCCTCTTCTACCGTAACCATGTGGTTATGAAAAAGTATAAACGAAAACTAGTAGCAATAATTGCTGGTAGGACACTGCGGGACTACCGCACCGTATATAATGAAAGATAATTCACAGCGTAATTTGGTAATTGTTAAATAGTCCCAGGTTATTTAGCCTGATTTAGTTTCTGAGGGTGGGTATGTTTCATGTCACGGCTGTCGATAATGAGGTGATTGCGTGCAGACACTTTTCCCAAGCTTTCTCAAACGATTTTGTTTAAATTGAACACAGCATGTAATCTATCATTACATACGCTTCGGTCTTTGTTGTCGGTGTTGTGTCCTGTTGTCGTCATTACGACAACCTTCTTAATGATCGCAGACCTCAGAAAATAATGTCCAGATTGGTAAAGAGGTAGATGAATTGAACAGAAGTAAAGTTCAAAAAGTTTGAAGTTGAAAGTTTTCTCATTTGAATTCGTTGAACTCGGCAATAATATGCATGGCTGAATATAAATATCTTTCATTAGTTGGGAGGGAGATGGTGGGGCAACCACATTTAGAAGTAGTCGTCGATTTTAATGCTTTTATGTCTTATGTATTTTATTGTCGGCAATAAACTTGAGAGATTATAGTCTGTTATCGCAAGATTTTAAATTTTAAGAAGGGTGAGGATGCGGTATGTTATAGTTTTTGGAATCTAAAAGGACAAGTTTTTCTCTAACTTCGTATGAAAAACAGTGTTGGGTGCTAAAAATTTGTATTCGTAAATCGTGCTGAATGACTTAATCAAGTTGCGGTCATCATGAATTATCGCTGCTTTAACAATTAACTGTGAAACCACAACCTGGCAGCGGCAGCGGCAGTAACGCTCTCTCACGAGCTGCCGGGATTATATGAGGCAGTGGCATCGACAGCGGCATCTGTCATTTGTTTGTTTACATTTTCTTCATTTAGTTGTGAATTCTGTTCGGGTGAAGAATTTTTTTCGGATTATTATATTAATACAATTTTTAATAAATATCATTATCTTAATAAATATATAAAATGCTACCTGACGTAATTTTATTTAGTGCATTTTCCCAAATAATAAGTACATTAAATATTATATGGGCGGCTTATCAATGCTTAAAAAGAAAGCGGAGTTGGTGGGTTCGGCCAGTAAACATGTGCCGAAATGAACTAGGATTTTATGAAACGTGCATGAAACACTTGGAGCAAGGTGACCAATACCACTTCTATAAAGCAGTGCGGATGAATAAAGATCAGTACAATTTGTTGTTAACATTACTAAGGGAAAGACTAACACGTAATTCATACTGAAATCCCATTCCACCAGAAATGCGGTTGGCGGTCACTTTGATGTATGTTTCTGAGTCGATAAGATTTATTCACATCTACAGGTAATTTACTCACAGGTATTTGTCTCATGGCTGTACGTCTCAAGTTTTTGCGTGGTCATTTAAAATTGACGTGTCCACTGTACGGAACATAATATATGAAACTTGCGACGCCATTTGGCAAGAATTGCACCCGATTTATTTGGCGCCGCCAACCGTTTCGCAGTGGGAGTAAATTTCCCGAAGATACTATGAAACTACAGGAATGCCGCATTGTCTTGGAGCAGTAGATGGCAAATTAATTAATATAGTTTGTCCACGCCTTAGTGGAAGTTTATATTACAGCTACAAAAAACCTTTTCCATTATATTGCTAGCTGCTTGCGATATAGACATGGCGTTTACGTTGGTTGATGTAGGTGCCTACGGCAGCCAAAGCGACAGTGGTGTTTTTGTCCGAAGTGCCTTTGGAAGACATATCTTACAAAACACCCTTCCGGTTGCAGCCACTAGGAACCTACCGAGGTCAAACGTTGCTGTCCCGTATTATTTTGTAGCGGATAATGCATTCCCTCTGAGGATTAGTTTGATGCGGCCATTTCCTGGGCGGAATTTTCCCAGTGACGAAACAAATTTTAACAAAATGTTATCTAAAGCACGGGTTCGCATAGAGATTGCGTTTGGTATTTTAGCGAAACGCTGGAGAATTCTCCACACTAAAATTTGTGCATTGACGGAAAATATAGACAAGATCGTCCTGCGCACACTTGTTCTACACAACTTTTTGATTCTTCAAAAGGACAGCACCTACTACACAGCAAACGATACCAGAGAATTGGGTGCAAAAGCTCTGTCATCCGCTAGAAGGGCATTTTCTAACAGATCATCTCGACATGCTTTAGAAATAAGAAACATTTTAAAGGATTATCCATTAAATATCTCCATCTAATATTATTTGAAAAAATAAAACTCAATTTATTAATTATTGTCTCTTTTATTTCTAAACTCTTTCAGTTTATTGAAAACGTATGCTGTAATACCGCTTTCCAGCTCCTCCAACTCAGCTTCCGTTAAATTTGACCTACAAAGCCTGGCCTGGCCTGGCCTGGCCTGGCCTGGTAGGATAGGCCAGGCCAGGCCAGGCCAGGCCAGGCTTTGTAGGAGTTGCGAAGTGCTGTCGTTCCTTTGCTGAGTAACTTCCCGATCATCCAGCACTTCGCACAGCTTCTCCATGGACGCTTGAGCGACACCCATCACATTTGCCAGTTCTGGAGGCAAATTTTCGCCAGCTCTCTTCCTCTTGCGGGGTCGCTTCGACGTATCGCTCGTCGCGGTAGTGCAAGGTGTGCTGCATTGTGCTGGTTCGCTCTCTGTTGCGGGTGAACCTGGCATGTCCATATTTCCGATTGTGCTATATGAATATATTAACCTAGTGCTATATTAACCAACTCAAATTGAAGATTTCGAACATCTTACCATTAAGCAAATTTCTTATGGTACCAGTTTATACCGGATATTACTACAGTTTAAGAGATGTCGACGGTTTTAGGTTAAAAAAATTGGATAAATCTGATCGAATTGCTTAATGGTAGGATATGCTAAAGACTTGTACTTACGGTCTGGTGGAAGTAGTATCATCTAAAATTGATAACATCTGGAAATACTTCCACCGCTCACAACCGGAATCGTCAGCAGCACTACCCGACGGAAGCTCCATACGGTGTTTCTTCCGTTTATACGTATCCCGGAGCGTCTTCCACCTTTTCTTGCATGTTTCAACTAAGAAAAATTAATTAATAGATACACTAAAGGAAATAAATTTGTAAACATACCGGGAACATCTAAACGCGCTGCTATATTTCTTTAGCGGTTTTCCTTTAGGGAAACATTTTTATATTCCGTTGATGCAAGATTATAAATGCATTCCCGTTTCTCCACCTCCATGATAAATTTTTCCTCGAAATTCATTTTTTATATTATCCAAATTTTTGAATTTAACGTAAATAGAATTCAAGTTTAGAGTGGTTAAAATCATATGGTTTTGTTTACATTCTATTATAATTCTATTACAATTTTAGAAATTGTCTAGGATTTTCGTCAAAAATTGGCAGCTCTTCTTGACAGAAAAAGAGAAAATGCTTCGCTGACGAAATATATTTTAATTTTGCTGACGATGCCCGGCAGCTAGCTGTTCCCATAAGCTCCTGTGTAAATTTCACGTAGCTGCCGCTGTCGCTGCCAGGTTGTGGTTTCACAGTAACTGGTGCAATATTAGTACTCGAAATTTAAAATTATCACATTTGAAATAACTCAGACTTCTGAAGAGAACTGTGAAGTTCGGGGATCATTAAATGAGTGATTAGATTAGATTAGCAAAGAGTTCATTAAATTAATTTCCACATGCACATGTTGTGGTTTGATGGCAAAAGCTGCGAACGGTGAGATACTAAGTTTATATAAAAAGTGCTGAAACATTCGTAGCGCCTAGAAAAAGAGAAAAATTAATTGAACTGTTTTTACGACTATCTTTCTATCAAAAATTGGGATTTATTATTCCTAATAAATATTTTGTTTATTGTCTCTTTCATTCCCAAAGTATTAAAAGTAATACGCCACGCTTTCTTCGATTGACAAGCCGCTTGGTTAAGCCTTACATAACCTAATTTCAACAAGAATGTTCCTCAGGGTTTTCTGTCGCGCCTGTAATCCTGTCGCGCCACTATTAACATGACAAATTGCCACGACGCATATTGATGCAACAATTGATAAATAATTGGGGTACGCTTAGAATTTTAGAACTCACTGTTGGTTGGACTCAAAATCTTGCCGCTGAAATCATTACCAAAACAATTACCAAAATCATTAACCAAAACAAAAGAGACAGTGTGAGTAAATTATCATCAGTTCTTCAATAAGTATTCTTGTCAAGTGGGTAACGCAGGATCAAAATTGTCCAGAACAAATTGTTTCAACTGCAAAATTAAAAGTCATCAGAGTACAGTATGGTGCCCTACTAGGACCCACACATCGCAATAAAAGGAAACAACAATTTATCATGCGTATTCACTGTCCACATATGGTGTCTGGGATTGAAATTGTGAAATATCGGCCTAAGGCCACGCCCACTTCTTTATGACATCCAATCTTAAAGCCAAATTTTTTCAGTCTCGAAGTTTCAAAGCCGAAATTACAAATTCATAGGAAGTGTGAGCAGTACGCCCATTATCACCATGGCAAGTAACACTATTGAGCAGCATGTCCAAATGATAAAACTGTATTATCAAGATGAATGTTCGTTATTAAAAAAGCTGCAAACGAAAAATCATTTCTAGAGAGAGAAAAAAGAGCACTTTTGGCTGAATGGGTATGTGAACATACGGCTATGTTTGACGGCTGTCACCGTCATCGGCGGGCGCTACTGATCGATGATAACGAGTTTTTTGGCCCAAATTTAGCGATATGGTTGTAGGTGACATGTTCGGGTGCCAGTCCCGTTGCAGTATGGGCTCGGGTGCCAGTCCCGTTGCAGTGTGGGCTCGGGTGCCAGTCCCGGGTGCATGGGCCCAAAATGGCAGTGACCTAGGCGTATGAGACGGTCACTTACCACGACTGTGGTACTCCCGGGTTCCGAAGCCTACCATATGGCTCTAAATTGGTACCACGGGAGACAAGCAACTGAGTTTCATTTCCAGATGGTGTGCTAATAGCTTCGGCTAATAGTTACACCGTCTGGTATTTATATTCCAAGCCCCACATGCTTGTCTTTGGGTAGGCCCTTCGGGAGCTTCGTGGTGGCTGTGGTTGTACCCAAAATTACGCGGGTACGAGTTTGGATGAGCTCGGGTGTGGTAATGCACTAAATCATTACCGGGTGCCGGACCCCACAGTCCGGAAGAGGTTTTAGATCGGCCTCGACGATACCTTAAGTGGAGTGTCCATACCATGCATATGTCCTCCAAAGGTACAAACGCCACGACTTGGTAACTCGGAGGCATTGGGCGCTGGTTGTCGCCATATAGTGAAAAGGTGCGTTCAAAAAGTTCGCACTTGCAACCCCGTGCGGGATGGCCCGCCATGAGATTAAGCCAACACGGCAGGTGCTCATGTGAAACTTATAGAGGAATCTGCAGTGTGGGCATAGTGTGCCAGTCCCGGGTGCATGGGCCCAAAATGGCAGTGACCAAGGCGTATAATTACGGTCACTTACCACGATTGTGGTACTCCCTGGTTCCGAAGCCTACCGTATGGCTCTAAATTGGTACCACGGGAGACAAGCAGACGAAAAATTTAACCAGTATGTGTGCTAATAGCTTAGACTAATAGTCACACCGTCTGGTAGAGTTATATTCCAAGCCCCACATGCTTGTCATTGGGTAGGCCCTTCGGGAGCTTCGTGGCGGCTGTGGTTAAAACCCATAGTTACGCGGGTACGAGTTTGGATGAGCTCGGGTGTGGTAATGCACTAAAACATTACCGGGTGCCGGGCCCCATAGACCGGCAGAGGTTTTAGATCGGCCTCGAGTATACCTTAGTGGAATGTCCATACCATGCACATGGCTTCCAATGGTACAAACGCCACGGCTTGGTAACCCGGAGGCACTGGGCGTCGGTTGTCGCCATAAAGACAAAAGGTGCGTTCACAAAGTTCGCACATGCAACCCCGTGCGGGATGGCCCGCCGTGAGATTAAACCGTCAATGGCAGGTGCTCACGTTAAACAAATGGCAGAAATCTGCAGTGTGGGCAACAAAAAGGCAGTGACCAGAGTGCAAGCTGGTTCACTAGCCATGAACTTTTGCACCCTGGTTCCGAGGCCTCACCGAAGGCTTAAAAGCGGTACCACGGGTGATGCGCGACGTATAGAGTCTTCGAACCCCGCTAATATAAAGCCCACGCATATAGCGCATCGTGGGTAGGCTTCTCACTTGTGAGAGCTTCGTGGTGGTTGTTGGTTACCACCCAAAAAGATATGCGGGTAGAGACCTTGAGTCTCCGCGTGAGTTGCGTGAGGAGCCAGCCTCCGTCAACTCGGCTGCCGGTAGCCAAATACCGGAAGTGGCCTTAGATAGTGCTGCGATTGTAACCTGCAATGGATGTCCTGCCACATGCACAGACATCTACAGGTACAAGTTAAGCTACGGTTGGCTCACCGTAAGCGAATTGGGTGCGGTTGCCGCCATATAATCATAAAAAGTACGTTCACAGAGTTCGTACTCGCAGCCCCGTGCGGGACGGCCCGCCTTGGACTTAAGCCTATCATGGCAGGTGTCCAAGTAAAACATCAGGCAGAAATCTGTAGGTGACATGTGGTTCCAGCAGGACGACAAATTTCACCTCGATATCTTCCATCGTGATTTCCACAGAAAACATGCAGACAGATAGACAAACACACAGACAGAAAGACAAAAAGACCGGCAGACGGTCGCGGTTAAATTTACTCAGGAGGTTATTATAAGCAAGAATACATATACGTTTATATACCTGCCTCGCCTCAAGTTATGCAACAGAAACGGGTTATTGGATTTAAACCATAAATTTTTATATTACATTGTAGGCTATATGAGCTCAGGTCAGGTGGATGATAGCGTTTTGGCTTGTTTGGAATTCGCTCAAGAAACCAAGAAATGTTTAATTGCTTTATGAGGCGAGTAAAAGAGAAAATACATCGGAAGGAAGAGCAGTGTCAAACACTTGAAATCTACAGATTTGTAGAAATTTTTATGAAGATTTTTTGCTGCAAACTTAATGGATATTATCGGCTATTATAGAGTTAGGCGCAAATGTTCAAATTGATTCCGCTTCCAAGCTTAGCAATTATGAGGATTCTATCGTGAAATCTATCCAAATTCATTTGTAAGGAAACAAGTTAAGGAAACATATATCTTAAGTGATGAAGTACTAATATCAAACTGCAGATGAAAAGTGAAAACTAAAAATAAAGTTAAGTTATATATATATATATATATATATATATATATATATATATATATATATATATATATATATATATATATATATATATATATATATATATATATATATATATATATATATATATATATATATATATATATATATATATATATATATATATATATATATATATATATATATATATATATATATATATATATATATATATATATATATATATATATATATATATATATATATATATATATATATATATATATATATATATATATATATATATATATATATATATATATATATATATATATATATATATATATATATATATATATATATATATATATATATATATATATATATATATATATATATATATATATATATATATATATATATATATATATATATATATATATATATATATATATATATATATATATATATATATATATATATATATATATATATATATATATATATATATATATATATATATATATATATATATATATATATATATATATATATATATATATATATATATATATATATATATATATATATATATATATATATATATATATATATATATATATATATATATATATATATATATATATATATATATATATATATATATATATATATATATATATATATATATATATATATATATATATATATATATATATATATATATATATATATATATATATATATATATATATATATATATATATATATATATATATATATATATATATATATATATATATATATATATATAT
>OZ016503.1:16185128-16242646 GCA_963966595.1 Physocephala rufipes
ATATATATATATATATATATATATATATATATATATATATATATATATATATATATATATATATATATATATATATATATATATATATATATATATATATATATATATATATATATATATATATATATATATATATATATATATATATATATATATATATATATATATATATATATATATATATATATATATATATATATATATATATATATATATATATATATATATATATATATATATATATATATATATATATATATATATATATATATATATATATATATATATATATATATATATATATATATATATATATATATATATATATATATATATATATATATATATATATATATATATATATATATATATATATATATATATATATATATATATATATATATATATATATATATATATATATATATATATATATATATATATATATATATATATATATATATATATATATATATATATATATATATATATATATATATATATATATATATATATATATATATATATATATATATATATATATATATATATATATATATATATATATATATATATATATATATATATATATATATATATATATATATATATATATATATATATATATATATATATATATATATATATATATATATATATATATATATATATATATATATATATATATATATATATATATATATATATATATATATATATATATATATATATATATATATATATATATATATATATATATATATATATATATATATATATATATATATATATATATATATATATATATATATATATATATATATATATATATATATATATATATATATATATATATATATATATATATATATATATATATATATATATATATATATATATATATATATATATATATATATATATATATATATATATATATATATATATATATATATATATATATATATATATATATATATAATATTCGCTATAAGCGAAGCAAGAGAGCGATTCAAGGGAACGCATATAGATTCATGCTTCCATTGCTCATCTTCATAATTATTATTGTAATCGCTAATGCCCTTATTGCCATCTAGATAGTTAGATAATAGCAATGTAAATAGGTTATGATTCAACAAGTCCGGCAGTAATCAGTCAGTCAATTATCGCTCATTCCTGTTTTAGCCCTAGACCACTTGTGCGAGCCTTCAGCAGTTGAGAAAAACAAAAAATTAGAAGTGTTCTACTTAAGGAACATATTTTCAATTAGTCTCGTATTAAATGCGGTGAAAATTCTGGATCGATTGGCTCAAGGATTTTTTATAAAAAATGAATTTGTGGCAGATACAACAAAGGACACCTATGACTTAACCATTGCAATGTTTTCGTTGCAATGGGTTGTCAACAAACAAATTTCCATAAGATCCTTTTCTGAAAAGAAAGTAATTTTATTTTTCATTGATTAGTAATTCTATTAGTAAATTACTACCACTTCGTTACCATATAAATGTCTATTATTTCGCAATTTCTAGGAAGCCTCCATTATTTTATTATTTTACTCTAATCAATGAAACGAGTAATTTTTATGGGGACTTAACCGACGTTTATTTCTTGCTAGTTTAAATAGTGAACCTCAGTATTGGATGATACGACTTGTTTCTAGAATACGCTAAATTAAAATCAGAAGGAATGAATTACAACTTTCATCGAAACTCAGTATGGTGAATGCATCACGCATTTTTCTCTCTCATACACTGTGCGTGTTTGTGCATGGCCTCGTTCGTTTGCTTCACACAATCATCGCTATTTTTCTTTTTCTGCCTTTTTTGAAATCTGTTTTTTTTCCTTTTTTGCTTTGTTTTGTTTTATTGAGCACCAACAACGGCATAATATAAAACATTTTCTTTACAAAATTTACATATATCCACGTGCACGCATAGGTATTTGTTTTGAGACTTATATATTCGTATTACATATGTTTAAATTTTGTGTATTTTGTATGGACAGAAATTAATTAACGTAAATATTTCATTTGTTTTTAGGTTGACAAAAACATGATTCCAACAGGTGAGTATTTGTAATCAGTGGGATATAGTGTGGATATTTTTACATTTCATTACATGGTGGATCGGTAATGACAATAAGGATCTTATACTAGTAACTTTTGGTAAGTGTTTATGTTCAACGTGACTATTTTAATGATCTATTTTAACATCCACAGGTTATTTGAGTTCTGGTATAATATTGTGCTGAGCCGGTTGTCTGGCTAGTAATTAAGCGGTAAAATATGCATTTACTTACCGGAACTATACTGCGTCTCATCATATACTTTATTGCCACTGGTTTTAATTGTTTTGAATTTTCTATGTTAAAATACTGCTTTACTATCTATTATTAAGAAATTAGGTTATTGTTAATTGTTAATTGTGTTTATTGATATAGTTGAATATAGTTGATATAGTGGATATAGTTGAATTTTCGATGTTAAATTTAAATTTCCATAAGTTAAGGTTATTACAAAATTTCTAGGTAACTATTTAGATCTCTATTATATTTTTTGGCGATTGTTATTGAGTTAGTAACAAAAATACCATCTGCGTATATTTTAGCTCGAATATTATTCGATCGTTTTAATATACAGGATGATGGCGAATCGGCAATGTGTAAGAGAGTAAAGAACCTAACAATGATCCTTGCCTGTCCATATTGACGTATATTTCCATTTTCATTTGTTTATTTGTTATTTAGCAAGTTTGCTATTTGTGAGATAATTGTATAGAAATTTGCGTAAATATAAATCAAATTCATAAAAATAGAAGAGTTTAAAAATAAGACCATCTTTCTATGTAGTATCAAAGCTTTGACAAAAAACAGAGCTAAGATATTAGGTTGGTTTTTTAATGTTTGTGCTAATATAATTTTTATGGACTGGGAGAGCATGATTAGTTGACAATCTGAATCCAAATTGACTTTAATTGAGTATTTGGTTTTCATCTAAAATGTTTTTGATATTTTTGTATAATAACTTTGAGTATTTTTCTAATGTTGGAAAGCAGCTTAATAGGTTCATAGTTGCCGTGCTGATTAGGACGTGCTGTTTCACTTTTACGTATGTGAATTTCTCTTGCAGTTTTCCACGAAGAGCGGAAATAGTAATGTTGGGTGCAATGATTAAATGATGATACCAAAAATTTACAAAGATAAATTTTGTATTTTTCATTAAATAGTTGCTGATATTGTCGATAAATTCTTTTATGCCCTTAAGTATTTAAGCAGGTTAAGTATATTAATTTTTACCATCGAAGGCCAGAATTAATGAAGAACCATCCGCAAGGAAGGGGTTGTTAAAATTATAATCACTCTCTTTTCGGTGAGTGCTGATATTGAAAACATTTCGGTGGTCATTCTACTATAGTCGCTTAAACCCAAATTTTGTCTACATAATTTTCCGAATTGTTTGATCAAGACGTTTGATTTTATTTCATCAGTTTTTGGGATATCCCAAAATTCAAATTCATTGTCTATTAGGATAGGTGCTGATATTTTAGTTGTGAGTCCACAGACTCCTATTTTTCTAGATCTTATTGTGACAAGTTTAGTATTTTCTACAAATTTCTAAAAATTTTTGGTGAATATTTTGGTTAATTCCTTGATGCGTTTCGTCATATTTGTGGTAATTGCTTTTAAATTAATTTTCCTTTAGTGATTGTTGGTTCGAAGAAAGTGCTCTTCTGACTCTTTTTTGCTCTGATATTCACGAGAATTCTTTCGAGGAAGTATCCTAATTCATGTTTAATACTAGAAGATAGAGGAGCAGCGTTATCGTTGCATTATTAGAAGCACAAATAAGCAGGGAGACATTAAAATAAATTTCGCCATGGCCAACATTTCTGTCGTTAGGGAGAAATCTTCTAGTGCTTCTTCAAGTGAGATGTGAGAAAGATTTTAGTATATATTTCATTATAATCTTTTCTTAAGGTTGGTTCATCAAATTGAGTCTTACTTTGTAAGGTAAAGTTGATTTCAATTGCCCCGTGATCATATTCATAATCATGTACTTGTAGGTGTTTTAGTCTATTAGTGTTGTTGAAATCAAATTCCGTTGAATTAGATAAAAGTATCAGGCCAAAATATGAATCAATGGTTGAGTCGCTAGTCGGCCTGTTAGTAATATCAACATGAAGAAAATATTTCATAGAATACAATTATTTAGGACGTTACCATGTCTGTTGTGTATACCGGTTACCAAAAAAATTTCTCCATTTTTATCAGTTGACTCCACCAATTTCCCAAGCTTTATGTTTGGCAGAGATAATGAGATAGGAAACTCTTTTCCCATAAAAAATTGTGGCAAAAAATACAAAATTTTTCACGACCGAAACTCATGTACAGGCCTTTTGAATATGTATGCGTAGTTCACCACAGTTATGCGTGACATGTTATGTATGACATTTCACGGTAATATTATGTAAACAATTAATTATGTTAACGATTATTCGTATTAATTTTTCTGTTCAAACTAATTCTGTAGTTCTCAATTGAACCATGTCGAAAATGAATTATTAATAACCAAGGCTATTTTAAATTACCTGCGCGTGGTGTCCATACTCTGGACAGAAATACAGTGCCCTCAAATCACTATCCAGGATCACCGCAATGTTTTGAAAATTGTTCCCGAGGGCGCGCTTACAATATTTGTGGTTCGTGATTTAGATGGTTATAATAAATAATTTGAGTCCTCTCTCACCGAAAGTAAACTTTAAACATTGATAATCGCGTTTTCCACCGGTTTGAATTTTTTAAAAGCCAACTTTTTCACAGTTTTTCATCACCTCAGGAATCTCCTTCATGCAATTCGCAAGTCCGGTCTGGTGCTTTATCCGGTAAGGCTTTTTGGTGAAACATCCAAAGGCATCGCAAGTTGAGTTAATTATTATTTTATTATCTCATTTATTGGTAGAGTCAACTGATAAAAATGGAGAAGTTTTTTTGGTAGCCGGTAGTAGCGATTTTATTGTGCCGCACTCACACAGGGGACATTTGTCTCAGGACACGTCAAGTTTGAATTTGTTTTACCAGCAAAACAACGAAATGAATTGTGGACTATGAACGAATGAATTTGTCCCTTATGCGACACTTGTGTCCCTTGATATTTACTGGGGACACCAAGCAGCGGGTTGCCGTATCGAGAAAACAGAATATTTCGACTGCAATCAGGCATGCATGGACTTGTACTTTATTTACAAAAGAGCATTATTAATTTTGCGGATTGTTTGTTCGATCGAGGTTTTTACTAACACTGCAAAACATAAATTATATTATTTTTGCTAGAATTTTTTGACGAAATCTTCTTATATTATATATTAGAACCATGCATTCATATAAATTGTTTCACAGATTCCGATGCCTTGTGCATAAAAATACTTTTTACAAATATTTGCACTTTCAGTGCATATTTTTGGGAAAGGAATCTAACAGTCCATCAAATTCAAAGGCAACCCTAACATTAAATATAAAAATAAAACTTAAAAAATAGCTAATTAAAAATAACTAAATAACGAATAACTAAAAATAATAACAAATATTTAAAAATAACTAATAATGTTGTCGATAACGTGGTTTGGTATTCCAAGCATTAGTAGGATTCTCCTATGGTTAAATATCGCAAGGTCATGGCCAGCTGCTCTCCCGGTGGTACAGCTTTTCACATATGCGTTTCAGCCTCCTGCAAATCGGTTTGGACCAAATTTAGCAATTCAGCACACTTTTCCTCTGACATTGGCAACCAATTCTGGTAGGAATATTTATCCCACACTTATATGCTGTTCATCAGAACCTCCACTTGAAAGGTTCATTTGAATAGGTTTTCGCCATTTTTTTACTCAGCAGCTTGTCCGACGAGTTTTGCCAACTTCCTCCAATTGCTCCACAGTGTTTAAAATTTATTTTTAATACTGTCAGCGCTTTTATTTATAGCGCGCATCAGAAAATGAAATGTAATCAAATAATATCCGGAAGTAGTGAAAACGTTGCTTAGCAGAAAATTTAACAAAAAAGTATTTAAGGCTAGCGAAATGTAGTAATAGGTCTTATTGAAAAATCATGCCTAGGGATACAACCTACATTCCAATTTGTCTGCTGTGTGAGCGATATTGGGGACAAATAAATGAATAGTTCCATGTCTCGCGACAAACGTCCGCCGTGTGAGTGCGGCCTTGGGCAATATATCACACGTTCGGGAAGTTCGTTCAGTGGATCTTGTGCCGTATATTGATTTAATAGGTATCACTGATGAATAAATACGGCCTATTTTTTCAACGCTTGTATACCAAAACGTTCCTTCCTTTCCAGATTCATTTCCCTGCTCGTAATTTCTTTCTTTTGTTAGTGATATTTGTATATCACAAACGATGGATAAAGCTTTCAAGGGTGTCGATTGTGTATTTCACTGTGCTACAATTTCATTTAACAAATTAGGCTCACTTAAATTGATTTGTATGGTGTCGATTGCAGAGGGTTGTGGCCTTGCCAAACTTTGGAGAATCTAAAATTTCTATGGAAA
Organism: Physocephala rufipes; assembly: GCA_963966595.1. Taxonomy (NCBI): domain Eukaryota; kingdom Metazoa; phylum Arthropoda; class Insecta; order Diptera; family Conopidae; genus Physocephala; species Physocephala rufipes. Next base: position 16,191,691 of record OZ016503.1, read on the forward strand.
GTAAAAGGGTTGTGGCCTTCTTTAGAAAATCTACTTGACTATTACTATTGGAAAATACTCTTTTTGACTGACATTTGACTAGAGCTTAACTGCTATTAAAAACATTAAAAAGTTAATCGATGAACAATAAAAATTCCTCTGTGTTAGGTATCGTGGTACCTTGCTGACATCAATCCGCCCAATACGAGGCCTCCACGTACAAGGTACATCCCAGTACAAGGCATCCATGTACAAGCAGTACAAGGCATCGGATGCCACTGTGTTGCTAAAAACCTGGACAGCTTAATTTTATCGAAATTGTTTGCATAAATATATAACACGGTTAGTTTAGGCGCGCATTTAATATATAACTGGAAATATAAATTATAAAAATGGACAATATCTGCCCAATTTACTTTTTTATTATTAAATAAAACTGGAACTTTTTTCTGAATTTTCCTTCTTTTCAGAATGTGAGGAGAATCGTGAAAAAAAATTATTTTGTCATTGACAATAAAGAATGGATGAGTTTCGGTTACTCCCACAACTTTAAGATTTATAGCTTGGAGTTGCGAGATAACTTCAAGCACATATTTTTTAGTTATTTCTACTTTGCAAGGACCGCGCAGGAAGAAATAAGCAACGTGTCGTTTCCAAGGTGCTCCTCCAATGCCTTGAACCATAACAACCATAACCGTATCAGGCGTCCAACTAGTGCGATTCGCGACGCTCGAAGCGTTCTTTCTTCAGACCGATTAAGGGATAAGCTACGGGGGAGGAAAAGTCCGTTATGTTGGCGAGAGGCGTTCTTAACACTATCTTTTACGCAATGTCAAAGGTTGGCTGGAAGCGTTTTGCAAAATTCACCAATCACTTCTACTCTGTTTGTTTCGTTTTCCTCACGTGACCTTTCGCTTTCCGGATTTGTTTTGAGTTCTTCAATTTCTTTATTCTTTTGATTTTTTTTTAATTTTCAATTCGCAAGCTTACCTTTGGCACGGGACAGCTTCCTTTGGGAATGAATATAATTTTTGTCCCGCTGGTGCAATTACCGCAGCAAATCATTCTTCTGGGCATTGTTCGCTATATTTTTTTTTTGATTGAGACACAAACGAATTATTTCTATTATTTTAAAAACAATGTGGTGAAAATATCAGTGGCGTAATAACACCATCGTTAATATTTACAATTTAGGAATTTTTCGCACTCAGCGTAGTTAGCAACACATTATTATTATTTATTTCATTATTAATTAATTATTTACAATATTAATTAGTAACAATATTAACTTATTATTATGAACATTTAAAACTTACATTCGCGGCGATGATAATTATCTTCAAGTCGGGAAAAACAGTTTTTGCAACCTTACTGGAGTTAGCAAAGAATTACTATTTAAAAAATAATTCAGCCTACTTAAAGCAAAAGCGAATAATATTATTATGATGGAGGTGGTATGGCTTTTTTATTGAAAGAAGTACTTTTTACGCGCTTAGAGCAGTTTAAAATTTATCATTCACTTAGATCCTAAAGAATAATTCTGCTTGCGCTAGCGGGAGTAAATATTATTTTAATAGAGAGCATTGCATTAATTATTTTATTAAAATAGAAAATTAATTTATTTATCTTAATTTGTTTTATGTCGTGAAACCTGTTTCAACACTTCCCTACGCAAAAGGTGAATAATAAAACGTGTACCTTACAACCATGGAATTTTTAAAAGACTGAATTCAACCCCGAGGTAAAACACAACTTCAGGTATGCCAACGCCGATTTTTATATATTATAATTTTATATATCCTATTCTCTTTTATAAAAGGGAAAAAGAAAATATTAACGTTGATACTAGGCTTGTAATGCAGTTAAGGAGCTACAAGATACAGAAAAGTATATATATTTGGCTCAGATTGATCCCCTGATTCGATTTTGCCCTGTCGGTCCTTTCAGACCAGATTTGGAAGATGGTCTGAAGTGGGCGACCATCTAAAAAGGGGCGGAAGGGGCGTTTTTTATAAAAAACTTACTTTGCGCTAATCGATAGTAAATATCATGAAACGGATTTGCAAGATGGTCTGAAGTGGGCATGGCCTTTCGCCCCTTTTTTGTGTCCACGCCCACTTCAGACCATCTTGCAAATCCGTTTCATGATATTTACTATCGATTAGCGCAAAGTAATTTTTTTATAAAAAACGCCCCTTCCGCCCCTTTTTAGTGTCCACGCCCACTTCAGACTATCTTCCAAATCTGTTTCATAACATTTGATATCTTTTGGCGCAATAAAAACATTTGTTAAAAAACTCTTTGTGAACGCGTAGCTTATCACCACCACCCACTTCCCAGCACCACAATTTAACGAATTGCTATTTTACATATCAACGCTTACCAATACATACATATTCCTTCAGTCTGCTCATGAGCGCTCATGAGCTGCACTTTCAGCTCACGCTCTGAGCTGTGAGCTGGACGATGTTGCTCCGCTCACGAGCGCGAGCTGGCTGAAGTTTTTCTACGGCTCACGGTTCACGAGCGCGAGCTATCTGATTTGCTCACAGCTCATGAGCGTGAGCTGAAAAAAATTTTGGTTAGCTCTCGCTCGTGAGCTGTGAGCCGATGAAAAATTTCAGTCGGCTCGCCCTCGTGAGCTGAGCAGCTCATGAGCGAGCAATTCCGCACTCTTGTTGCGAGTAATGCTTTTTTACAACTAATATATTCGAGTTAACATTGATCTGGAAATATTTCAGATTCGTGGTCGTTGTGCTTTTTAGTTAGGTTTAAAAGTAAGTTAACTATATAGCGCAGCTATTTTATGTTTTTCAATACCTAGGTATGAATTGACAACATTTTCAATACCTCTTGGCACCACAATATTGTCATTAACACTAAATGAATGCGTCCTTGGTTTGTTATTTAGGTGGGCTTCAGCAGCTTCTGAAAATGAAACGTATTTGTCGTTTCGAGACACAGCGTTAGAATATAGATCGTTATTTTGTTTTCCTGATTTCGTTACTTTGTTGAGGGCAGTTTTTTCATTAAGTTTTTTCAAGTATCCAATCCTGACTTCGCATATTGGGGCATTAGCTGTGTGGCCAACTATTCCATAGTTGCATGGAACCCGCTCAAATACTGGTTGCAAAAGTTCTTCATATAAAAATATTAACAATGGCTAAAAAATATTTTAAATTTTCTTGAAAAAAATCGGGCACTGTAATGAGATTTATTGCAAGCGAAGCATTGATTAGCTAACTTTTAAAAGCGCAGAATGCGGAAATGCGGCTTTGGTGAATCGAAGCATGTGAAACGATCATTGCATGGTTTCTACACCCAAATCAGAATACTTAATATTCTAAATACTTAATATTCTAAGAGACGAGGAAGCTATTTAACGTTGAACGTTGACGAGTCACGAACGATGAAAAAGTGTAATCTAAGGGACGAGGTGTTTACGTCGTTTTGCTCTTACGTCTCGTTTATGGTGGCTAATATATTTACAGTGTTGGAAGGTACAAATTTTATAATAATCAATGTGGTGAATACACAAAAATTAAAATCAGTTGCTTTTCTTCACGAAATACCTAAAATAAATATAGTTACAATATTAAATAAACTTTGCAAGATATTCATTTAATAATATTTCAGCTTTCTTCCGTAAATTTGCTTAATTTTCAGTCAAAAGTATGCACCAAATTTATCTACGAGAGCCACTTTCCAACACTGTAACAAACCTTGTGGTTTCTGACAAGTTGCACAAAAAATTCGCGGTAATTTTCAAATGGATGCGCGAATGATTTTGTTTGCTTTCACGTTTATTTTTTCTATTCCCAGGTCCAGGTTTTTTCTGTTACAATACATTAAATACATTTGATGAAATTCATCGAATAAAAATTAAATATTGTTTAAATACTGTTTTCACATGTTTACATGTTTTGCAAATCCAATTAAATTCAAATTAAACTAAATTAAATTCATTCATTTTTAAGTCTCTGTTTTCATTAAAAATAGTACAAATAAAAATTAAAATTAAATCTTCCTAAAAATCTTATAATCTTATATGGAGACGACAATTCAGAAGCATTCGTCTTTTTTTAGCAGAAAAAACCTACTTTCACGTCTCGACTCGTATCTTAGATTACCAAAAAGACGTGGAAAAAAGACGCAACAAGCGAGTTGAATAACGACTCGTCTCTTGGATTACCAAAAGACGAGTTTTTTGATTAGCAGCTGTTTTTCAGTATAAAAATTTGCTCGTCTCGTCTCGACTCGTCTCTCAAAATAAGGATGAGAAGAATTTCCCTTACCTGTGACAGTATTTAATGCGCTACAAATGGAGGAACAAGGAACTATTCTGATTTGTTTATCAAAGTCACCACGCGTTGGCAGCTCTGAAATAACAGCCAACTTATTGCTAAATGTTTGCGAAGCAGAGAAACATCAACGAAGAATTGAAAGGTGCCGTTAGTTAAGGCACTCGTGCGATGTCAACGATCCATTTTTAATGAACGATGGAAAGCTCATAAAAATTTTCGATCACCGCAATCTTTATTATCTCATATTTTTGAAGAAATTCAGCCTTACGATATTCATAAAACCCGTTCACCATTAACAATCACTGTGTCCAACCGATGAGTCAATCATCAGTGCAGGCGACCGCCATAGTAACTGCACTGCTGACGATGTCAATTCTGGCGACTGGCAGCGAAATATCCTACCGATATTTCCAATTTTAAATGATTAATACAACTTCCATTCTATTTGTATTGCCAATTCAATCATTCATATCACATTCTTAAATTCCGTCATCATTTTGGAACTACATGGGCCACTGCCAGTAATTTTCTGTTCACTTTTCCGCTTCCGAGGCAGTGAGCGTAACTGGCTGTTCCATATTCCCATGGCCTACGATTCCCATGGCCTATGAGCAAAGAATCGGGCGCAAAATATTACCTATAATGTTAAACCCAATTCTTTTTATTTTCCATTTTGAACCTCTCATGGGATTTAAACTGTTTGCATGTGTTATCTGCAACCCTTCTACGATCGGAGGTGACTCGGGATTATTTCTACCAGTAAAATATTCATGATGCTACTCACAGAAATTGGTATAATAATGCAACTGTTCCTGTATTAAACTTTGCTATTTCAGCCAATAAAAATGCATCATTTTATGGAAACGGTACTTAAATATTATTGCTAAGAACGCATTCTTTTCTGAATTCTTTATTATTAGCTATTTCTGTTATTCTGTCACATTTTTCCCTACAAAATTTCTATTTGTCAAATTATCTTCTATCACAACCAAAATTCGTATTCTGTGCAACGAAATCTTCAACAGTCAGTTATAAACCGCAACAAAATAAAAATAAATGTGCAAATTTTTGTATCTGTTATGATAACAATTCATGTCAAATTTTAAATTTTGAAATGAAAATAATATTTTTTGCATAAAAAGTATCGGTAAATACCCTTACAATGCCCTTCGAGTGTAATGGCATGTAGTAAATGCCTGTTATTGATGAATCGATTGTTGTGGGAGCCTTAATGGATATTAAATGCACTTATAATCATGGTCATGACAGTATTCCATCATGTATACTCCATTATGGCGCTAATGAGTTAGTAATTCCAATTGCGGCTCTTTTCGTGCTTGGAAGTCTTTCGACATGCGTGCTTGGAAGTCACTACCCCTGCATAAATCAGGAAACATACGTCTCGTAAATTATTATCACGGTATTGCTAAGATCAGGGCACTTCCGAAACTGTTTGATAAAATCAAACAAATCGTTTTCGCGCAGGGAATTCAACTATAACAAATCTGTTGGAATTAGTGTCTCTAACTATAAAGAATTTTAAATTTTCTATGCAGACTGATGTCATTTACACTGACTTCAGTAAAACATTCGATGATGTAAACTAAAAGGTTCTTATTATCAAACTAAAGTTATTTGGATTTACTGAATCTCTCATAACCAGAGATAACGAGATAGGAAACTTCTGACAGATTGGCAAAATGCAGCTCTGATTGGCGTCAATGTTAGTTGAAATTCCTGGAAATCGGAAGTTACGTTCCCAAACAAATCAGAACAATTCTTGGAATTGCAAACCTCGTTCCCAAAAAACTTTTCAGCCTCAGACCTTTTTGGCAATCCCACCTACATATCCCAACATCTTTGTTTTGAGATTCCAACCTAGTTATCGATATATAGTGTTGAATTAAATTTCATGTACACTTTTATAGTTCAACTTGTGTATATGTTTTGTATTTATATATTGTTTGATATAAGTATTAATTTATTAGCGAAAATCTTTTTCTTTTGTACATATAACAAAACAAACGCAAATGAAACGATATTGCGTGTAAGGTTAGTGATTCAAAAATTAAAAATGACTTGCTTAATAGAAATAACTCTACCTAAGAGGATAAAGTAAATTAAACTAATACTAAAAACAATTCACTTAAAGGAATTTAGCGCATTACTTATTCACATTAACCCGAAACCAAGTGCAGAACTGTGTTTTAAATAATCATATTTGCTAATCGTACACCAAGTTATTCAAGCTCTAGCACCAATGTTTTAATATAACACCTCATTGTAAATACTTTATAAGTTCTATATTCGCTTTAAATTAATATTTAATTAATATTATTAATTTAAATTAATTTAAAATTTTATATGGAAGAAACCTTAGTTCTAGTGCTTAGAACATCTTAGTTCTAGTGCTTAGTTTTAATAATTTCCGAAATGGTGTGACTTAAATAACAAGCTAATAAAAGAATATGTCAATTTAATTTTCTTTGTAATGTAAATAATGTAATAATAATAATAATAATAATAATAATAATAATAATAATAATGTGTAATAATAATATGAACTAATACAATTATTTGGTAATTTCTAACTCCACTTTGAGTTACTGTTATTATTTAAGTAAGTTTTATTTCTATCCTGAATAGTTTAGTTCAATTCAATATATTAGGTATTCATATTAAAAATATGTAGAGCATGGTTTACATCATTTATATGAATAATTTACATAATTTATAACATATTTTGCGTACTTATTTCTTTAACATTATTGTGATGAATTCATCCTTAAGAGAAATTCGTATAAAAGCGAATGAATAAAATTGCTTGAATTGGCATGCCTTAATTTATTTTTCGCCTCCCAATGATTTTTTCATACATTTTTCCACCACAACTTACGTGCGCGATAAATTTTAAAAAAATTTTAATTAAATTTATAAATTCATGAACTTCGTGTTTTCTAATAATAAAATAATATGCCACGTGTGCGAGGGTGCTCCCAGGCTGGATGTCCAGGCGATGAGGTCGTGTTCAGGTTTCCGGATGCTGCCACCGATGGATCACGGTAAGATGTTCAAGTAGTTGCTGATGTTTTCCAATTGAGAGTTCTAGTGCCAATTGGAAAACCGTAATATTATACCAATATAAAAGTGTAACATGTTTAGCACTGATTGAAAAATTTTTAGTTTAAAAATGTCCAATGTCTAATGATCAGAAAATTTGGTTGAAGATGTTCACCGACAATGTTTTGTTTAGAAGATATAGCTAAATATACTCCCAATTGTTGAGCTATATAATATAAACGAAAAAATAACTCTAATAAATAATATTAGAGCTATATATTCCAAACAAAACTTATTCTAAAAAGCATATTAAAACGTTTATAAATCAGAGCTACACATTATATGCTGAATAGAAATAGACATTGTATGAAGTATTATTTTAATGATTGATTTTAATAAATCTAAAGATTAATTCTGCATGAACTAGTATACATTTAAAAGTAAACCTTTACATATTTATATGTAGCTAACATTTAAATATACATTTCACACATTGTTGTTGCACATCTAGCACTCTTTCCTATTTTCATTTCTTCTTTTATTTATTCTCTATCTTGTCTATGGCACAAATAGAAGGCTAGAATGGTGTCTGCGTCTAGGTGTAGAGGATAATAAACAATGGCTATTTGCATGCAGGAAACACTTTTCTAAACGCATGTATGGCGAAAGGAGCCGAAGATTAAAACGGAATGCCTTTCCTGATTTAAATTTAAGTTTGTTTACTCAAGAGATTAGTGCAAGGGTTCCTCTTTTTCCATTACCCTTAGATTATGAAAAGTCTGTTCCTGTAGACTCATTGCCTTTGCTTGATCTTAATGTAGATCAATCAATCGATGCAGTTAGTCAGCAGGTTGGTCAGCAAAGTCATGATCGTATTTTGAGCAGAACTCCCAAAAAGATTAATTGGCTCAAAAAAGTAAATTTTTTAAATGCTAAAATTCGTAAATTAAATTAAATTCTAAATTCGTAAATGTATTTTTATCCAAGTAAAATATCCACTATATGTGGTTATATAAAAAACATTTTTATCCATATTGAAATTACATTTTGTAAATTATTGAAAAGTTTATATTCAAATCAGACAAAACCATTAAAATATTATATTATTGTTATCTATTGTCAAAATATACTGTGATTGTATTAAAAAGAAATATAATGTGATGTGCGTATAAATAAAGGAGAAGACCTTTTATTAATATTAATTCATTGAAGTATATATATTTTATATACACAATTTTTTATTATAATTTCTTTTAAATTGTTCAACAAAATCTTTTCTCGTCGAAATAGTGAAAACGTTTTGAAGTTTGGAAGATATATCTATATTTAAAAAATAAGCTTAACGAGTTATTAACAGAAAATTGCTTCTATAAATTCTAATAAAACCTATAAATTCTAATTAAAAAAACATAAAATAAGTATTTGTGAATTAGTTTATCTTCATAAATTATTTGTTAATTCCTTTGATTCGTTACCGAATATTTAAATAACAGAGTACTTAAATAAGTAACAAATTTTCGTAGAACTAGAAATTTTTAATGAAGTCTGATGACTTCACAGATGAAGTCAGCATTTTTCCAAAGCGTTGAAAAAATGTTAATGGTACTAGTAAATGCGCTGCTGCTGGGATCGCCGTTGCTATTGTTGTTGTTGTTTCTAATGAGTTTTATAGAAATAGTATTCTCAATAGACTACTATTCTCAATACTATTTCCATTGGTAGGTTTCTGAGTTGTCATAGCTATAGCATCTGAACAATTTATAGAACAACTACTATCGCTACTATTGATCTGTCTTTTTAAGAACTTTTAGTGAACGCACTTTAATCTTTCCAATAATATTATCATCAGCATTACCACTAATTTTATTGCCGTGACTGTTTTATTGCTTTCTGATAATTTATTGTCCACGTCACTCACAATTTCTACACAATCGTCACACAATATTATCACTTTCATCAGGCTCTTCGTCATCACTAAATTCCGCAGCCTTTGCAGCCGCAAGTATCGCACTCGGAACATTCATTTTTCTCCTTGTCTAATTAAATTCCGTCAACAGAACTATTTGCAGCAAGAGTAGCAGCTTTTCTCAAACAAAGTTCCTCTGCATTTTCATCTTGTTATCTTGCGTACCTATTAGAAGAAACCATTTTTAAATAAATTTATTCACCCATTAAAAAATAATTGCATTTCTTACTTTTTATAAAAAAATTGTTTTCGTACTTTTGATTTTCACTCAATTTTGCCAGCAATTCCGGATCCGAGGCAGCTGAATTTTTTGTGGGCGGTGGTGTATCGTCTCATAAGGATCAGTTCTTCGTTACGATTGCTATATTTTAGTAAAGACATCTTCATCATTGTTTACATAGACTTTTCATATGTGACATACGGTGTGGCGAACTACGCACACGTATATCAAGCGCCGTACGTGTATTTCGGTTGCGTAAAATTTTGCCTCCTTTTTGACATATATTTTTGTGGGAAAAGAGTTTCCTATCTCGTTATCTCTGCTCATAACTTGGATCAAATCGTACCTACGATTACGTAGGTAGGTAGTATATCGATAGGTAGGTTATCGATAGATAGGTCAGGTAGGTATATCGATACCTACAAATACGTTTTCAACAATATTGTATCTAAGGAGTTTGCTGTGCCGTCCGGAGTTCTGCAAGGGACCCATTTAAGACCGTTCGTTTTTAGTTCCTTATTTTCATAAGTGATCTTCCATCCGCTATAGTGAACGGAAATGTACTTATGTTTGCTTTGAAAATGAGAGTGATGCTTTGTTACTTCAGTCTGACATAGATTCCTTAACCCTTCTGTCCATGACAATTTTTACACCTTACTCTCCACGGAATAGGTCTGGCTGGACCTACATACGATTTGCATGAAAATAACTAAAAAATAATGAAAGATTTGAAGTTTTTTGATTATATTAAAATATATATCAGGTCTTTATTGTAGTTTACCATTTTTTTAAATAAACATTTTACTTATATATTAGTTTTAGTCTTTTATTTATACTTTTACTACATTTATATATACTTTTTTTAAATTTTTTACATTTACTTTTCGTTTCATTACGTTAATTACTTTTATTACAATTATATTGCTTACTACAATGTTGTAAGCAAACGGGCTCTTTGCAAACATAGCAGTTAAATCTTGTTTTTCGCTGTATACTGTCATTTGTTCTGCATATTCTGCATGACCTTTTCGAGTCGGCTGTTGTGTTACTGCCATTTGGTAGATTACAATTTGTTATTGGTGCTCCAAAAAAGGATTCAATGCCGTTTCTAATGGCAAACACTCCTATAGCCCGGGGATTAGTCATCCTTAATTTGATCTGAGGTGTAACCAGCTCCCTGATCAAAGAATGTAAAAATTGTCGACGATAATCCGTTTTATTAGAATTGTGATCATTCACGTTTTTATAAGTAATACAGGATGCTAATGCTGCGACGTCTAACATATTGTAGAAAAATGCTAGGGGCCATCTCTTAGTTTGCCGTTTGCAAGTGTACTCTCCTAACATCTGGTCCATGACGTCAACTCCTCCTTTATATTTATTATAAAATAAAATAGATTGTGGTTTTTTGGCCTCTCCAACCACTTCCATGTCGTAGTGAACTGTTGACAATAAAATAACGGCTTTGCCTCGCTTCGGTACGTAGGACACAGCTGCGACATCTTTCGTAAATCCGAAAACAGTAGATTGCGCTGGGCGACTACGATTGGGAAGCATTTCAATTGGAACACATTTAAAAAAAAATTTCTAAATTTTTTTATTTACACATAATTAAAGGAAACATATACGCTGACAAAGTCAGGAAATTTCGTGAAAATAGCTCTGATATTAATATTAAAAAACTGTCCTTAAAAATGCAAAAGGTCTGGCCAGACCTTTCCGTGGACAGAAGGGTTAACTGCATGGTGCAACGTAAACTGCATAGACCTTAATTTAATAAAGTGCAAACAAATCACATTTGCTCGTATTTCCTATCCTGTATTCCGGAATTTCACTATTGATTCTTGGAAACTGGCGGTAATGGACTCTATTCATGATGTCGGTGTGATTCTAGATCGGAAACTAAGCTGTCACATCCATATTAGTTGCATTGCTAGCAAAACAAACAGTTGATTGGGCTTTATTAAGCGATGGGCAAAGAAATTTGATGACCCTTACGTAACTAAGTCATTGTATACCTCCTTAGTGAGACCAATTCTTGAGTACGGTTCACCGGTTTGGATTCCACACTATGACTGTACATCTCTCAGATTGAATCAGTACAAAAGAAATTTCTTCTTTTCTGCCTGCCAAATCTTCAATGGGTTGGTTTGGTAAATTTACCATCTTATAAATCTCGGATAAAATTCATAAATCTGCCATCACTCGTTAATCGGCGAACAATGTTAAATTCTATTTTTATCTTGAACACTCTGTCCGGTATTACGAATTCTTATCTGCTAACCAATATTCATCTTAATTTTCTACCTCGTACATCGAGACGATATGACCCTTCTCGCTTAAGTTTCTGCAGATCATCTTACGTAGAGCATGAACCTCTTCGGAACGTTTGTTTAGATTTTAATTTATTATTTCCTGCTATTAATTTTTCTGACTTTATTTGCTTAGAAAACGTAAAATTTTGAACTACTAATCAGCTATTTGAATATCTATGTTTTGCAATCTGCATTAAACTTTTAAGTTTTATGCTTTAGCATAAATTAATAGCGGACTTCTACCTCGGATGCACGATGAATACTTGTAAATAAATTTTTTTTCCCATAAAGCTCATTAGTATATGTTTTTTTGCCGCGAACCATTACCCTCGTAGCCATTACCTTCGTAGAACACACTCGCTCGTTAGAATAACAATTAAAGTTTCTGTAAACTACCACAAGGTATTATGATTCAAAACATGACGCCATCCTGACAATACAGAAATCTTGAACAATAATTTCCTCGTGAATCCATCAACCAATTTTCGCGAAAATATTACGTATGGAAAGCTAACAGGATACTGTTTCAAAATATGAACTAAATTGAGTAAGGTATTTATACATTATTTTAATAAAAAAATAATGAATAGAAAGCAGAAAAGCAATAAAAAACATTAAGATTTTCTCGGAAAATTCATGTTTTTGGATAAAATGTTTACACGTCTATGGATGTTTGATGTGGTAGAATTTTTCCTAAAAAATATAAAGGATTTATTCGTTTACGTTTAGTTTAAGAGTTGTAACCGTTTAAATTAAAAAATAGCCCAAATAATGTATAATTGTCCTACCTAATTCAGTTAATATTATGAAGAAGTACCTCCTTGGCTTTATGCACGTAATTTCTTCATGAAAATTGGTAGAAGAATTTTTGAGAAAATTTCGTACGAAATATTCCAATTTCATTTATTTTCTAAATCATTATTTACGCAACTTTGGCGCTCAAACTTTCGTTCTTCCCCTTCACATAATTTTTTCCGGGACTTTTTTGCGTTTGAAACGCGTGGTCATTTACATAAATTTTATTTTTCTGGCGCATTGTCACAAAAATTTGTGAGGATCACAAATTGAGACGAATATTGTGATTATCGGTATTCTAGCGCAAACCTCTCACGAAAAAGGCTCTTTGTGATCGAAAAGCTCTTATGTCAAAGTTTAGTTTAGCAGGGTTGCATTATTTCTAGTTTATTATATAATTCGTTCTAAAAATGTTGGTTTCTAAAACAATTCGGTAAAAATTGTTTAAAAGTCATTGTTTAAAAGTCAAATAAACATAAGCGATATGATTTATGAAATTTTTCATTTCGTTGTGCATAAAAAAGTCGTATCTTTTTAACAAATTTTAAGAATATTATATTATTAACATCGACAAGAATACAACCCTGGTTATTCACGGAAATGCATAATAATAACAAGCGAGTATAGTTGATATATTATTATTATTGAAAATAAGTTTTTATGAAATATGTGTTTTATGGGAGAACAAAATAAGAGAGGACTACCCAGGAGTAACCACAAGTCCACGTACGGTTCGTGCAGGACCATTAAGTGCAGAACGTAAGTGGGAAAAAATTGACGTTCATATACTGTTGTGACCTGCTCTCGCAACCTTCACAACTTTCGTCACAATTGAGATCAAAAGAGCTTTTTTAAGGTGTTCAGAATACCAAATCGTGACGCTTTGTGATCAATTGTGACGATTGTCTCTATTGTGATTTGTGACGATTTTGTGATGGTGCCAGAATCGGCCTGTTAGAGTATTCTACGTGCTGAGGGTTGTGATCATTGACGCGGCCGAAAACCGCCATATGTAAAACTCATTATGCAAACAATATTATATTTGCGATAGTCTTGTACGCGCTGAGGGTACGGAATCACCTCATATTTATACATTAACGAAAAACAAGATTTACTACCGGCAATTTTATGTTGACCGAAGTTTGTTGCCTTTTCTGAAAATCAGTGAAACAAATTAGCATACATAATTTTTTTAGTATACAACGCTTGATAGTTATGCATAAATAAATTTCTTTTCATATCAGTAAAAATTTTTATATCCGCAGAGTATGAAAACCCTCTACATTTACATATTTTTCAGTAATGTCATGTGAAAACGCGAAATCATGGCCAGGTGTGTTCTGCATAAAAGGACTTATATACAAGGAGTTTTGAGCTTCAGTATGTGTTTTCTTCTCAATTTCTGCATGAATTGCAATGAAAAAAATATACACGGCAAGCCAGAAGCTTTTCTTTCTAAATATTGAAACATTTGCGGCGGTTAATTATATTCATAAAATTTGGAAGGATTTTCTGTCATCCATAGTCAAATTTGGTTTGTAGACAGATTCCTATATTGGCTTTACATGAGCACCTGCCGTGTAGGCTTAATCTCATGGCGGGCCATCCCGCACGAGGTTGCAAGTACAGACTCTGTGAATGTACCTTTTCTGTTATATGACGACAACCGGCGTCCAGTGCCTCCGGGTTACCAAGCCGTGGCGTTTGTACCTTTGGCAGCCAAATGCATGGTATGGACATTCCACTTAAGGTATAGTCGAAGCCTATCCAACCTCTGCCGGTCTATGGGGCCCGGCACCCGGTAATGATTTAGTGCATTACCACACCCGAGCGCATCCAAACTCGTACCCGCGTAACTTTGGGTATTAACCACAGCCACCACGAAGCTCCCGAAGGGCCTACCCAATGACAAGCATGTGGGGCTTGGAACATATATATCTATCAGATGGTATAACTATTAGCGTAAGCTATTAGCATACATACTGATTGTACCTTTCATCTGCTTGTCTCCCGTGGTACCAATTTAGAGCCTATGGTAGGCTTCGGAACCAGGGAGTACCACAATCGTGGTAAGTGACCGTCTTATACGCTCTGGTCACTGCCATTTTGGGCCCATACACCACGGGACTGGCACCCTAGGTTTGTAGACAAACCGGTTTCGGCGATGTGCCATCTTCAGTGTTTGTTTTCGTTCTCCGAAAAGAGAACGAAAACAGACACTGAAGATGGCACATCGCCGAAACCGGTTTATCTACAAACCAAATTTGACTAGGGATGGCGGAAAATCGTTCCAAATTTTATCAACATCCAACCCAGTCGGAAAACTCAACAAATATCGAGAGTTAATTATATATTTAACAGAGGAAAAATCTAATAATCGCTGAAAAGAGTACTAAAAAAACGCATATGTTCAGTTTGAAAAATAGACGTTTGAATAACAAAGCTTAGAGGAATCAAATTCCAAGGGCCTATATCTCGGAATTTTGGCGAGAGCGACAAAAACCTTGTTGTTGTTTTTGTCTACAACAACAAATGCTCAAATAAACGGAAATTTTGTGTAAAGGTAATCCTGTTCCATTTTAGTATATGTCGTTGTATTGTTTATGAGGTATATGCAATTTTTTTTAATTTGCATTTTTTTGCAAAAAAAATTATGCAAATACTTTGCATTGGTTAAACATTTGAACTTGTCCACTTCAAAACATTTATGAATTATAGCTGATCATAGCTGATTATGTTGACGATTTTGTTGAACAGAATACGAATTTTGGTTGTGATAAAGGTAATTTGACTAATAGAAATTTTGTATGGAAAACGTAACAGAATAACAGATGTTTTTGATAGAAGATTCGCCAGAATAGGCAAATTTATTATATTAAAAATATTTCTATTAAAGATTAAGTTACAAAAAATTATGCAAACACTTTGCATTGGTTAAACATTTGAATTTTTTCGCTTCAAAACATTTATTCTAGAAAACAGAAAACAGATAGCATTCAAAGATCAGAAAAGTCAGAAAACATTTTTGGTATACCACCCAGAATTGTCTCAAATGCGTGGGTATGCCTAAATATATATGTGAAAAAGATCCGATTGTTTGTTTTTTGGCCGGCGTACATTCCACTTTGAAAAGTGTGTTTGTATTAACATATTTCGCATTATGTACCGAGGGTGAAGTGACTTAAAGCCACAAGTCACATGAAGCCGTCCGGAGTTGAGTACTCTTAGAGTGTCCCAGCGTATTGCAGCTGCGATGAGGGTGGCGCATTTCGATACCGTTTTGCATAATTCTGTTTGTTTTTTTTTCGAAAACGACGACAAGTGCTACATGGTCTTATCGCCCCCTATCCGCAATTCTAGAGATGCAAGAGCATATAGGAAAATGTCGGAAGAGAAGAAATTTCTTTTAGAAAAATAAGCGTCGCGTAAAATTCAAGAAGAAAAACCCAAATTGTGTGATATCAATAATTTTAATTTTGGACATAAGGACAGAAAACTTTTGCGATTCGTGTGAACACACTTTTATCCTTTGGAACAAAGCTTTTACTACCAACCCCCCTCCCCCAACCTTCTCCTTAATTCCAGTGCTCGATAGTGATGATGAGGCCCTGAGTGTGATTTTGTGGGACGGTAATAAAATAATGAAAAAAACAAAATTGCCTCGATGCAACAATTTCAAAAACTACGGATAAGGCACACAGAATCGCCCGCCGTCTGCTCTAATGTTACCATAGAAGCAACCTATGATGATTTATGCAAATAATTAACAGAAACAAATATACGTAGTATATTTGTTTACCCTTACCCTGTTTATGAGGTTAGTCATAGCCAAATGTCGATAAAACTAAAGTTCGAAACAAACAAACAAGTTTTTCGATGAGTTATTTAAAGACCTATATTTTAAAAGCTCTTTGGGAAGACTTGTTCTAGTACTGAATACTAATAAATGGTTTCTCGGCATCAATAGTGGGAAGAAAAGGCATGGGCCACCCGAAGCCGCGAAAGGGGTGTCCATTTCGAAAAAATAAATTCGCGTTAATCAATAGCAAATATCGCGAAACAGATTTCAAACAAGGGTGGACGGGGCATGTACTCTCAAAAGGTGCCAAATGGCGTTATCGGAGTGACCGCACCAATCGATAGCAAATGTCATTGTACAGGTTTGGGACATGATACAAGTGGGCGTAGACCCCCCAAAGGGGCGGCAGAGATTCTTCTTTCTATCTATGTATCATTTTACTTTTGTTTGAATGAGTTTCTTCATTTATATAGCGTGCAGTCTATTCTGTCTATGAGTATGTGCACGAACGCGCACTTGGGCATACACATACGCAGATACACATGACATCTTTATTGACATGTACACGGCAAAAACCTCATGTGGCGTATAATAATTTAATACAACAAAAGTAATTTAAAATCGTTAACTGTCTTACGCTTTCGGAAGGTGTAATGCATTCTTCCAAAAGGCCTTTGATTCCTTTTGGGATTTGTAAGGCATTGGCACATTCCTACCAGGGTATTAAACTATCTTTGGTTCGATTCTTTTGCGTCTTACGTCTAACCGTAAGCTGAGATACGCATCTCAGCTTACGGCGATTTCATAACAAATACGAAAATAGAGTGGAATTTCTATCGTCAGCAATCTTCCCAGCGGTTCGGCGTAGCTTACCGGATTTGCTGGAAAAATATCGAATTACTTTATTTATTTTATTTAGGTCGCTTATTTATTATTTATTTATTTAGTTCGCTTATTATGCTGACCGTCTTTGTTGTTTTCTTTACCGTTTGCGCTAACGGTGAAGACATACAAATATAACACCACAGCTCGAACGACGGAGCAATTCCAATAATGATGTGAAAATACGTATGATCGCCGGATGAATTTGGTGGAAATCTACTGTGAGCGACTTCAGTTCTGGATTGGTTTGATTAGTGACATTCCGACTTTGATCGCAGCCACTAGACTCTTCCTCGGAGGAAAACGAATGGTGTATAAACAAATCGCAAATGCCGTTTTACTTGCCGTACCTGCCGTTTTGGCTTAAGCTCACGGTGGGCCTACCCATACTCGGGATTTCTAGGTAGACTTTGTGAACTACCTTATATCTCGGCAATCAACAACCACGGCTGCAACTTTACCCTGTTGCACCTTATGTGTACCTTTGGAATGCCTGGGACACGCAGACATTCCTCGCAGGTTAGCGATCGAGGCCTATCTAATACCTCTGCCGGTGTTTGGCCATCGGCTGCCGAGTTGACGGAGGCGGTCTCCTCACGCAACTCTACGCGGAGACTTTGGTCTCTACCCGCGTATCTTTGGGTCGTACCACAGCCACCATGAAGCTCACACAAGTGAGAAGCCTACCCACCGGTGCGCTGTGTACGTGGGCATTTGGATTAGCGGGGTCGGATTAAGACCCAAATATGATGCGCACCACCCGTTCCACCATTTTATAGCCTTTGGTAAGGCTTCGGATCTAGTCTGCATAGTTCATTGGCAGTGAACTACGTGCAAGCACGACTAGTCACTGCCATTTTGTCGCCTTACGTCCACGACGGGCCTGGTAATCGAGCAAACGTGACAGATGCCTTCATGTGTTTTTTATGGACGCCTGCCGTGTTGGCTTAAGTCCATTGCGGGCCATCCCGCACGGGGTTGCAAGTACGAACGCTGTGAACGTACCTTTTTTCTTTATAGCGACAACCGACGCCCAATGCCTACGGGTTGCCAAGCCGCGGCGTTTGTACCTTTGGAAGCCATGTGTAAGGGATGGACATTCCACTTAAGGTGTAGTCGAGGCCTATCCAACCTCTGCCGGTCTATGGGGCCCGGCACCCGGTAATGATTTAGTGCCTTACCACACCCGAGCTCATCCAAACTCGTACCCGCGTAACTTTGGGTACAACCACAGCCACCACGAAGCTCCCGAAGGGCCTTACCCAATGACAAGCATGTGGGGCTTGGAAATTTGGTCTGTGTTATATATATGATTTGCTGAGCAAACGTGACAATACCCGTGTTTCTTTTGTCGCGTGTATACGCTTATAAACATTTTTGTATGGGAAAATAAGCGTATAGCTGATATTGAATAAGCGCCGATAGTTATCCACGCTAACTCATTAAGCGGAGTTAGGACATAAAGCAGCCAAATTACAACTTCAATTTTATTGTGTAATTTATCAGGTAAAGACACATCTCTAAGTGCCAGAAGAGAAAAAAATGGATAATTGCCGTATTACATCACAAACTTTTGTTTGGCCAAGCGGCATAAAGGTACTTATTTTCCATGCAAATGAAGTTGTGTTCGTGGTTGGGAATGGAAATTCACCGTTTTCATTATTTTGGAGCAACAGGATTGGAAAAGCAAGCGTCAGGCTCACTACTACAAGAACACAATATCATGCCGAAGTTTGTGATGTAATATGGGCCTTGTCCATTTTCCTTCTTTGACAGCGGGAATCTGTATTAATATTTTTTACAATGCTGCCAGCTTGGAGTATAACGCTGGTAAACGCGGATGTCGTTTTATATGTAACGGCAATAATAAACGTATACTCGCGACAAAAGAAACACGGCTAATGTGTTGTAAATATTATGGGTAATATAATAATTAACCAAAAAGGAAATTTAGTTTTTTATTCCTAAATATAAAGTGGGTCACAATTACCACAGTTTTGTCGAAGTATGTTCAGCTCAGTTTCCCATGCAAACAACAATTTCATATTTACGAAAATGCCATTAATGTCTCAAGAAGAAGTCAAGTCTACGACAATATGTCCTGTCATACGGTAGAGGTCTGTAAAGTAGCACAGAATTTTAAATTGTCTATGAATAATCGCGAATCGTGTTTGTGAACACGAACAATAGAAAGGTCCGAACAGAGTATTCTTTGGAATATAATCGTGCCATTTTTAAAAAAAATCACCCTTAATTCTATGCAATGCAAAGGAGTAGAACTTTTGAGTCTTCTAACGTACTCGTTTTATTATGTCTAATAATTAAACCAAAACATTTTAAGCACTGTTCATTGATGGCGGCACGCGGTTTTGCATGCTTTTTGATTGAATGTTTCTGAAATTCTTCAGAACCAAATTAATATTTATTTCGTTTACTCAGCTTCATCTTCTTCTTTCCTTTACGTTTAGGGCAAATGATTAATGGAGAAAAAGCCATACCTTCTTTGGAACGTAATTATACCGGCATCATACCACGGCGTTATTTCTATCCATTTGCTAAAACTTTCAATAGCGTCATATAGATTAATAAACCATTTTAAATAAGAGAAACAAATCCTAATTGCATATCTAAAATTTTTTATTTATTTTATTTTTTTATATTTATTGTTATCTAAACTTTATTATTTATTAAAGTTTTGAACTCATTTTTTTTTGTAAAATTTCTAAACAGATATTTTCATATATATTTTGTTTTAGTATATTTTATTATTTATAAATTTTATGGGTATTTTAACGATTGCATTTTATGTTTAATATTTAGTTTGTGAACTATTATTTCTTGTATTTCTCTTTTTGCCGTTCACAAAATAGATCTTTCGGAATAAAAAATTAAGAGGTTAAAGAGAAAGTGATTTGCAGTAATTTTGTTCGCCTCCATTCACGCACATAAAATGGAAACAATACAAGAGATGTTGAAATCATCTACTGGAATATACCGAAAAAATTCATAGTTTCGAGAACAAATCATAGTTACTCACCCTTTATCTTTCTTGACATCTGGCAATCCCGCCACTCTTTGCCCTATTATATTGCCCGCTAACGGTTATTGGTAGTTACTAAATTTCCACCAGCTATTTAAGGACATTCTACCCCGGAATATCACCGGTTTAATTAAAAAGCCTCCTTTTCTTATATCCAAGGAGCACGCCTTGACATTTAAAGGGAAGCATAGACCGAGTGTGTGTTGCCTTTTACAAGAATATTTTGCTTCTGTTGCAAAATAAATTCAGGGATATTTCCAAAGTGAGAAGAATTGGAATCACTCGTTTTTGCTAATTTGGGTTTTCAGTGAAATTTACTATTAAGACTATTTAGAGAGATCAAAAGAGAGACAGGAGAAAACAGAGACGGAGGTCGCTGCCAGTTGTATAGCGCTTCTAGAAGCGAAGACATGGTAAAGAAGACAAGAAAGAAAACTGGCTCTTCCGCATTCAGTGTAAATGTCTGCGAAAATAAATAGAGATTATATGGCGGAGTAGACGCCTACAATAACTTTGGGTGGTCTGACTTTTTTCCTGAAATAACTAATTGATGAAGCTCGTAATTATCTTTTGGTTACAACCAATGAGTACGGAAGTGAAACCCGGTAGGAATGTTCTAAAATATTAAATAGTAATAATGAACGAAAAATGAATAAAAAATAAATAGTGAATGAACTATTGACGATCGTAACCGATTTATTCAAAATTTTTAACTGCAAGAATACAAAAATCCCTAGCTTTTTATTATGTGTCGTAAAAATATGGTTATCCTTTGATTCAGTGCCGCCCGACAAAGGTAGTATAAATCAACAGAACAACTCAGACCGGGATATACATAGGCATTGAATTAGGAGGTATAAGAAGAAGAATAATGGCAACATACATTGGCAACAATAATAATAAATTCCATCCAATAAAAAGTGACTGAATGGACGATCAAAACCTTGATTCTCCACAATTAATATTACCTGAATGGACATCATCAAATGTCCTGAGCTTTGAGTGAATCATAAATGGTGTCGATGATGTGATGCATAATAAAATATAACAGCAACAATACAATAGAACAATAATTACAACAGCATCTGAAAGGAAGTCCTTTTAGTTTATAAATTGTCTAAATAATCGTAAAAATCAGAACATTAAAGAATATATGGGGAACATTATGCAATTCTGATGGCGACTACTTTACTTAATCAGCCACAAATCGAATTTATGATCCGTCAGGAAGCAATGGGGAAACACACGCTTTGCTCCGCAGAAAAAGTAAAATGTTATGAGAAGATTAAGCCTCTCGAGAGGTCCGTCCAACGCTATTCAAACATAATAAGACCATTAAGGTCACGGCATCGACAGCAGGAGCAGTCTAGAGTGGGAAATTTCGTGATAAGTACCGAAATGGGAACTAAAATTAAGGATTCTGCGATCAACCCAGGACTTTAAGTGCTGCCAATGTATGGGGGCTTTCATTATATTCTATAGCTATAGCTATAGCTTTTAATTTTCCTATAAAATAACCACGTTTATGTTACTGCGAGTGTGCATGTGTGGTATAAGCGCCGCGCTTGTGTGGGTGGGCGTCAGTGCAGTCGACAGGCTCACCCGCTTTTATGTATACAATATATTCTCCATCTCTCCCCCTCTCTCCATCCTAATATCTTTATCTATTCTCCTCTTTCTGCTTATTTGTACTGAGTCTGTCTCAAATGTTCATTGTCTGTGAAATTTTTATAGAATTTTCTTCGTTTCTTGTTTTACTTTTACTGCTTTTATTTCAATGACATTTTTATCGGTTTGCAATTTAATCTTGTTGCTCGATTTGTGCGTAATTTTCATTTTATTTGAAATTCCTTTCACGTCGTCTTAAGTTGCCGCCATATTTGCTGTTGTTTCTCGTTGAAAACTGAAATGAATTCGAAGTGAAAATGAGAAAATATGCTGCTATCTTGAAAATACTTTGGAAATTAAAACAAATCCAATAAAATAAAAACAAATGGTAAAACGTGAAGAATGTAATTAAAGACAGAAAAATGCCAATACATAATCAAAATTTATAAAGGGAATGAGAAGTGAGAGACGATGCACGCTGCACAAATTTAGTACAAATGGAATCCACAACAAAATGCCAAGAGTTTCCACCGCATGCAAAATCTCGTACATCAGGAAAAACTACAATTTGAATTTGAACCACTATTTGTAAATAATCACACAGCAATTAGAAATACATGAAGTCTGACGGTCCGCGAACGACGGGAAGAGCGTTTTTCAGATAATCATATTTGAGCTCTGGATATATGATTCGTAGAAGGGTGAATTGCTCCGTGAGTTTTAGGAACTAGCATGTTCGAGAGCTCTGCGACTTTCTCTGTAATATTGTCCCATATTGATCGTATATTTTGAAAGTAATGCAAGGACATTGAACAAAAGCCTTCTTCATTTTATGAACTCGTAAGAAAAAGTTTTTGGTAACTTTTGGTTTTTGGTGGTTTCGTGGCGGTTTTTCGATGTACTTCGAACTAACTGAGGTATGCTTACACATAAATTAACTTGTCAAATATGTGGTTATTTCATTTGTGGTTTTTGTTTTAACTTTTGGTGAATTTTAGGAGTCCTCATTTTTATTATTTCTTCTAAGTTACACTTCGGGTCTTCTTCTATTTTAATTCGATTCTTAACAAAAAATTTGAGGGAATCTTTGTCATGAGCCGGCCTGACCTGGATTGACTGAGTTGGCTTCAGTTTGTCGAGAAATTGAAGCGCTATGAAATCGCTATTTTGCGATGAAGGAATGGTGTGGGATGCCCGTATAATTTGCATATAATTGTTGCCGGTATTACATATTAAATATGCAAGAAGAGATTTTTACCCAACCGAATAACTTTCCGAGATAACCAAACTAACCAAACCTCAACATTGTGTGAATAGATTTCGTAAGGAAATCAACAGGATTCTGTTAAAATCATTGGTTTATGAAGATACCACGAGAGCAATTGATCGATCGATTAATCGGTAAAAACTAGTGAGGGAAGATTTTTTCTGGTGCGGCAAAGAAATTTATAATATCCGGATTTATTTTTAATCCTCTTAATTAATATCCTCTGGCAGTTGAACGTTCACGTGTACTGAGCTTCACTCTACATCTCCGCGTCTTTTGTGTGCTTTCATCTCGACGTATTTAAGCAATAATTGCGAAAAAAATAAATAATAAATAATTTAACTTGAGCTTTTCTTCCCAACGGTAAAGGTGTCGGTCCTTCAAACACTGCTTTTAATTCTAACGCAGCCTTCACCATCTTTAACGCTTATATCACACTTTACCCGACCAAACTGCGGATTTGTGCGGCGCCTTATGTTTAAGAGAAAGTTACGTGGTAGAATTACATGCTCCCAAAGTCCTGCGGTGTGGACACCTTTAATAAATCTATTGCTGTTTCTGCATTTTATCAACTGCAAGTTCTTGAAATAATTTCGAATTGAAATAGATATAAAACGTTGCCATCAAAACACAGCAGAGGATGGGAATTGAACATGTCTCGGAATGTGTAATTGATTAGCCTGAATGCCGACTTAAAGCGTTCATTTTGACAGTACTTATTGATCCATTTGCTAGGACACAAACATCACGTAAGTAGGCATTAACAATTTGTAGATTTGGGGGGTTAACAATTTGTAGAGTTGAATCGAATTTGAGTTTATCGTTTATTCACAAATTCTAATCCGTTTAGCTTACTTGTTTTCTTCTCGTTAATAGCAGTATATTCTACGCCTCTTTAGTGTTTCCATTTAAAATGCGTTATAAACGGAGGAACATATATAATATACCCTAAACTATATAGGTATAATAGTGTAAAACTGTGGCATACGGATATATTTTTCATTTAAGTATAGTGAAGAAAATGGAATTTGAACACACTACTGAAGACATTATAGAAGACAGCGCTTTAAGCTATTAAGCAATGTTAAAGAAAATTAATACATTCTATTCGGGAAACCTGGAAAGCTATATTAGAAGACCAACAATTTGAAACTATTCTATGTAAAATTTCCAGGACGCACATATAGAATTGACAATTTACGTAATAAAAATTCATCAACACGGCGAGGACCAGAAAAAGGGTAGCCAAACCCAAAATATCTTTTGAAGAGAGCTCAGATACAATGATATTAAAAGGTGATAAAAAATATGATATCAATGATAACAAAAGCTTATATTTAACACCTGAGCAGCCAGGCAATATCTCCGAGCTTCCGTGGCAAAGGCTTTGAATGCAAATCCTAATCGCCCCAAAAAAGCCCATTCAACATTCCCAATTTCAGTCTTAACAAAGCAGATAGAAAAGTGGCTGTATAGATACGGCATTGGCTGTATTCGTCGAGTCAAAGATGGCATCAACCTGAGCTGATAAAGAATTCTGCATTAGAAATTAATACTATCCTGTACTATTCCTGTACGGTCCGGGTTCAATTTGATATAATATATACTATATTGTATTTTGTATGATTTTATTAACTGAGAGGAAATTTGATTATCTTAAATTAACAAATAAAATAAAGTATATTGTTTTTTGGAAACGATTCATGAAAAAATTAACGTTAAGTTCAAACGTAACCTTTCTTCTTAAGTGTTGATGAGCTAGAGTCATTATTTGTTTTTAGTACCAGCGGTGTCTCTGCGCTAGCCTGTCTTAATCTGTATATTGGTCTAGTTTTGATTGCGTCTTCATTTTCTAGTATAAAGGTCTCTTTTTCTTGTTCTATCACTTTGTATACGGTTATTGTAATGACGCTTTTCGTATTCTTTTAGCAAGTATGTACTTTCATGTGTGGGGAGACATTTTGGGATCCAAGTGTCGATGATTGTGTCTCTGTGTTATTCTATGTTGTATTTTACTGTTTTAAAATGCACTTTTATTACCTTTGAATGGATCTGAAACCGTGGCAGAAATATCATTAAAACTAGATCATAGATCACGTCATACTATTTGGCGGGGATGACTTCTAGCTGAATGATTATTATTTGTTTATGTAAACATTCGAAGATGCCGTTGCAGATGGTAGTGCAATGTGGTGATATTGTGGCTTCCCAATAATTTCGAGTGTTCATTTCATAATTCTGATGTTAATTATTATCCTTGGTTAATCGAAATTTTTAGATGTATTTAAAGGTAGCTCCAAAGCTCCAAACTGTGTATTGTCTTAAAAGTATGTTCGCGGTTGTGGCTGCGTTAACGTCTTGTAACACTTTACGTAATGCTTAAGGCCATCGTGCAAATGTCTCTTTTATGGGAAGTATATGCTAATGTCGTCTTGATGGTGATAAAGGACTCACTATGTCCAAATGTATGTGATCGAATCTGGCTGTTGGAACTTTTATCCTTGTTACGAGTGGTTTTGTATGTTTATATGCCTTTTGCCTTTCGGTATTATCTTGTCTATTCGTTTAATCTCTTTGCCATATTTAGCCAAAAATATCGTGTTATAATTGAGGGACGTGCAGCTCTTACTCCGGAATAAGATAAATTGGGTAATTTTTAAAAAATAATATCTAGTGATACGATACCGAAGAATTTGATAGTCTGCATATGCGTGTTTTTACCGTAAATTCAGATTCTATTTTCGCGGTTTTAAATTCTATCTAAATCTAATCACTTTAACTAATCGTTGTGATTTTAGAAATGATCTTGTCTTCAGTTAATAGTCTATGTGTTGTACTGTGTTTGGGTGATTTCATATAGTCCGACTCTTTTGTCAATGATGGAAATTGTTTTAATAGTTTGGTATATTTCTTGTCGACGGTAGACAATGTGAGCTTTTGTCATGGAAATTACACAATTGCTCATCCTTTCTGGCCTTGCTATCAAATCTGTAGAGGTATCTAAAGAGGTAGTTTATATTTTTACCCGAATTCGACCCACATCGTTAGGAACTTCATCCACCTGAACAAATCGAGGTTATGTGCGTAAGCCGCTTTATTTCTGCAATTTCTAAAGTTCGTTTGTTTAAAATTTCTGTAATTTTTACTCTTAATTCAATTAAATTTTAAAAAGGTGGTCTGGAATATATGGTTTCCAAATAGCGGCTACTTCGTCACAATTAATGCAAATTCTATGTGATATACGGCGTAAAAATTTGGTTGTTTTCACGTTGGCCCCAGTTAAAGTGCCATCAAAATTTGTTGGTAATTTTCATAATCGTGGCTTCTTAATGACTTCTGTACTGAAACTGAAACAAACTAATTCTACGAGCATCTGACAAACTTCTGAATATATGCGACTTTCCATTTCAGATACCGATATCGATTTTCTAATTGATCATTCTCACTTAACGTCCATCTTTCGACTAATGTTTTTTAGCGTCGTGTATCGGTTATCTGATGGCGGATTATGTATGAAATCTACAACTGTTACAATAACTTCCTGTGGTGGTGCTGCGACGTGTTCGTATTTCGTATTGCATTTGCTTGTTGTTCGGAATCAAGTTTACATGTGTATAAAGCACGCAATTGGAAAATTTAGACAATTTGTCCAAATTTGCGGTAATTTGAAGGACACTGTATATATTTATCAATTTGTGTGTCGGTATTTGTTATTAGTTCATTTGTTAATCCAATTAACTGGTATAAGTTAAATTAACTGTTATGTGTGTTTTATTTTATGGTGTGTGTTTGTGTGTGTGTCCGTTATTTTATGGTGAGTGATACATTTTAAGACCTGAGGGGAAGTTACAGAATGAGATATAATAAAAGTTTGAATACAAACGCGAACGAAATCATAAAATGTGACAAAACGACGATTAAATATAACAGCAAAAATATGTATGAATAAATGCGTTTAAAACGAATTAACTAAATTAGTTGTTCTAAGTTATTCAAGAGAGCTTAATTAATCGATTTCAGATTAAAATAAGATAGGTTCAACATTTAACATTTGTATGATTTTGTGGGATTTTTTGAAGTATATTAAGGTAAAATTTTTACGCCGTATATCACATAGAATTTGCATTAATTGTGACGAAGTAGCCGCTATTTGGAAACCATATATTCCTGACCACCTTTTTAAAATTTAATTGAATTAAGAGTAAAAATTACAGAAATTTTAAACAAACGAACTTTAGAAATTGCAGAAATAAAGCGGCTTACGCACATAACCTCGATTTGTTCAGGTGGATGAAGTTCCTAACGATGTGGGTCGAATTCGGGTAAAAATATAAACTACCTCTTTAGATACCTCTACAGATTTGATAGCAAGGCCAGAAAGGATGAGCAATTGTGTAATTTCCATGACAAAAGCTCACATTGTCTACCGTCGACAAGAAATATACCAAACTATTAAAACAATTTCCATCATTGACAAAAGAGTCGGACTATATGAAATCACCCAAACACAGTACAACACATAGACTATTAACTGAAGACAAGATCATTTCTAAAATCACAACGATTAGTTAAAGTGATTAGATTTAGATAGAATTTAAAACCGCGAAAATAGAATCTGAATTTACGGTAAAAACACGCATATGCAGACTATCAAATTCTTCGGTATCGTATCACTAGATATTATTTTTTAAAAATTACCCAATTTATCTTATTCCGGAGTAAGAGCTGCACGTCCCTCAATTATAACACGATATTTTTGGCTAAATATGGCAAAGAGATTAAACGAATAGACAAGATAATACCGAAAGGCAAAAGGCATATAAACATACAAAACCACTCGTAACAAGGATAAAAGTTCCAACAGCCAGATTCGATCACATACATTTGGACATAGTGAGTCCTTTATCACCATCAAGACGACATTAGCATATACTTCCCATAAAAGAGACATTTGCACGATGGCCTTAAGCATTACGTAAAGTGTTACAAGACGTTAACGCAGCCACAACCGCGAACATACTTTTAAGACAATACACAGTTTGGAGCTTTGGAGCTACCTTTAAATACATCTAAAAATTTCGATTAACCAAGGATAATAATTAACATCAGAATTATGAAATGAACACTCGAAATTATTGGGAAGCCACAATATCACCACATTGCACTACCATCTGCAACGGCATCTTCGAATGTTTACATAAACAAATAATAATCATTCAGCTAGAAGTCATCCCCGCCAAATAGTATGACGTGATCTATGATCTAGTTTTAATGATATTTCTGCCACGGTTTCAGATCCATTCAAAGGTAATAAAAGTGCATTTTAAAACAGTAAAATACAACATAGAATAACACAGAGACACAATCATCGACACTTGGATCCCAAAATGTCTCCCCACACATGAAAGTACATACTTGCTAAAAGAATACGAAAAGCGTCATTACAATAACCGTATACAAAGTGATAGAACAAGAAAAAGAGACCTTTATACTAGAAAATGAAGACGCAATCAAAACTAGACCAATATACAGATTAAGACAGGCTAGCGCAGAGACACCGCTGGTACTAAAAACAAATAATGACTCTAGCTCATCAACACTTAAGAAGAAAGGTTACGTTTGAACTTAACGTTAATTTTTTCATGAATCGTTTCCAAAAAACAATATACTTTATTTTATTTGTTAATTTAAGATAATCAAATTTCCTCTCAGTTAATAAAATCATACAAAATACAATATAGTATATATTATATCAAATTGAACCCGGACCGTACAGGAAAGATAGTATTAATTTCTAATGCAGAATTCTTTATCAGCTCAGGTTGATGCCATCTTTGACTCGACGAATACAGCCAATGCCGTATCTATACAGCCACTTTTCTATCTGCTTTGTTAAGACTGAAATTGGGAATGTTGAATGGACTTTTTTGGGGCGATTAGGATTTGCATTCAAAGTAGGATTTGCAAATAATAGTAGGTGTTTATGCAGGAAAAACAAATTATATAGTTGTTAGAGGTGTTATATTTTGAACGTTGAAATCGAATTTTGATCTATTTTGCGTTTGGTAAAGATGATAAATTAGACAAAAATGGCGAAAGGGTTCGAGCAGGCTGACGATCACGATAGGTTACTTCTCGTACATGATTTACATAACTACGAGAAATGTCATATACAGAATTTTGGAAACACATTTTGGATTTCATTAAAGAACTCTACTAGTTCTGCGCATATTAATTTTTAGAAACTGGCGGAGAGTTATCCGATTTCCAAACAAATATACAACATCTCTAAAAATATTTAAATTACATGGCCTTCCTGTAATTTTGTCTGCATTTTGTTTTTGTTATCGTCGGGTACGTGTTTGTATGTATTGTGCGAGCAGGACTTTCTGTTCCTAATTAGCTATTTCAGGTAGTGCCTATTGTTTCTTGCATTTCGTCCCTATTGTCTTTTCTTGCAGGTAGGTAAAAATCAGTAATTTTTAGTTCGTGGGGTTTTTGTGGTTTGTTCATATGATACCTCGGGTTAGTGAGTATTTCTTGGTCTTGAATTTGTTGCATGTAAAGTAGTTTTAAGGGTTAGAATATTACGTCTGAAGGTGAGTTTGTTTGTTCGATTATTAGTCTTCCATCAAAGGTTTTTTATTTGTAAATTTCCATGTTTTCTAGGGCCGCACTCACACAGGGGACATTTGTCGCGAGACATGGAACTATTCATTTATTTGTCCCCGATACCACTCACACATGGGACAAATTGGAATGTAGGTTGTATCCCAATGCATGATTTATTAATTAGACTTTTACTACATTTTGCTACCTTTTAATACTTTTTTTGCTAAATGGTAGTGTTTTCACTACTTTTGAACATTAATTGATTTCATTTCATTTTGTGTTGCGCGCTAAGTGACTATGGAAAATATTGAAGAAATTAAAATTGCGTTAATATCTATGGCGATCGATTTTGTGGATGCATTATATATCATTCGTGATGAAGATGCAGAAATAATAAAATTAATCTTAGATACTGTGGAAAAATTGGAGGAGGTTAGTAGAGCACGTCGGAGAAGCTGCTGGATCAGAAGCTGGCGAAAAGAAAAAAACAGTAATGGAGCCTTCGAAGTTCTGACAAATAGCATTCAAGTGTGCGATAAATATTCGTACCGTAATTATTTGCGTATGTCAGAGGATAAGTTTGTTGAATTGCTCAATTCGGTCCAAGCCGATTTGCAGAAGGCTGAAACGCATATGCGAAAAGCTGTGCCACCGGATGAGCAGCTGGTTGTAACCTTGCGATATTTGGCCACCGGAGAATCCTATAAAAGCTTGGAATACCAAACGAAGTTATCGACAGCATACTTAGTAAAATGCATACCCCGAGTGTGCCAATCGATTTGGAAGAACCTGAAGGATACATATATGAATGTGAGTAAACAAATTTGCTACACATTTCAGTTGCTTTATTCATAAATATAATACATATATGTACGTCTCATAAAAATAAAAAATTCACAGCAGTTTTCACATTAGACGTAATACAAAATAAATGAAATCTAAAAATATTATTGAATACCACACATTTTGTACAGAGATCATAAATAAAATTAAAAAATTCAATGTTATCAGGCAGACTTAACCGTAAAAATGTTTATAATGTATCATCATTATCCAATATTCCTTCCAGCGCCAGACTAAGAATATCACTTTTTTTAGTCTGACATGTCTGTTCGTCTAGTTCTTTTATTTTCATTAAATAATTTTGGATATACATTACACCTCTCCTACGCACATTTTCATTTTTTAATTCAGTGATGGTCTCCACCACCTGATCACCTAACCAGTGAAATTGTCGGCGTTGGGTGTGGGAATAAATTTTTGCTTTCAATTCTTTGATTAGATTTTGAGTAATACTCGAAACATTCTTCTTCCTCATAGGCGTCGAAGTAAAATTTCCGCTTGATGTATATGCCTAGATTATTTGTGACAATATAATAATTGGAATTTATTAATTTGTTATCATTATATAGTTTCCTCAAACGCATTTACAATGGCTTCAAATCGCACATGGGTTTGAAGCAAAATGGAAATTCCCCAATTGTGTAGGTGCTTTGAACGGAAAGCATATAAATTTCTGCGCTCCTACCACTGATGGTTCATATTACTACAACTATAAAGGTTAGTGAAATTTCTCACATTTGTAATAATAATCATATTAATAAGTATGCTATTGCATATTACAGGTCGTAACAGCATCGTACTTTTGGCTCTAGTTGACTCCAACTGCAAATTTATTTATATAAATATTGGAGCTAACGGCCGAACTAATGACGGAGGAGTTCTACGGCAATCGTCCCTTCGACATGTCTTGGACAATGGGGGAAACTATTTTCCGCCAGACAGGGTTATTGGTAACAACAGAAGATTGCCTTATGTGGTTGTTGCAGACAGTGCTTTTACTATGCAAAAGCATCTAATGAAACCATATTCCCACCAAACCAATAACCCAGAGAGGATAACGTACAACCAGCGCCTCTCAAGAGCAAGGCAAGTGGTGGAACGAGCATTCGGGCAGATGACTGCCCGATTCAGAATACTTTTGAAGTCGGTTGAGCTGCGGAAGGTGACCAGAGTTGTTGATGTTGTGAAGGCTTGCTCTGTTCTTCACAATTTTCTAAATGAGGATGGTGATATCTCAACTCTACCGCACACACAAGCTGATAGGCAGTTTGTGAATAGCGATGAGTCGGCAGAAGATATACGCAAAATGTTTTCCGAATACTTTTCACAGGAAGGCCGAATTAATGAATAAGTATAGAATTAGGTTTTAAATTTAAGTTTAATTTTAATTCGTAATTTTAAGTTTAAGTTGAAGTTTAATTCGTAATTATAAGTTTAATTTTAAATTTAGGTTTAAGTCTTAATTTTAAATTTAAGTCTTAATTTTAGTTTAAGTTTAATTCGTAATTATAAGTTTAAGTTTAATTTTAAATTGAAGTTGAAGTCTTAATTTTAAATTTAAGTCTTAATTTTAAGTTTATGTTTCAGTTTAATTGTAAGTCTTAATTTTAAATTTTTAATTTTAAAGTTGAGTTCAGAATAAATAATTTCAAGTTTTAAACAACTCATTTCCATAATTTCATTAAATATTCACGAAGTTTCTGTATTTGAGTATCTCTCAAATAAGAATAAATTTTTTAGCAGTGACAGATTTTCGGTACCTAAATGTACTTGTTTATAAGGAAACCCGTATTAAAGACAAAAAATATACTTAATTTAATAATTATTACTACATAACGTGAAGGTAATAAATAGATATTTCAAATGGTAATATTTAGTATTTTGATACCACGTCTGGTTTTGGAGATATAACGTTGAGTTCATATAATCTTTGAATGCTCCTGAAACCTTCCGCAAAATAAGTTCACTTATTTGTGCTTCCAACGATAAGATATAACGATTAAAAATTGATTGAAATCGACGTCCGCATCGTATTTCACACCTGTTGCTCTGTCTGGCTCGTTTGCAGCAATGATCTCATGGTATCACGAAGCTCTAGCTTATACCAATCTTGTAGACTGCCCTAATCTCGCACCTTAGCAATGTGATAAATTTTAACATACATACCTCACTTTCAAAGGACGAATAGCTATCACCTTCACGATTATCTTTATTTTCATCATCATCCTGAGTTGGATCCTGGGTTATATGCAAAGCTGATTTATTAAAAAATAATACTATTTTAATTAACACGGCTTACATAACTAGAGCTTGATGCACGAATCTGTGTGCTTGGCCTTAAAAAATCCAGCATTTGAAAACACCAAAGCCTTGGTGGTCGCGTATCATCCGCACCAGCACCAGATTTCAAAGCCGTCAAGCCTCTCAGTTCCCTCCTATATTGGGATCTGAGAGAATGTATCTTAGCGCGCACTTCCCTCACACCGCTTTCAGAAGGATCCATATTGATTTTTTGCGCAATTGTGCGCAGCGCCGATTCCTTTGCGTACCTATCGTGGTATTTGCTACTTTTCACGTCCCAGAGAGACGTTTCTTGTTGTAGGGCGTTAATCAGCCTTTCCGTGGTATCCTTAGTCCATTTAAATGCCATTGGAAATGAATTTTGAAAAAATATACTAAAATATGTATATAAAAGCACAAGCCAATGACTTCAAAAATATTTATATATTGTTTAATGTTGGGGTTGCCTTATAATTTAATGGACTGTTCGATTTCTTACCTAAAAAATGCACTGAAAGTGCAAATATTTGTGAACACAATATTTTAATACACAAGCCATCAAAATTTCTAAAATAATATGGACGAATGAATTGCTCTAATATATATAATAATATATTTTCAAAAGATTTTATATAAGAATAATATAGCTTATGTTTTGCAGTCCCAGTAACAACCCCGATCGAACAAATCCTCAAAATTCATAATGCTCTTTTATAAATACAATATAAATGCATGCCTGACTGAATTCGTAATATTCTGCTTTGTCGATACGACAACCCGCTGTTTGGTGTCCCCAGTAAACATCAAGGGACAAAATTATCGCACAAGGGACAAATTCATTCGTTCATAGTCCACAGTTCATTTCGTCGTTTTGCTGGTAAAACAACAACAAATTTGACGTGTCCCGAGACAAATGTCCCCTGTGTGAGTGCGGCATAGTACGCTGAGTCGTCGTAGTTTGTTTTGTATGTGTAACAAATTAACTGTTTTTCTAATGTGACTTGGTGTACAATTATTGTGGAACATATGGTTTGCGAAGTTGGATTCCGGATTCGTGTTAGGTTGACGTAATTTTCTGTTGTAGTCCCTCATGTGTTCTCGGAATCTCGTTTTTATTTTCCGTCCTGTTTGTCCGATGTAGCTGTATTGACATTTACAAGTTAATTTGTAAACCCCCTGTTTATCCAATGGATCCTCTTTTGTCGTTATTATCTTCGTTAGGTCTTTTGGTTTTATTAAAACTCCTCCTGAATCTGTTTACTATGTCTTTTTTGTATCCGTTGTTTTTCGCTATGGTATATATCGTGTTAAGTTCCTTATTATAGGCCTCTTTCGATAGGGGTGTACGTTCTAGTCTAGATATTAATTGTCTAAATGCTGCTTTTTTGTGTTGTTCAGGGTGGTTCGATGTCTTGTGTATTATAGTGTCAGTTGCTGTGGGTTTTCTGTATATCTCGTAATCAAGTTTGCTCGTGGTTTTGTTTGTTCTTATAGTAAGGTCCAAGTAGTTGATTTTTCCTTCTTTTTCGGTCTCCATCGTAAACTGTATGTTCTTGTGTTGTTTGTTCAGATATTCTAGTATGTTTTCTTCGTTGTTTTCTGTCAGTACACATAAGATATCGTCTACGTATCTCGCATAGAAACTCACACCAAAGTTGTTTTTTAGTTTATCCATGTATTTCTTTTCCAAGTTTTGCATAAATACCTCCATAAGGATTGCCGATGTTGGATTACCCATTCCTAGTCCGTTTGTTTGTCGGTATATATTGTTGTTGAATTGAAAGTAATTCTGTTGTAGTGTTGTTTTTAGAGTATTTGTGAGCTGTGTTGAGAATTACTTGTCTTTAGTCTTATCGAGTAGTATCTCAAATAGTATGTTTATTGTTTCCGCTACTGGTATCGACGGATATAGGTCCTTGATATCGAACGATACTAATTTGGTGTCCTTTGTGATTTGTATAGTGGTTACTTTCTCATTTAGTTCGGAAGTATTGACTATTGTGTGCTCATTTGTTAGCTTTAGGTTCGTTTTCAGTAAAGCCTTCAGGTGTTTTGAAAGTTTGTAACCTGGGGCAGATTTATAGTTTATAATTGGTCTCATTGGAGTGTCTGGTTTATGAATTTTTGGTAGCGCGATCATTGGTGGTGCGGAAGGATTCATGAGTGTCAGTTTGTTGGCCGTCTTTGGTTCTATACAACACAGGACAAAAAACAACTTGGGACGCATATTACGAAACAGCACAAACACAGAGGATCCATTGGATAAACAGGGGGTTTACAAATTAACTTATACATGTCAATACAGCTACATCAAACAAACAGGACGGTGTAAAGTTTGTATTTGGAATCTCGCAGGATCGCCATGTAACGTTTGTCCTTGTGAGTCGTCCTAATATCAAAATATATCTTTCCTTAAAAGGTTATTCCCTCATAAAAAAATTAAAGAGTACTTACTAAGCTCTCCAGCCGATTATTTTCATGACTCATAGTCACAATTTTGTATGGTGAATTTCTTAGCCTGATTGGGCCGAATTAAATCTGAGCTCCAAATAGAGCCGAATAAAAAAGAGAGATGTTTCTTGGTTCAATCCAGAATCGCCTCTGGTTTAATAATATATTCTTGCTGGTATTTATACAAAATTATCATCATCGATCTTATGATTAATATTACATACAAATATAATTTTAAGCATATTTTGTCTACTAAGGGAATTTATCCCTTAATCGACTGTTTACAATTATTAAACTACTGAACTACTTA
Organism: Physocephala rufipes; assembly: GCA_963966595.1. NCBI lineage: Eukaryota > Metazoa > Arthropoda > Insecta > Diptera > Conopidae > Physocephala > Physocephala rufipes. The sequence goes on from OZ016503.1 coordinate 16,227,422, forward strand.
TACGTAAATGCAACGCAAGCGTTATTGGCGTTAGTTCGATTCAGAATTATACTGACCTACTTATTGGCCTCGCTTCATTTGTAATATGATCTTCAGCACAATGTAAACATTGGTTTGGCTTGTGCTGTTGATCATTGATTATTGTTGTTGTTTTATTTTTGATTTTATTGCTATTTTTATTATTGCTTACTTATAGTCGGTATGTGTGGATATGTACACTACAACGGAAAATAAAAACAAGATTCCGAGAACACATGAGGGACTACAACAGAAAATTACGTCAACCTAACACGAATCCGGAATCCAACTTCGCAAACCATATGTTCCACAATAATTGTACACCAAGTCACATTAGAAAAACAGTTAATTTGTTACACATACAAAACAAAGGACGACGACTCAGCGTACTAGAAAACATGGAAATTTACAAACAAAAACCTCTGATGGAAGACTAATAAACGAACAAACAAACTCACCTTCAGACGTAATATCGAACCCTTAAAACTACTTTACAGGCAACAAATCCAAGACCAAGAAATACTCACTAAACCGAGGTATCATATGAACAAACCACAAAAAACCCCACGAACTAAAAATTACTGATTTTTACCTACCTGCAAGAAAAGACAATAGGGACGAAATGCAAGAAACAATAGGCACTACCTGAAATAGCTAATTAGGAACAGAAAGTCCTGCTCGCAAAATACATACAAACACGTACCCGACGATAACAAAAACAAAATGCAGACAAAATTACAGGAAGGAACAACTTAGACAAATACAGACTAATCAGAACGAAAACAGACACTGAAGATGGCACATCGCCGAAACCGGTTTGTCTACAAACAAAATTTGACTAGGGATGACGGAAAATCGTTCCAAAATTTATCAACATCCAACCCTGTCGGAAAATTCAACAAATATCGAGAATTAAGTTTGTTGTTGCTTTTAGTGTCAGAGTATATTTGCACTTTTATTTTAAGTTTAATACCTTTCACCACTTAAGCAGTGTACTTCGCCTTATAATCGTACAATGTGTTCACTCCATTATCCAGATTAGACAATTCTAGATTATCCAGATTAGACAATAGAATTTGACAGTCGACGTAGCCTGCGCCGTATTTATACACCAGAGCCAATCGTCAATTTGCAAACCGCGGATGACGCACATGTATCGCGAATATGTCACAATATATTCCTGATCAGAATAATCCCCTGAATCGATTAAGCTATGTCAGTCCAACGGTTCTTCTGTATATATGCCTCTCTGTGACATGTGACATTTGTCACGAATATTCACTATCATCACAAGCTGTTTGTGATTGAAAATGGGGTGAATCTTTGAACGCAGATTTTTCAGTTTATTTATTTTACCCCATATTTATTAAACCCCGCAATTTTTCCTTGTTGCGATGAGATAAGAAAACGTTAAAAAACGTTGTGCACACCAATGGAAATATTGCACTGTAACAGGAATATCTGCAGAAGTAAGGCTACAATGACCACTTTACCACATCTCAAGACGTACTCCACACATCCTTTCAGAGGGTATAATAAAACAATGCAGCCGGAATTAAGTAATGCTTTCCAAATGAGGATGTGATGGATCATCCGCTCAAAGTCAATACAAAAAATTATTAATTATTATATAAATTACTGCCGCTTCATTAAATTTCGTTATTAAAGAAAAACTGAAAAGCTTAAAGCAGATCCAACAAGAAGACCTGTTGATAAATACTCAAATATATAACTGTGTATATTACACATTTGAGAACATGGGAATTGGAAAGCCGTTCTCCATAGATTATTTATGACAACAACTGGCGGAAATACGTTATTGTTGGAATTCCTACGAGTACAAAATCAAGATCAGTTTGCACAATCCGTAGGATAATCACGAAAATATTGACAAATTTGAGGATATGAATTTGGTCTAATTAGATTTATGGAATATATAATGAAGAATTCATATAGTTTAGATCCTGGTAAAAGAGGAACCGACGGATTGTCGAAAAGTTTTCAGAAATAGGAAGGAAATTCAAGCAAAATTTATAAAAGAAGAGTGATTAGAAAGATATTTCATTGAAAATTTGTAATATATTTTCGTTTTGAGTGTTGTATTATAATTTATTACTATATATTTAAGTGAATAAAACTAAAAAAGTTTCGAAATTGCAAACCTTTCACATAAACTGCATTGGTTTTTGGTTGGATATAATTTTGCATCGCACGTCCTTAACATATTTAATTTATATGTCGCATCGCAAACTTTTCAAAAATTGTGAAGTATATGTAATTTTCTATTTACATAATAACTATTTACCCCCTCAAAATGTTAGGCGAAACGTACAACGTTTTTAGGTCTTCCTTTTGTGTTGTCCTCAGTTTTTACTCGATTTGACAGCTTCTAGATAAAGCAGCAGATAAAAAAATGGCCGCCGGCATCTTCAACGAAATAAACAATTTTTGTTAGTGCTTTTCAACACATTCCAGCCGATAACGAAAGCCATAAGCAAAATGGCAGCCGAAATTTTTGACGAAAGCTAACGAAACCAAAAAGGTTTCGTCGGTCAAATTTTTCTACAGTATATTAGCGATTAAATAGTTTTATCTGTACCTATATACAAATATTGTGTTCCTTTAGGTTTGGGCTGATTTAAGAACGCGCACCAAAAGGAAGCTCGCCGATAACAGCAGGCAGCTTTTAAAAACTGGTGGCTGACCTGCGCAGCTGCTAATGCTTTCTCCCTTGGAGCAGGAAGTAGATGTGCTTCTCGGACTCTCGGAAGTGATCGAGCGATCAGGCGCATATATGGGGCCAACAAACCAACAGCACTATGAAAAAGGTAAGCTATTTTAAATAATAATCATTTTGTGCACCAATAATAAAGTACTAAATATACCATTTCATTCAACACGCTGGCTTCTACTTCGGCCGTCGCCGCTGCTTCAGGTATTACCGCCGATTCCGTCAGTCATCCGCCGGAACCGTCGATGGATCAATCGAGTTCACCAGTGGAGGCATTAGAAGGCGCCGGATGTACTCCAGTTTGCCCCAACAACAAGAACGAAGAAAAATCTCGCAAGAGGCGCAGGTCCCAGGAAGAGGATCCATATTTTTTTTATTTACGGCGACAGACCGAATTTCTGCAAGACATTTCGGAGTCGGGACGGCAGTGTGTTTCGGCAATTATGGAAGTTGCGAGAGCAATCAACCGCCTTGCAGCAACGAGGGAACATGAAGAGGCTGCTCGTACACTGACGAACCTTTTTAAATAGATTTTTAAGTTTAACAAACGTATAGCCATGCTGGTATGTGACGTAATTTTAAGAAAGAAAAATGAAGTACCTTTTTGTTTTTTATAGAAGTAATTTTAAGTTTTTATATATATTAAGTTTATATAAATTATGTTTAAAGATTTCATATATATTAAGTTTATAAAAATTATATAAATTAAGTTTTTATATATATGTTTTTATATATATTAACATTAAGAAAAACAAATGAAGTGACTTTTTTGTATTGAAGTAATTTTGAGTTTTTTATGTACATATTTGTGATGTAGTTTTAAGGAAAATACACTAACAATGTATTTGCTTGCATTTTGTCGTCGGTAAAGTTCCTAGTGAATAAAAGAATTACAAACACACACACTTTTCAATTTATTCAATTATTTGATAATATATGTATTGAAAACTATATCTCAATCATAACAGTTATGGTTGTTCTGAAAAGAACCGGTTGGTAGTTCTGAAAAGAACTGATTACATTGTTTCGCGCGCCAATCGATCGCGAATAGACGCGGCTTCCGGTGCTACTTCGGCCTCTGGGTAAACCTCTTCTGATAATGTTTCCATGTTAGCGTCTTCATACACTAAGTTAATCCTCCCTCTTATGCATATGTTGTGTAAGGCGCAACATGCATTTACAATTTGAGTGAATTTAATTGGCGCATAGTGCTGTCCCCTTTCGTTTATTATTGCTCTGAATCTATTTTTTAAAATTCCAAAGCATCGCTCAATAGCATTGCGCGCTTTGCAAACTTTGGTGTTAAATGACACAGTTTCGGGGGTTTGCGGTTGACGGTAAGGTGTCATTAAGTATGCCAATAGTTGGTATCCTGAATCTCCTGAGATGTTGACAATGAATTAATTTATTGAAACATAAAATGCTAAAAAAACTTACTCAGTAGCCACGTATTCCGCTTACCGTTTCTGTAAGCTTAAGTAAGTCTTTAAAATTTCATCAACCATACTGGTACGCCACACATAGGCATCGTGTGTTGCTCCTTGAGCACGAGCGTCCACATACCTGGTGACCATGTCAAAATCGCATATCTGAAATTTAAAAACAAGTTATCGTCGCATATATGTTCATTTTACATTTTTACTCACCATCATAGCATTTAAACTATAGAATCCTTTTCTATTACAATATAAGTGCCTTCGTGCGCTCGGAGGTGCCCTTATTTTCACGTGAGTTCCGTCAACGCATCCAATGACTCCAGGTATACCAAATTTATCATAAAATTTCAACTTTGTCTCAATTTACTCTTCTTCGGACATTTCGAAACGGATGTATTTTGGACATACATGCCTCTCGAAAATGTCTAATAATTCTGATATGGTTTGGCTCACCTTTAGTTGGGTCATCATTGCCAGATGACGCCACAGCCAAATAATTTATTAAAAGCTTAGTGCTTTAAATACGGGTGCGCCTTAGCTAACGATCTGAACAGGTTTCCATGGTCTTCATATACAATTCTTACATAATTTTTGTTCATTTAGAAATCATAAACACAATTATTCATGATAGAAAACCACATAAATAAACACCTAAAGACGCTTAATTGTTATTAATTTCTATATTGGTAGAAAATTATCCCTTGAAAATAAAACGTCGAAAATTGCGATTATTTCAGATTATTCTACATATGGTAACACTTTCCATGACATTGTAAACATGGCTGCCACGGGCCAATGGAAAGTGAAACTACACTCATAGAAGATAGGCCAAACGTGATGAAGGTTCTACATTTTGATGATACCAGCGCGTTTTTCGTCAAAGTCAGCGTCGTCGTGTCGTTTCGTCCTCGTCTTACATTTTGAGGCCATTGATTGCGTCTTCACTTTCTAATGGCGTTATTACACAAACCGAAACTATGCTGCTTTTTCGATTCCCTTTTGTGTTTGCTCTCATTTTTCTCCGCTTTGAGAGTTTATAGATAAGCAGCAGATAAAATTTCGTTGGGCACGAAAAAACAAACATTGTTAGTGCTTATCAGTGTATTCCAGGCAAAAACTGGATACCGAAGCCGGGTGCCGGTTGAGTGCCGGTACCGAAACAGCTAGTGAATAAAACGCGAGCAAGGAATCTTTCGCTTGGGTGTGAATGAAGTGGCATGGTAAAAATTTATTCAGTAACATTCAGGTCGTCGTTTAGGGAGGGGGGAGTGTGTTTTTGTTGCGAGCAAGCAAATGGATTGCTAATGAAAAACAGACTTTATCTAAGGAAACTGACGAAAGTTTTCTATACTAGAATAACTTCCAGCGTCTTCTTAAAGCCAGCGTCGCAGTCTTTCCATTAGTTTCGCGTTGTGTAATAACGCCCTAACATAAGATTGTTTTTTTCTTTTTCTATCACTTTGTATATGGTTATTGTAATGACGCATTTTGGATTCTTTTAGCAAGTATGTACTTGCATGTGTGGGGAGACATTTTGGGATGCAAGTGTCGATGATTGTGTCTCTGTGTTATTCTATGTTGCATTTTACTGTTTTAAAATGCACTTTTATTACCTTTGAATGGATCTGAAACCGTGGCAGAAATATCATTAAAACTAGATCATAGATCACGTCATACTATTTGGCGGGGATGACTTCTAGCTGAATGATTATTATTTGTTTATGTAAACATTCGAAGATGCCGTTGCAGATGGTAGTGCAATGTGGTGATATTGTGGCTTCCCAATAATTTCGAGTGTTCATTTCATAATTCTGATGTTAATTATTATCCTTGGTTAATCAAAATTTTTAGATGTATTTAAAGGTAGCTACAAAGCTCCAAACTGTGTATTGTCTTAAAAGTATGTTCGCGGTTGTGGCTGCGTTAACGTCTTGTAACACTTTACGTAATGCTTAAGGCCATCGTGCAAATGTCTCTTTTATGGGAAGTATATGCTAATGTCGTCTTGATGGTGATAAAGGACTCACTATGTCCAAATGTATGTGATCGAATCTGGCTGTTGGAACTTTTATCCTTGTTACGAGTGGTTTTGTATGTTTATATGCCTTTTGCCTTTCGGTATTATCTTGTCTATTCGTTTAATCTCTTTGCCATATTTAGCCAAAAATATCGTGTTATAATTGAGGGACGTGCAGCTCTTACTCCGGAATAAGATAAATTGGGTAATTTTTAAAAAATAATATCTAGTGATACGATACCGAAGAATTTGATAGTCTGCATATGCGTGTTTTTACCGTAAATTCAGATTCTATTTTCGCGGTTTTAAATTCTATCTAAATCTAATCACTTTAACTAATCGTTGTGATTTTAGAAATGATCTGGTCTTCAGTAAATAGTCTATGTGATGTACTGTGTTTGGGTGATTTCGTATAGTCCGACTCTTTTGTCAATGACGGAAATTGTTTTAATAGTTTGGTATATATATATATTGCCGATGGTAAACAATGTGGGCTTTTGTCGTGGAAATTACACCATTGCTCATTTTTTCTGGCCTTGCTATCAAATCTATAGAGGCATCTAAAGAGGTAGTTTGCATTTTTACGCGAATTCGACCCACATCGTTAGGAACTTCGTCCACCTGAACAAATCGATGTATGTGCGTAAGTCGCTTCATTTCTGCAATTTCTAAAGTTCGTTTGTTTAAATTTTCAAATATTTTTTACTCTTAATTCAATTAAATTAAAATGTGGTCTGGAATATATGGTTTCCAAATAGCGGCTACTTCGTCACCATTAAGGCTTATCAAATTCTATGTGATATACGGAGTAACAATTCGCTTGTTTTCACGTTAGCCCCAGTTAAAGTGTCATCAAAATTTGTTGGTAATTTTCATAATCATGTCTTCTTAATAACTTCTGTTATATCAGTTTGCACAATCTGTGGGATAATCACGAAAATATTGAAAGATTTGAGGATATGAGTTTGGTCTAATTAGATTTATGGAATATATAATGAAGAATTCATATAGTTTAAATCTTGGTAAAAGAGGAACCGACAGATTGTCGAAAATTTTTCAGAAATATGAAGGAAATTCAAGCAAAATTTATAAAAGAAGAGTGATTAGAAAGATATTTCATTGAAAATTTGTAACATATTTTCGCCTTGAGTGTTGTATTATAATTTATTACTGTATACTTAAGTGAATAAAACTAAAAAAGTTTCGAAATTGCAAACCTTTCACATAAACTGCATTGGTTTTTGGTTGGATATAATTTTGTATCGCGCGTCTTTAACATATTTAATTTATATGCCCCATCGCAAAAATATTTCATAAATTGTTAAATATATGTAATTTTCTATTTACATAATAATTATTTATATAATAATTTTCATATGAAACGAACTGCATCAAAGTTAAAGAATTTAGGATCTATATAAGTAATATTTTAAATATCAATAATTGGGGTCAAATGCGAGGTTTTCATTAAAAAAGTTACAAGTTTTCTTAAAGTTTAAACTATTATCTCGTAATTTCGCAACATGTAATAATCCAAATATGAACACGTTGAAAATAATCTTTTGTTTGACTGGACACTATTTGAGAAACTCTAAGTTGCTCTAAGAATATGTTTTGAAAATATAAAAAAGTGTGTATTAGTTGTAACTGCAGAAAAACATGTCCATAGTTACAACTAATACACAATTTTTTTATATTTTCAAAAAATATTCAAACTTAGAGTTTCTTAAATACTGTCGAGTCAAACAAAAGAAGATTATTTTCAACGTGTTCATATTTGGATGATGGACGTCATAGAGAGATATGTTCTCAATTTCATTTGCAAAATATCGCTTCAAGGTATCTCGACCCTGACAAATGTTATGGAGTTCTGACCGTGCAATATAAAAAACAGACATTGTCGTAGCATAAAAAGTGTCCCAAAAATGTTGGGATTAATTACCTAAGAATATGTGTTTAATGCTGATATTGATGAAACTTATTTTACAGTTAGAATTTAGTGTCAATAGCGGAAGGAGTAATTCTTCTCAGCCGAAGTTAGCATATTAGATTTATAAGTTTTTAACGTTTCACTACAGGCGAAGCCATATCTCCCTAACTGAGCGACTTATAGACTTGCTTTAGGCACCATTCCAAAGTTAATTGTCCATTGTTTCATGAAATTGATAATATTTAAGGAGTTATTATAAATTAAGCGATTACATTATGATATAACGTAAGCGTTACCGCCGAAATATCCCTTTCGTATTAAAGATTTCAATACTTTCGAGTCTAAAACGACATATAAAATGTTATAACGGGTGTTTTTTAAGCCCGATAGAACTTCAAATAGTAAAAAAATTCACTCGAAAGATCAAGTAATGGTATTAACATTTAAAAATAGTTTTAAGCATATGGATACCGCGGCTTTTCTTGACATAAAATCATTCTAGACGTCTAATTTTGAGTCACTTTTCGGAATTCCGCTGGTCGCATGTCACAAATAAAACGGGTAACGTTGACCTTCAAGGCATCAGTTGTTGCAAGTTTATTAGCAAAAACAACTGACTTCACATGATCGTACTGGCCTGATTGAGAGGCCTTACTCGAACGTTATATGACAAGGTCTAAAATCCTCAAGAAAAGCTTTTTTTCTGCCTAAAAAGTTTCTCTAAGATCCGGAGCATCAATTGCAGCTGCCACAATTTGATTCTTATGAATGAGACAGACTGATACTGCAAAATAAACCATGCAACTAGTGTAGTTATTGTCATTCTTTTATTTGACATTCACACAAATGTATAGTCATCTCACTCTCGCTTATGTAATATAAAAAGATAAAATAAAGAATCAGTCTGTATGAAATAGTTCTGAAAGGCGGTCGTTGAATTCCTTTTATTAACGTTAAGTAGCGTACCTTCTAGTGAAATAATCACAAGTATGGTAGAAATGACTACATTGGTGACCCCGACGTGATCCTAATTAATTCAATTAATAAAAATCAAAAACCACACGTAATACTTACCAAGTCGCGGCGCTCTACAAATCAAAATTTATTTGCAATCAAATCGCACAACTGCGTATATAGTATACATACATTTTTTCGCGAATTCACTAAATGGCGACCAGCGAACAGCATTCCGATGATACCGAAACGACGCCATATCAAGCAGAGCCAGCAGCCATGCCCGTGCGAATACATAAGCTACCAGAATTCGGTCCGGAAGCCCCTGAAACATGGTTTGAAAGACTAGAATCAATATTTCATGTAAATGGTATTAAGAGTGATACCACCAAATTCCACTACGTGTTTGGTTTCGCACCCCCGGAGGTGGGACCTTTCGCAACATGCATCAATAAAGAAATTGTTCCTGCCGGAAAAACCAAATATTTAATACTCAGAGAAAGAGTCATACAAGCATTCTCTACTTCAGACGAAGCGAAATTGCGAAAGCTTTTTAAAGGACAAATGCTTGGAAATCGTAAACCAACCAACAATTTTTAATGGTTCTAAGGAACGCCGCCTCTGGTAGCTGCAATAACACGGTACTCAAATCTTTGTTTTTAGAACATCTACCCGACTGCGTTCGAGCAATTTTAGCAGTTAGTCCGTCCGATGATATCGACAGTTTGGCATTGATAGCCGATAAAATAATGGAGAACCAGCCTTCGTCAAATATTTTTGAAATTAAAAGCAATTATAAAAACACAGCTTCACCCTCATACGATAAATTAAGTGCAGACATAGCTACACTTACCGAAAAAGTTGAAAAGCTTACGGTAACAGTGAAGAAGTTTCAAGATCGTCATGTTCGCTCCAGATCCAGAAGCAAAATTAACAATAGATATCAAGAGGCTGATACGCAAAAATCGACTGGTTTTAACCCAGCTATATGTTTTTTTTCACAATAAATTTGGAAGCAGAGCAAAAAAGTGTATACCGCCTTGTCTCATGGAAATAAAATCCAACAACAAACAGGAAAAACAGAGCGGTCATCCTGCGTTAAGGTGGCGCATGATGGTCCACGCAAACTTCCAAACCGCCTGGTTATTACCGACAAACTTACTAACACTAAATTTCTCATCGACACTGGAGCAGAACTATCGTTACTTCCCGTTCAGTTTTCCTCAAGTCGTACTCCTGGCGCACTCAAACTATACGCAGCAAACAACGCAACAATTTCAACCTATGGTGACAGGCGGCTAACTCTCGATTTTGGCTTCAGACGTCCTATTCAATGGACATTTTGCACTGCTGACGTACCTCATGCAATAATAGGTGCCGATTTACTTTCATACTACGGACTAGTAGTCGATTTAAAAGGACAGGTCCTTATAGATAGTATCACGAAATTATCAACGCCAGGATTAATATCCACTTTACCAATATGCAAGATATCTACAATTAAAGAAACGAATAACGAATTTGTCGAAATTCTCAACAGATTTCCTAAGACAACTAGATTAACTGATATGAATACAACAATGAGACGAAACGTACAACGTTACATTCCAACCACTGGGCCTCCGGTTTTTGAGAGACCACGCAGATTAAATCCGGAAAAGTTCAAGGCGGCAAAAAAGGAATTTGAATATTTGATGAAACTTGGTTGGATACACCCATCCAACAGCCCTTGGGGCAGTCCTATTCATCTTGTTAAAAAGATGTCGGGCGAATGGCGTGTATGCGGCGATTACAGACGTTTAAATTCCGTCACCACCCCTGACAGATTTTCCATTCCACATGTACAAGATTTCGTAAACAATCTTGCAGGAAAAGTAATCTTCACCAAACTGGATCTAATCAGAGCATATCAGCAGATTACTGTTGCAGAGGAAGACATTCCCAAGACGGCCCTTACAACGCCTTTCGGACTTTTTGAGTGTCTGGTTATGCTATTTGGGCTTAGAGGAGCCGCGCAAACATTTCAACGGTATCTCGACGATATTTTCCGAGGTATTCCATTTGTTAAAACATATATCGACGATGTACTTATTGCATCCTCATCTAAGGAGGAACAAAAGAAACATCTAGAAATCGTATTTGAAATTCTCGACAAGAATGATTTAAAATTAAACTTGCCCAAATGCGTTTTCGGATCACTGAAAGTAAATTTTTTAGGGTATCAAGTATGCTGCGAAGGAATCTCACCACTTACTGAAAAGGTACAGAAAAGGTACAGGTAGCAGAATTACATCGATTTTTGGGACTGTTGAACTTTTATCGTCGAAGTTTACCCAAAGCCGCTTCAACGCAAGCACCACTCAACAAATTCCTCATCAATACTAAAAAAAACAACAAAACTCCAATCAAATGGAATACGGACGCAGAAAACGCTTTTCAAAAATGTAAGAACGACTTAGAAAATGCAGCTTTACTCGTACACCCGGCTCCGGAAGCAGAATTACGATTGGTCACAGACGCTTCAGACACAGCAATGGGCGCAGTAATAGAACAACGAATTAACGATTCACCGTGGAAACCACTCGCATTTTTTTCAAGGAGATTTTCTCCTGCTCAAACACGCTATTGTACTTACGATAGAGAGCTTACAGTCATTTATGAAAGCATTAAGCACTTTCGATATTTACTCGAAGGTTGTAGCTTTTCAATTCATACTGACCACAAACCCATAACCTCCGCCTTCAAGCAGCGCGCTGACAAAGCATCACCTCGCCAACAGCGACAACTTGAGTTCATTTCGGAGTTCTCAACAAACATAATTCACGTTTCAGGCACAGAAAACCCAGTCTCAGATGCCCTATCACGAATTGACGCTTTTCACATGCCTACAGCCTTTGACTTCTCCGATCTAGCCAAACAACAAGAGGTTGATCACGAGCTCGAAGAATTACTAAAGTCAACGTCCACGTCGTGCAAGTTTTCGCAGATGTTTTTGGGGTACAGAAAAATTACCAATAACTCTGGAAACATCTACTTCATTCGGACGTCCTTATATTCCATCAACTCTACGGCAAATAATTTTCGATACATTTCATCGCCTTTCCCATCCTAGCGGTAAATTTACTCTTCGCATCATTCAGCAACGTTTTTTCTGGCCGAACATGAAACGCGAAATTCCACAGATGGCACGTTTATGCCTCGATTGTCAACAATCAAAAGTCAGCCGCCATGTACACAAAACACCTAATAAAATTCTACCACCAGACGGCCGTTTTGACCACGTACACATTGACCTGATAGGACCTCTTCCAGAAAGTCACGGATACAGGTATTGTGTTACATTTATTGACCGTTTTTCCAGATGGCCAGAAGCAATTACCATCAAAGATCAAACTGCAAACACCGTGGCTAAAACATTTTACGCTGGTTGGATATGCAGATATGGTTCACCGAAACTAATCGCAACATATCAAGGCAACCAATTTGAATCATCCTTATTTTCTGCATTAATCAAATTAACTGGATGCCAACGACTTCGCACGACGGCGTACCATCCAGCTTCCAACGGCCTTACAGAACGATGGCATCGCTCTTTGAAAAGCGCCATAATGTGCCATAACTCTAAGTTCACTTGGACGGAAACACTACCGAACATGTATTCGAGAAGGACTTAACGCATCGCCAGCAGAATATTTATACGGTACAACAGTTCGAGTTCCCGGAGAATTCTTTAATTCAGACGAATACGCACCAAATAACTCTCATTTTTTAGACGAATTTAGAGAGTACATAAAAGAACTAAAACCAGTTCCAGTTCTACATAACTACAAGAAAAAGCCTTTTTGTTACAAAGAGTTAGCTTCATGCAGTCACGTATTTCTTCGAAACGAACAAACAACATCTTCGGAAAGACCCTACAAAGGACCCTTCGAAGTTTTAAATCGTTCTGACCGTGTCTTCAAAATTTTAATCAATGATAAAGCAACAAATGTTTCAATAGAAAGACTTAAGCCCGCGCATTTAGAAAGAGTGTGGCTCGATAACGAATATCAAGAAAAATATTCCAGAGAAGCTACATCGAGCGAATCAGAGTCAACGACTGCTGAGCACAACTACGCCACCAAATCTACTGATCTCAACTCTACTACGACAACCTTTTGTCCACTCAAGACATACTCAAGAGTAACTCAAACTAATAAAAAGATTGTTCACTTTAAATGAAACCTATATATTATAAGATTTTAATATCATTTTATTTTTCTAATCATTTATCAAATTTTTAATTTTTTATATAAACTAAAAAACTTCATAAATTGGAGGAGGGTACTGTAGGGAATTATTGTCATTCTTTTATTTGACATTCACACACATGTATAGTCATCTCACTCTCGCTTATGTAATATAAAAAGATAAAATAAAGAATCAGTATGAAATAGTTCTGAAAGGCGGTCGTTGAATTTCTTTTATTAACGTTAAGTAGCGTACCTTCTAGTGAAATAATCACAAGTATGGTAGAAATGACTACACTAGAGAAGTAATTCCTGCCCTCTATCGGCATAATAAACCAAGTGTAACCGTTATCATTAATTTCTTGGTCGGGATCATCTTCGGAAGTAAACCTAGAGTCTCGTGTGAAGTCGTGCAAGCAATAGTATAGAGTTTGCTTGGATTTTGAATAATTTTTATCAATAAAGTCTGCTGATAATCTCGTTGCCTCTGGCATTTGCATCTATAATTAGTAACATATAAATGAAGTAAATTTGCCTATTAAATATTTAGCTTTAAAAAACCAATTTTGGTGTACAAACTATATATATATATATATATATATATATATATATATATATATATATATATATATATATATATATATATATATATATATATATATATATATATATATATATATATATATATATATATATATATATATATATATATATATATATATATATATATATATATATATATATATATATATATATATATATATATATATATATATATATATATATATATATATATATATATATATATATATATATATATATATATATATATATATATATATATATATATATATATATATATATATATATATATATATATATATATATATATATATATATATATATATATATATATATATATATATATATATATATATATATATATATATATATATATATATATATATATATATATATATATATATATATATATATATATATATATATATATATATATATATATATATATATATATATATATATATATATATATATATATATATATATATATATATATATATATATATATATATATATATATATATATATATATATATATATATATATATATATATATATATATATATATATATATATATATATATATATATATATATATATATATATATATATATATATATATATATATATATATATATATATATATATATATATATATATATATATATATATATATATATATATATATATATATATATATATATATATATATATATATATATATATATATATATATATATATATATATATATATATATATATATATATATATATATATATATATATATATATATATATATATATATATATATATATATATATATATATATATATATATATATATATATATATATATATATATATATATATATATATATATATATATATATATATATATATATATATATATATATATATATATATATATATATATATATATATATATATATATATATATATATATATATATATATATATATATATATATATATATATATATATATATATATATATATATATATATATATATATATATATATATATATATATATATATATATATATATATATATATATATATATATATATATATATATATATATATATATATATATATATATATATATATATATATATATATATATATATATATATATATATATATATATATATATATATATATATATATATATATATATATATATATATATATATATATATATATATATATATATATATATATATATATATATATATATATATATATATATATATATATATATATATATATATATATATATATATATATATATATATATATATATATAT
>OZ016503.1:16242846-16250346 GCA_963966595.1 Physocephala rufipes
ATATATATATATATATATATATATATATATATATATATATATATATATATATATATATATATATATATATATATATATATATATATATATATATATATATATATATTATATATATTATATTATATATATATATATATTATATATATATATATATATATATATATATATATATATATATATATATATATATATATATATATATATATATATATCTATATATATATATATATACTAATATATATATATATATATATATATATATATATATATAATATATATATATATATATATATATATATATATATATATATATATATATATATATATATATATATATATATATATATATATATATTGCCGATGGTAAACAATGTGGCTTTTGTCGTGGAAATTACACCATTGCTCATTTTTTCTGGCCTTGCTATCAAATCTATAGAGGCATCTAAAGAGGTAGTTTGCATTTTTACGCGAATTCGACCCACATCGTTAGGAACTTCGTCCACCTGAACAAATCGATGTATGTGCGTAAGTCGCTTCATTTCTGCAATTTCTAAAGTTCGTTTGTTTAAATTTTCAAATATTTTTTACTCTTAATTCAATTAAATTCTTAAAATGTGGTCTGGAATATATGGTTTCCAAATAGCGGCTACTTCGTCACCATTAAGGCTTATCAAATTCTATGTGATATACGGAGTAACAATTCGCTTGTTTTCACGTTAGCCCCAGTTAAAGTGTCATCAAAATTTGTTGGTAATTTTCATAATCATGTCTTCTTAATAACTTCTGTTATATCAGTTTGCACAATCTGTGGGATAATCACGAAAATATTGAAAGATTTGAGGATATGAGTTTGGTCTAATTAGATTTATGGAATATATAATGAAGAATTCATATAGTTTAAATCTTGGTAAAAGAGGAACCGACAGATTGTCGAAAATTTTTCAGAAATAAGAAGGCAATTCAAGCAAAATTTATAAAAGAAGAGTGATTAGAAAGAGATTTCATTGAAAATTTTGTAACATATTTTCGCCTTGAGTGTTGTATTACAATTTATTACTGTATACTTAAGTGAATAAAACTAAAAAAGTTTCGAAATTGCAAACCTTTCACATAAACTGCATTGGTTTTTGGTTGGATATAATGTTGTATCGCGCGTCTTTAACATATTTAATTTATATGCCCCATCGCAAAAATATTTCATAAATTGTTAAATATATGTAATTTTCTATTTACATAATAATTATTTATATAATAATTTTCATATGAAACGAACCGCATCAAAGTTAAAGAATTTAGGATCTATATAAGTAATATTTTAAATATCAATAATTGGGGTCAAATGCGAGGTTTTCTTTAAAAAAGTTACAAATTTTCCTAAAGTTTAAACTATTATCTCGTAATTTCGCAACATGTAATAATCCAAATATGAACACGTTGAAAATAATCTTTTGTTTGACTGGACACTATTTGAGAAACTCTAAGTTGCTCTAAGAATATGTTTTGAAAATATAAAAAAGTGTGTATTAGTTGTAACTGCAGAAAAACATGTCCATTGTTACAACTAATACACAATTTTTTTATATTTTCAAAAAATATTCAAACTTAGAGTTTCTTAAATACTATCGAGTCAAACAAAAGAAAATTATTTTCACGTGTTCATATTTGGATGATGGACGTCATAGAGAGATATGTTCTCAATTTCATTTGCAAAATATCGCTTCAAGGTATCTCGACCCTGACAAATGTTATGGAGTTCTGACCGTGCAATATAAAAAACAGACATTGTCGTAGCATAAAAAGTGTCCCAAAAAATGTTGGGATTAATTACCTAAGAATATGTGTTTAATGCTGATATTGATGAAACTTATTTTACAGTTAGAATTTAGTGTCAATAGCGGAAGGAGTAATTCTTCTCGGCCGAAGTTAGCATATTAGATTTATAAGTTTTTAACGTTTCACTACAGGGCGAAGCCATATCTCCTAACTGAGCGACTTATAGACTTGCTTTAGGCACCATTCCAAAGTTAATTGTCCATTGTTTCATGAAATTGATAATATTTAAGGGAGTTATTATAAATTAAGCGATTACATTATGAATATAACGTAAGCGTTACCGCCGAAATATCCCTTTCGTATTAAAGATTTCAATACTTTCGAGTCTAAAACGACATATAAAATGTTATAACGGGTGTTTTTTAAGCCCGATAGAACTTCAAATAGTATAAAAATTCGCTCGAAAGATCAAGTAATGGTATTAACATTTAAAAATAGTTTTAAGCATATGGATACCGCGGCTTTTTCTGACATAAAATCATTCTAGACGTCTAATTTTGAGTCACTTTTCGGAATTCCGCTGGTCGCATGTCACAAATAAAACGGGTAACGTTGACTTCAAGGCATCAGTTGTTGCAGTTTATTAGCAAAAACAACTGACTTCACATGATCGTACTGGCCTGATTGAGAGGCCTTACTCGAACGTTATATGACAAGGTCTAAAATCCTCAAGAAAAGCTTTTCTTCTGCCTAAAAGTTTCTCTAAGATCCGGAGCATCAATTGCAGCTGCCACAACTTGATTCTTATGAATGAGGACAGACTGATACTGCAAAATAAACCATGCAACTAGTGTAGTTATTGTCATTCTTTTATTTGACATTCACACAAATGTATAGTCATCTCACTCTCGCTAATGTAATATAAAAAGATAAAATAAAGAATCAGTCTGTATGAAATAGTTCTGAAAGGCGGTCGTTGAATTCCTTTTATTAACGTTAAGTAGCGTACCTTCTAGTGAAATAATCACAAGTATGGTAGAAATGACTACATTGGTGACCCCGACGTGATCCTAAATAATTCAATTAATAAAAAACAAAAACCACACGTAATACTTACCAAGTCGCGGCGCTCTACAAATCAAAATTTATTTGCAATCAAATCGCACAACTGCGTATATAGTATACATACATTTTTTCGCGAATTCACTAAATGGCGACCAGCGAACAGCATTCCGATGATACCGAAACGACGCCATATCAAGCAGAGCCAGCAGCCATGCCCGTGCGAATACATAAGCTACCAGAATTCGGTCCGGAAGCCCTGAAACATGGTTTGAAAGACTAGAATCAATATTTCATGTAAATGGTATTAAGAGTGATACCACCAAATTCCACTACGTGTTTGGGTTTCGCACCCCCGGAGGTGGGACCTTCGCAACAAGCATCAATAAAGAAATTGTTCCTGCCGAAAAACCAAATATTTAATACTCAGAGAAAGGAGTCATACAAGCATTCTCTGCTTCAGAGGAAGCGAAATTGCGAAAGCTTTTTAAAGGACAAATGCTTGGAAATCGTAAACAACCAACAATTTTTAATGGTTCTAAGGAACGCCGCCTCTGGTAGCTGCAATAACACGGTACTCAAATCTTTGTTTTTAGAACATCTACCCGACTGCGTTCGAGCAATTTTAGCAGTTAGTCCGTCCGATGATATCGACAGTTTGGCATTGATAGCCGATAAAATAATGGAGAACCAGCCTTCGTCAAATATTTTTGAAATTAAAAGCAATTATAAAAACACAGCTTCACCCTCATACGATAATTAAGTGCAGACTAGCTACACTTACCGAAAAAGTTGAAAAGCTTACGGTAACAGTGAAGAAGTTTCAAGATCGTCATGTTCGCTCCAGATCCAGAAGCAAAATTAACAATAGATATCAAGAGGCTGATACGCAAAAATCGACTGGTTTTAACCCAGCTATATGTTTTTTCACAATAAATTTGGAAGCAGAGCAAAAAAGTGTATACCGCCTTATCTCATGGAAATAAAATCCAACAACAAACAGGAAAACTAGAGCGGTCATCCTGCGTTAAGGTGGCGCATGATGGTCCACGCAAACTTCCAAACCGCCTGGTTATTACCGACAAACTTACTAACACTAAATTTCTCATCGACACTGGAGCAGAACTATCGTTACTTCCGTTCAGTTTTCCTCAAGTCGTACTCCTGGCGCACTCAAACTATACGCAGAAAACAACACAACAATTTCAACCTATGGTGACAGGCGGCTAACTCTCGATTTTGGCTTCAGACGTCCTATTCAATGGACATTTTGCACTGCTGACGTACCTCATGCAATAATAAGTGCCGATTTACTTTCATACTACGGACTAGTAGTCGATTTAAAAAGGACAGGTCCTTATAGATAGTATCACGAAATTATCAACGCCAGGATTAATATCCACTTTACCAATATGCAAGATATCTACAATTAAAGAAACGAATAACGAATTTGTCGAAATTCCTCAACAGATTCCTAAGACAACTAGATTAACTGATATGAATACCACAATGAGACGAAACGTACAACGTTACATTCCAACCACTGGGCCTCCGGTTTTTGAGAGACCACGAGATTAAATCCGGAAAGTTCAAGGCGGCAAAAAAGGAATTTGAATATTTGATGAAACTTGGTTGGATACGCCCATCCAACAGCCCTTGGGGCAGTCCTATTCATCTTGTTAAAAAGATGTCGGGCGAATGGCGTGTATGCGGCGACTACAGACGTTTAAATTCCGTCACCACCCCTGACAGATATTCCATTCCACATGTACAAGATTTCGGAAACAATCTTGCAGGAAAAGTAATCTTCACCAAACTGGATCTAATCAGAGCATATCAGCAGATTACTGTTGCAGAGGAAGACATTCCCAAGACGGCACTTACAACGCCTTTCGGACTTTTTGAGTGTCTGGTTATGCTATTTGGGCTTAGAGGAGCCGCGCAAACATATCAACGGTATCTCGACGATATTTTCCGAGGTATTCCATTTGTTAAAACATATATCGACGATGTACTTATTGCATCCTCATCTAAGGAGGAACAAAGAAACATCTAGAAATCGTATTTGAAATTCTCGACAAGAATGATTTAAAATTAAACTTGCCCCAAATGCGTTTTCGGATCACTGAAAGTAAATTTTTTAGGGTATCAAGTATGCTGCGAAGGAATCTCACCACTTACTGAAAAGGTACAGAAAAGGTACAGGTAGCAGAATTACATCGATTTTTTGGGACTGTTGAACTTTTATCGCCGAAGTTTACCCAAAGCCGCTTCAACGCAAGCACCACTCAACAAATTCCTCATCAATACTAAAAAAAACAACAAAACTCCAATCAAATGGAATACGGACGCAGAAAACGCTTTTCAAAAATGTAAGAACGACTTAGAAAATGCAGCTTTACTCGCACACCCGGCTCCGGAAGCAGAATTACGATTGGTCACAGACGCATCAGACACAGCAATGGGCCGCAGTAATAGAACAACGAATTAACGATTCACCGTGGAAACCACTCGCATTTTTTCAGGGAGATTTTCTCCAGCTCAAACACGCTATTGTACTTACGATAGAGAGCTTACAGCCATTTATGAAAGCATTAAGCACTTTCGATATTTACTCGAAGGTTGTAGCTTTTCAATTCATACTGACCCACAAACCCATAACCTCCGCCTTCAAGCAGCGCGCTGACAAAGCATCACCTCGCCAACAGCGACAACTTGAGTTCATTTCGGAGTTCTCAACAAACATAATTCACGTTTCAGGCACAGAAAACCCAGTCTCAGATGCCCTATCACGAATTGACGCTTTTCATATGCCTACAGCCTTTGACTTCTCCGATCTAGCCAAACAACAAGAGGTTGATCACGAGCTCGAAGAATTACTTAAGTCAACGTCCACGTCGTGCAAGTTTTCGCAGATGTTTTTGGGGTACAGAAAAATTACCAATAACTCTGGAAACATCTACTTCATTCGGACGTCCTTATATTCCATCAACTCTACGGCAAATAATTTTCGATACATTTCATCGCCTTTCCCATCCTAGCGGTAAATTTACTCTTCGCATCATTCAGCAACGTTTTTTCTGGCCCGAACATGAAACGCGAAATTCACAGATGGCACGTTTATGCCTCGATTGTCAACAATCAAAGTCAGCCGCCATGTACACAAAACACCTAATAAAATTCTACCACCAGACGGCCGTTTTTGACCACGTACACATTGACCTGATAGACCTCTTCAGAAAGTCACGGATACAGGTATTGTGTTACATTATTGACCGTTTTTCCAGATGGCCAGAAGCAATTACCATCAAAGATCAAACTCGCAAACACCGTGGCTAAAACATTTTACGCTGGTTGGATATGCAGATATGGTTCACCGAAACTAATCACAACATATCAAGGCAACCAATTTGAATCATCCTTATTTTTCTGCATTAATCAAATTAACTGGATGCCAACGACTTCGCACGACGGCGGTACCATCCAGCTTCCAACGGCCTTACCGAACGATAGCATCGCTCTTTGAAAAGCGCCATAATGTGCCATAACTCTAAGTTCACTTGGACGGAAACACTACCGAACATGTATTCGAGAAGGACTTAACGCATCGCCAGCAGAATATTTATACGGTACAACAGTTCGAGTTCCCGGAGAATTCTTTAATTCAGACGAATACGCACCAAATAATTCTCATTTTTTAGACGAATTTAGAGAGTACATAAAAGAACTAAAACCAGTTCCAGTTCTACATAACTACAAGAAAAAGCCTTTTTGTTACAAAGAGTTAGCTTCATGCAGTCACGTATTTCTTCGAAACGAACAAACAACATCTTTGGAAAGACCCTACAAAGGACCCTTCGAAGTTTTAAATCGTCCTTCTGACCGTGTCTTCAAAATTTTAATCAATGGTAAAGCAACAAATGTTTCAATAGAAAGACTTAAGCCCGCGCATTTAGAAAGAGTGTGGCTCGATAACGAATATCAAGAAAAATATTCCAGAGAAGCTAAATCGAGCGAATCAGAGTCAACGACTGCTGAGCACAACTACGCCACCAAATCTACTGATCTCAACTCTACTACGACAACCTTTTGTCCACTCAAGACATACTAAGAGTAACTCAAACTAATAAAAAGATTGTTCACTTTAAATGAAACCTATATATTATAAGATTTTAATATCATTTTATTTTTCTAATCATTTATCAAATTTTTACTTTTTTATATAAACTAAAAAACTTCATAAATTGGAGGAGGGTACTGTAGGGAATTATTGTCATTCTTTTATTTGACATTCACACACATGTATAGTCATCTCACTCTCGCTTATGTAATATAAAAAGATAAAATAAAGAATCAGTATGAAATAGTTCTGAAAGGCGGTCGTTGAATTTCTTTTATTAACGTTAAGTAGCGTACCTTCTAGTGAAATAATCACAAGTATGGTAGAAATGACTACACTAGAAAAGTAATTCCTGCCCTCTATCGGCATAATAAACCAAGTGTAACCGTTATCATTAATTTCTTGGTCGGGATCATCTTCGGAAGTAAACTAGAGTCTCGTGTGAAGTCGTGCAAGCAATAGTATAGGGTTTGCTTGGATTTTGATAATTTTTATCAATAAAGTCTGCTGATAATCTCGTTGTCTCTGGCATTTGCATCTATAAT
>OZ016503.1:16255346-16270323 GCA_963966595.1 Physocephala rufipes
AATTGTATGAAGAAAATTTAATTTTCTTCATATCCCCTCCTTTCTTCCCGATGAGGGCCGATCACAATTTTTTTCTTTGTTAGGGTGATACGGAACCCTCCATGACTAAACTGGAGCCTACTTCTCTTTCGGCCCGGACGGTCCAATGTGCTGTATCTTTGTCGGATCTCCGCAACAATATTCGGGTCTATATTTGAGGCCTCCAACTCAGATATTTCACTAAACGTGCCGTCTACCATTGGTGTTGCCTCTCCGCGATCCTCTGTTGTAGTGGGCAATGGAGCTGGAACATAGACTACATCTTCTTGAGGCTCTTCACCGAACTGGTGTACTTCCTTGTAGAGGTCGTCATAATACGAATCAGTCACTGCGTCATAGTACGACGGATTCGCCTTGGTGACTGGGACAGGTGTTGGCTCTGGTTTCTGTCGTAACGGTTCCGGGTTCGAGACCCTAGCCGTTTGCCTGGGTGTCTGGGTCACCTCTTCGAAATTGAGAGTGGGGAATTTACCTGGTCCACCCCCACACTCAACGACCAGTCGTTGGACCACCTCTGCTATCTCTTGCCGTTTTCTGACAATTTCGTCGTGACTGAACCATGTCGGACGATCCATCTTTAAATAATCCGCATATGGCTCTGTCAGTAATTTTTCGGCATATTTCAGGAGATAGACTCCGCAGTCGTACCCGTTCGGTTGTTGTGGTATTTGTGGTACCTCAAACGCAACGGCATAATCCATGAAGGACTTTGGTCCATACTCAGCCTTGCGGGCTTTCCACTCTTCATGTATATACTCCCGGATATACTGTGCGACCTCTGTACGGGGCTCGAGGTGGATAGAGTCAAACTGGAGTATACATGGATACTTCATTCCCATTTCGCCATTCTCCTGTAACGTGGTAAAGAACGGCCCAGACATACCAATGTGGCCTAAGACCATCAAAAACCAGTGCTGGTTGTAATTAACGGGGATGAGTACTTGGTCCGTGTCAAATATATCCACCTTCCTGGTCCATCGTTTAACCGATGTATGGCGCTCTTCTGGAGTGAGATGTGGCTGGCTTATTTTTGTGTAAAAATATGTACTGAAGACGTAAGTCTTCAGCCGTTGTTGTTCGGTCATTTTTGTTGCCGTAATATATTTGAGCCAAAACTCGATTATGGCGTCATTAAGAAATTGGCCCACCGCTCGTCGCCGATAATCTGCCATACGGAGTGTAACTCCTCCACGCCCTGGTGGGTATACCACCAATGGTCCGCTCTCGTCGGTGCCGCCGGACGCCGGAAACGAGGGAGACACCGACCCTTCTTCGTCTCCATCTAACCCTGTCGTGATGACTGTCACGCGACGTAAGGTGCCGTCGGTCGAAGCTTGGGCCTCTTCATTCTTGATGATTGCAATGATGTCGTCTCGTTCATCGTTGAAAATTGTCGACATTGTTGAATTTTGTTGTTGTTGTTGTTGTTGTGTTCTGGTAAATTTGCTGAAAAGAAAAAATATACTAGCGAGATAATTCTATTTTCTATCATGGACGACACAATGCTAGATTACACATAGAATCTACGCTACTTCGAACTACTAGGTTGGTCGATGTCTGTTTGTTCGTTGGTAGTTTGTTGATACTCCTTGAGATCTCTGATATGGGCTACCAATTTCTTCGCATTATCCACGCTGCTCAGTTGGACAATAACCGGTGACGTATAACGCATGATTCGATATGGTCCATCGTATTTTGGAGCCAGTTGGAGCCAGTTGTGCTGTGAACTTGTCTGCTGCTTTGGATAATGGGTGCGTTTTAACTAGTACCAAAGTTCCGACTGCCGGATTCCACTCTCTTCGCCGTAAGTTGTAGTGGCGGCTCTGGTCTTTCGCTGCCCTCTCAAGATTTCTTCTCACGATGTGGAAAATCTCCTGTAATCTGTTCTCTCTGTACTCTGGACGCTGTGGTGCTGTTCCTGTGCCTGTGGTGACTTCGTCAAAAAGTGTTGCTGGTAATCGCGGTTCCCGTCCCTGGGTAAGGAAAGCTGGACTGAACCCTGTTGTCTCCGACGTCATAGTATTAATAGCCAATGAAACTTATGGGATGAATTCGTCCCACTGCGTTTGCTTGTTGTTGGTTACCTGTGCTAGAATTCTCTTCACGTTCCTGTTTGCCCTCTCTGTTGGGTTCTCCTGTGGTGTATAGGGAGCTGTAAATTGCTGACTAATTCCGAGATCCTGCAGAAGTCGACGAAACGGCCTGCCGCTGAATTGGGCTCCGTTATCTGTTATGAGCACTTTCGGTACTCCATATCTCGCCAGGATTCTCTCTCTAAAAGCCTTCTTCAGACTTGACATAGTGGCTTGCCTTAGGGGTATTATCTCCGTCCATTTCGAGAATTTGTCGAAAAAGACTAGAATCATGGTATTCCCGTGTTTTGACCTTGGTAAAGGTCCGATGAAATCTGCGCATACAATCGACCAAGGCTCCTGTGGCAACTGGGTAAGCATCTTTCCAGCTACCCTTTCCTGCACCGGTTTGTACTTCTGACACGACTCGCAGCAGCGCACATGCTTCCTTATATCTCTAAACATACCTGGCCAGTAGTAACGGTTCATAATCCTTGACACCGTCTTTCTAATTCCCGGATGACCTGCACTTGGATCGTCGTGGTTTTATTGAAGAACTCGCTTTCTATGATAACTAGGCACACAGAGTTTCCATTCCGCGCAGTCTTCATCGTTTGACTGTCCAGGGATATGTCGATACAGTTGTCCGTTTTCAATAACGTAATCGGGATACTTTTCTGGATTTCCCTTGATTTCTGTCATCTTTGTTGTGATCCAGTGACACTTTTCCTCGGTTGCTGAAACTTTGTTGAGGCTTTCCATAGGCTGTCTCGAAAGTGTATCGGCGACCACATTCCACTTTCCCTTTCGATACTTGACATCAAATTTGTACTGTTGTAATTCTAGTGCCCATCTTGCAATTCGTCCTGAGGGGTTCTCCAAAGAATTTAACCATTTCAGTGAGAGGTGGTCCGTCACCACACAAAATCGATAACCTTCTAGATATGGTCTCATCTTCCTAATTCCCCATACAATTGCAAGACACTCTTTCTCCGTCGTTGTGTAGTTTCGCTCAGCCTGATTTAATCGCCGGCTCGCGTAAACGATTACCTTTTCACCATCTTCGCTATCTTGCGTGAGTACAGCACCCAATCCGTAGTTGCTCGCATCTGTTTGTAATGTGAATGTTTTTGAAAAATCTGGACAGGTCAGCACTGGTGCTTCCGTGAGTTTCTGTTTTAACATTTCAAATGCTTGCTGCTGTTCTTCAGACCAATTCCAACGTTTACCTTTCTTTAACATACTGGTGAGTGGGGCTGCTAACTCGGCGAAATCTGGAACAAAACGTCGGTACCATGATGCAATTCCTAGAAATCTGCGAACTCCCCTGACATCTGTTGGTGACATAAGTTCATTGATAGCTGCCACCTTGTCTGGATCGGTGTGAATACCTTGACGGCTAACTACGTGTCCTAGGTACTTCAGATCTTATTTGAAAAACTCACATTTTTCTTTGTTAATCATCAAATTTGCAGATCGAAGTCGGCGAAACACTTCCCTTAAGTTAGCCATATGTTCTTCAAGTGATTTTCCAATCACGATGATATCGTCGAGGTACGCGAAGGCATGTGGTTCCATCTCTGGTCCAATTACTCTGTCTAATGCTCTTTGGAATGTTGCAGGCGCTGAATGTAGCCCAAACGGCATTACGCACCATTGAAATAACCCCCTTCCTGGTACTGTGAATGCGGTATATTGTTTGCCCTCTTGGCTCATCGGTATTTGCCAGTAACCGTTCTTAAGATCGAGACTACTTATATATTTTGCATCGCGTAAATGATCTAAAATGTGTTGAATCCGGGGTAGTGGGTATGCATCAGGAACCGATCGTGCATTTAGCCGTCGATAGTCGATGCAGAGGCGCCACTTCCCATTTTTTTTCTTTACCAAAACAATTGGTGAGCTGTAAGGACTTTTCGACGGTTGGATGTGACCCTTTTCCAATAACTCGTCTATTTCCTCGTTTATTATCGCCTGCATTGCTGGATTTTTGGGGTAATACCTCTGCTTCATTGGTCTGTCGTCCTTCATTATTATTTTATGTGAGGCGAGATTACACGGTCCTTCCAGAGTGTCAAATTTTTCCAGTTCTTCATTAAGGAATTCATCCACGCTTTGATTATGGTTTTCCGTGACTTTTACGACTGCTTCTTCCTGTTCTGTTGTTGTATTAGGTGCCTCTGTCGTGTCTTCCATACTTTTCGCATCTATCTCCACGTTTGTTGTTCGAATTGTAGAACATACTATGACTTCTTCCGGTTGTGGCTTGGTCCCCAAAGTTATGGTTTCTCCACCACAGCTGAATGTAGCTCCGATGTTGGTGAGAAAATCGAGACCAAGAATTACATTATGCGTGGCATCGCGTATTATTAGAAGCGGCATTGTGCATTCCGCTGTGCCTAATCGTATGGTAATGTTCAGAGCTTCTTTGATCACCTGTATTGTGCCGTCAGCCATTTTAACCTTTACGTCCGTCCTCGTGATTTCACCGACGACCATCATAGCTGCTATCGCTTATAAAACTCCTGGAAGCTCCTGTGTCAATCGTTGCAGTAATTAATTCTTGTCCCAGGGCGACCTTTGCAAAAATTCTGTCTTTGTTGACTCCTAAACATTTCTCGGGATACGAGGGGTGGTTGACTTCTTTGGTTCCAACAGCCCTCGCCTCTGGTGGACACCCAAGGCGTTTCCCGACGCCTTTCTGCAGCAATCCATCCTTTTAATTCCTTGTTTCCCACATTCCCAGCAAAACAACTTCCATTCGTTGCGGCAGTTCTGTCGGAAGTGGCCATTTTCACCGCATTTCCTGCAAGCGGTTCGTGGATCTATTCTTGAGTCAACTGGTATTGAAGACATCATCCGATTTGATTGTGGTAGCGGTCGTCGTTGAGTTGGAATCATGCGTGTAGATTCGGGCTCTTGTCGAATTCCCTCAAAATCATCAGCGAGTGATATTAGTTCCTCTAGTGATGAAAAATCGCTTCTTCTGATACATAGAAGATAGTCCCGCTGACTATTTCTATATATCCGTTGTAGCTTTTGCTCTTCCGTGTAATTTACATGTCGCATTAATGTTTGCATGGACAAAACATAATCTTTGTATTTTTCCCGTGTTCCTTGTACTCTCCTGCGTATATTGTCTTCTAGTTCTTCAAAATATCTCGACGGTAAGAAGAACTTCAGGAAATCTCGTTTGAAAAATTCCCAGGTGGGCCAACCGCAATTATTGTTTCGAAACCAGCTCAGAGCTTTATCTTTTAAGAGCTCTGGCATTGTTCGTGGCAATAAATGTTTAGGCAATTCGTATGCCTCAGCAAGTTCTTCGATTCTTTCTATAAAACTGATGGGGTCTTTGCCCCCGTCGTATCTGCACGACCACCTACGAACTTTGTCCATCACGTCCGAATAACTCATGGGATTGTGAGATGAATTTATTGGTACCTGTCTAGTTGATACATTGTTACCTGCTACCAAATTGTCGTGTAATGTGTCTGCTGTCTCTTGATAGGCCTCCGCGTTTGCTCCTTGTGGTGCCTGAACGATCGTGGTAGGAGCCTGTTTCGTTGTAGGCGAAATCCCTCGGCTCCATTGCTTTTCCAGTACCTTTAAACGATCCATCGCCGCGTCTGTCAAATCCAGCGATGTTATAAATCCGGATAGTAACCTGCGAAGTTCGTCGACGGTACCGCTAGAGCGCTCGATGCCGAATTCCTCTAAAATTTTCTGCAAACTCTCTTTAGGAACATTATAGATCCAGCCTTTGCCCATGTTGTTGTTTCCTTGACTTTGCTTAAATACTAAATGAATTTCAGAATTTGCCTAACGTTTATATATTTCCCAAACTTCTAAATATAAATGTTTTCCGTTTAATCTTAATATTCCTTTCTCCTCCGATTTAAAAAAAAATTTTTTTTTAAAAAAAACTATAAATTTTTACCAAATTATTATTTCAGTTGAAGAGAAAAAAAATATTAAACTTTTTTTTTAACTACTGATATTTTTTTTATCAATTCTTATACAAATAATAACTAGGCAGTACATTGGAATAAATATTATTGGATTATGAAACGACTCACTTTTTTTTTTTTTTAAAAAATATTTTATATATATATATATATATATATATATATATATATATATATATATATATATATATATATATATATATATATATATATATATATATATATATATATATATATATATATATATATATATATATATATATATATATATATATATATATATATATATATATATATATATATATATATATATATATATATATATATATATATATATATATATATATATATATATATATATATATATATATATATATATATATATATATATATATATATATATATATATATATATATATATATATATATATATATATATATATATATATATATATATATATATATATATATATATATATATATATATATATATATATATATATATATATATATATATATATATATATATATATATATATATATATATATATATATATATATATATATATATATATATATATATATATATATATATATATATATATATATATATATATATATATATATATATATATATATATATATATATATATATATATATATATATATATATATATATATATATATATATATATATATATATATATATATATATATATATATATATATATATATATATATATATATATATATATATATATATATATATATATATATATATATATATATATATATATATATATATATATATATATATATATATATATATATATATATATATATATATATATATATATATATATATATATATATATATATATATATATATATATATATATATATATATATATATATATATATATATATATATATATATATATATATATATATATATATATATATATATATATATATATATATATATATATATATATATATATATATATATATATATATATATATATATATATATATATATATATATATATATATATATATATATATATATATATATATATATATATATATATATATATATATATATATATATATATATATATATATATATATATATATATATATATATATATATATATATATATATATATATATATATATATATATATATATATATATATATATATATATATATATATATATATATATATATATATATATATATATATATATATATATATATATATATATATATATATATATATATATATATATATATATATATATATATTGTAGGGTTTGAACTTTAAAATTTTGAACTTGTTATAAACAAGAAAAATATATATATATTCAATTTTTTAATATCAATTTTGTTTGTCAATTGAGAAAATTTTCTTTTTATCGAATCAATTCATTATTATTGAAAAAGCATTTCATGTATCAAAACGTATATTCTTGCTTCCAAAAATAAAATCCATTTTATAAAAAAGGATTCATACAAAATAAATTTGGGTTTTAAACGAAGAATCAAATCAATTTATAAAAAAAGAATTTATGCAATGTAAAATCAGATTTTAAACGAAGAATCAATCGATTTTATAAAAGCAAGAAAATTGATTAAATCAAACTATTTCATTTGGACACGGACCCCACAACTGGCGATCCTGCAATACATTTTAAAAAATTTTTGAACCACAAAAAAAGGAATTGAACTTGCTTCGAGGTCATTACCATACGGTTTTCTAAGACTGTTACCAGACAGATCATGTTCGTGATATAGAATATAATCAAAAATCAAGAACAAATCAAAAGAAAGAATAGTAAATCAAGAATAAAAATCAAGATTAGAAGATTAGAAAATCAAGATAGAAAGAAATCGAGACGAATCAAGAGTAACTAGGCAATAACAACAAAGGATAACAGATAAGTTGTATATTAAATTTTAACCCAAAATATTAAAAACATAATATAATAAATATTATAATTCCAAAAAAGAACATTAAATTATTTAATATTGAATTTAATTATTTATTAATAAAAATTTAAATATTAAATTAATACAAACTATTAATGAAATATAACAATACATTGCCATATGTACAAACTGGTTAAAATCATTATCAATTTTTAAGTTAATTTATATGATATCCACATAAAAAAAACTTTGTTCCTGTGTCGAATTTTTAAATTTATAATTATTTCTGCAACCATTTTTGCTTGTTATATTGTGATCTATTTTTGTCAAATTATTGTACTATTTCAAAATTGTGAACTTCCTCTCCGACGATAAAATGTTCCATTCACCCCAACATGATACAACTACACACAACACATCATTGTTAGATTTACCAAACGATCACAATATAAACAATAATTCACAAACACAAACGAACATAAATCATAACAACGTTAACCGAAACAATGAAATTTGTGCCACGTCAGTGAAGTTACCACCATTTTGGTCTAACTGCCCTGAAGCGTGGTTCATTCACACTGAAACACAATTCAACACAAGAAACATTACTCAAGAAAACACTAAATACGAATATGTAATAACGGCCCTTCCACAAGACATAATAATTACAGTTCTCGACTTTATCCAAAATCCACCACTCACAAACAGATATACGGGATTTAAAAAAATACTCATCGAGAGACACACATTAAGTGAAAACACGCGATTAGAAAGACTTCTATCTTCGTCTGAAATGGGGGATCGTAAACCCTCAGAATTTTACAGATCCTTAGTACAGTTGGCTGGTTCAAC
Organism: Physocephala rufipes; assembly: GCA_963966595.1. Taxonomy (NCBI): domain Eukaryota; kingdom Metazoa; phylum Arthropoda; class Insecta; order Diptera; family Conopidae; genus Physocephala; species Physocephala rufipes. The sequence continues at coordinate 16,264,208 of OZ016503.1, forward strand.
TTTCGGCACTGACATTATTAAAAAACTTTGGCTACGAAAACTGCCAAAGAACCTGAATGTAGCTCTTACCGGCGCCAACATAACCGACACACAAGATTTATTGCAACTAGCAGATAGAATTTGGGAAGCTATAAATAGTAATGAAATAGCTTCTATTTCACAGCCACAAGTTTCAAATCAAGTTATTCAAAATTTAATAGAACTCACCACAAAAATCACAGAAAATTTTAATAAACTTACGTTAGAAGTCGCCGAAATTAAACAACATATGCATAGGCCACGATCGTTTTCTCGAAGAAGAAGTTCTTCGAGACATAGATCGAACTCTTATAAAAATTCAAATTGGCTTTGCAAATACCACTATAAATTTGGTAATTTAGCAAGAAAATGCGAACAGCCATGTAATTTCCAAAATAAGAATACTAAAGAGTCAAACTAAAAAAACCCGTTGTCGCGGCGACTGACAACGGCGATAAAACTTTTTCGAACCGTCGCCTTTTTATATACGATAAGGATAATAAATTGAAATTTTTAATAGACAGCGGCGCAGAAATTTCAGTACTTCCGTCTTCTCATTTCACAAAAAGTAGGCCGTCATCAGATATAATTTTAACAGCAGCTAACGGTACGACAATTAAGACTTTTGGAAAGAAATTATTAAAAGTTAATTTAGGACTACGAAGAGACTTTCCATTTACATTCCTGATTGCAGACATCGCAAAACCAATTATTGGTGCGGATTTCCTGAATAAGTTTGGTTTATTAATCGACATTAAAAAGAAACGACTTATAGATCCAACGACCAACTTATCAATCAGTGCAATCAGTCACCTATGTAAAGTCCAGTTACCCAAATTATTTGCCGTTGAAAATAAATACACTAGATTACTTAAGACTTTCCCTTCATTAACAACAGAACCTGATTACATGATTCCAGTAAAACATTCAACTAGACACCGACTGATCACCCAAGGACCACTGCCTTTTTCTAAAGCGCGACGTTTAGATGCCGTCAAATTTAACATAGCAAAAACCGAGTTCGACTTTTTAATAAAATCAGCCATATGCAGGCCATCACAATCCTCAGTTTCATCACCATTACACTTAGTACCAAAAAAAGACCTTAATGACTGGCGTCCTTGCGGTGACTTTAGAAGATTAAATACCGTTACTGTTCCAGACCGATACCCTTTACCACACATACAAGATTTTAATATGAACATGAGAGGCAAACAAATATTTTCGAAACTAGACTTAGTACGAGCTTACTACCAAATTCCTATGTTAGAAGAAGACATTTATAAAACAGCTATAACAACTCCTTTCGGCATGTTCGAATTCACTCGGATGCCTTTTGGGTTGAGAAACGCTGCACAAACATTTCAACGTTTCATGAACGAAATAGTAAAGGAACTAGATTTCGTTTTTGTATATATCGACGACATACTAATCGCTAGCGAAAGCGAGGAACAACATATGGAACATTTACACATACTTTTCAAGCGCCTAACAGAATACGGTTTGAACATCAAACCAAGTAAATGTATTTTTGGCGTAACAAGTATAGAATTTTTAGGACAAAATATCTCAGGTGTAGGGATACAACCAACAAATACAAAAATTTTAGCCATACAAAATTATGAACAACCTAAAACCATCAAACAAACTCAAAAATTCTTAGGGATGACTAACTATTATCATAGGTACATACCAAATTTAGCAGAAAAGACTTGTATCATATACGACATAATAAACAAAGCCGCCAAAAAGAAAGACAAGACAATAGTTTGGAACGACCATGCTATCAAGGCATTCGAAGACATTAAAAATAGTTTTGCATCATCGGTAATGTTGAACCATTTCAACAAATATGCAAAACTATCACTAACAGTTGACGCTTCAAATTTTGCCATCGGTGGAGTACTTCAACAAACCTACCAAGGAAGCATAGAACCATTAGCTTTCTTTTCGAAGAAGCTTTCACCCACCGAAGTGAAATACAGTGCTTTCGACCGCGAATTATTGGCAATCTATTTAAATATCAAACATTTTAGGTACATTTTAGAAGGCAGACAATTTACAGTTTATACAGATCACAAACCTTTAACTTTTGCACTAAAATCAAAAACAGAACGGAGTCCCAGACAGACAAGACATCTCGAATATATTGCGCAGTTCACCGACGATATACAATACATACGCGGGAAAACTAACATTGTTGCCGACACGTTGTCGCGAGCTTTTGAAGTCAACGTTTTACAATATACTGACTTAAATTTAAAAACGTTAGCTAACGAACAACAAAACGACCAAGACCTCTCAAACCCTGTTATAAATAGGAAGCAGAATTTGCAGTTAATAGAAGTTCCAACATTGAAAATCCATATATGGTGCGAGATTACAAATAACCTAACAAGACCATATGTCCCACTAACCTTACGCAAAATCATATATGACAAATTACACAACATTTCTCATCAAGGAACAAGAGCTACTCGTCGTTTAATTTCAACACGATATTTTTGGCCAGGAATGAATAAAGAAATTAATAACTGGGCAAAACAATGTATCCAATGTCAACAGTCAAAAATAGACCGACATACTAAACCAGCAGTGACAAAAATACAAATCCCGAAAGGTAGGTTCGAACACGTACACTTAGACATAGTAGGACCTTTACCACCTTCGAAAGGACACCAATACATACTGACAATTATTGACAGATTTACTCGGTGGCCCGAAGCTTTTCCTCTGAGAGACATTAATTCCACTACCATCGTAGACATTTTCTTTAACAAATACATCTGCCGTTTCGGCGTACCTTTCAAAATCACAACCGATCGAGGCTCGCAATTTACTTCAAAATTGTTCAATGACCTCACAAAATTTCTTGGCAGCCATCAAATAACTACATCAGCTTATCATCCACAAGCAAATGGCATGGTGGAAAGACTACACAGGCAAATTAAGGCAGCTATAACAGCCAGAAACCAACCAGCCAAGTGGTATGATGAACTGCCGATAGTTCTAATGGGTTTACGATCTACCTTCAAAGAAGACATTTTTGCCACACCTGCAGAAATGGTCTACGGACAGAACATACGCCTACCCGGTGAATGCTCTTTTCCGAATAATGACGACAACCCGACCGCCTTTTTGAACCAAATAAGAGAACATTTTAAAACAGTTAAGTCAAACATAGCACACCACAGAAACACAGACAAAGATATATACATACCAAAAAGTCTTCACACTTGTAAATACGCTTTTGTCAAAAGGATCTCCAAAAAATCGCTACAACAACCATACGAAGGGCCGTACAAGATCATAGAAAAAGACAAACTATATTTCAAAATGAAAATCGAGGGCGATGTTAAAAACATACCAATATATAGATTAAAACCCGCTAATTTAGAGCCATCACTAGTTTCAAACAAGAACACAGAAAACAATTCACCTACACACCAAGCAACAAAAAAAGTCACTTTTAATTTATTCAATCTCGGAGGGGGAGTATTGTAGGGTTTGAACTTTAAAATTTTGAACTTGTTATAAACAAGAAAAATATATATATATTCAGTTTTTTAATATCAATTTTGTTTGTCAATTGAGAAAATTTTCTTTTTATCGAATCAATTCATTATTATTGAAAAAGCATTTCATGTATCAAAACGTATATTCTTGCTTCCAAAAATAAAATCCATTTTATAAAAAAGGATTCATACAAAATAAATTTGGGTTTTAAACGAAGAATCAAATCAATTTATAAAAAAAGAATTTATGCAATGTAAAATCAGATTTTAAACGAAGAATCAATCGATTTTATAAAAGCAAGAAAATTGATTAAATCAAACTATTTCATTTGGACACGGACCCCACATATATATATATATATATATATATATATATATATATATATATATATATATATATATATATATATATATATATATATATATATATATATATATATATATATATATATATATATATATATATATATATATATATATATATATATATATATATATATATATATATATATATATATATATATATATATATATATATATATATATATATATATATATATATATATATATATATATATATATATATATATATATATATATATATATATATATATATATATATATATATATATATATATATATATATATATATATATATATATATATATATATATATATATATATATATATATATATATATATATATATATATATATATATATATATATATATATATATATATATATATATATATATATATATATATATATATATATATATATATATATATATATATATATATATATATATATATATATATATATATATATATATATATATATATATATATATATATATATATATATATATATATATATATATATATATATATATATATATATATATATATATATATATATATATATATATATATATATATATATATATATATATATATATATATATATATATATATATATATATATATATATTATATATATATATATATATATATATATATATATATATATATATATATATATATATATATATATATATATATATATATATATATATATATATATATATATATATATATATATATATATATATATATATATATATATATATATATATATATATATATATATATATATATATATATATATATATATATGTATATATATATATATATATATATATATATATATATATATATATATATATATATATATATATATATATATATATATATATATATATATATATATATATATATATATATATATATATATATATATATATATATATATATATATATATATATATATATATATATATATATATATATATATATATATATATATATATATATATATATATATATATATATATATATATATATATATATATATATATATATTAATTTTTAATCTGTTTTCTTAGTTATTATGATTTTCTCTTTTCTTTTTTTTTAATAATATATATTTCTTTTCCACTGTATATATATATTTTTTTTATTCTGTATTTTTTTTTCAATTCAGTTTTATTTTTTTTTTTCAATAAGTTTTTTTTCTGTAAGATTTTTCCTTTTAAATTTTTTTCCAACCAAATTAATTTTTTTTCAATAAGTTTTTTTTTCACTGTAAGATTTTCCTTTAAATTTTTTTCAAACCAAATTAATTTTTTTTCAATAAGTATTTTTTTTCACTATATGTATATTTTTTTTCCAAACCAAATTAATTTTTTTTTCAATAAGTATTTTTTTTTTCACTGTATGTATATTTTTTTTTAATTTTTGTTATTATTAAAAAAAATTATAAATCTGATTTTTTTTAGTATTTCTCTTCAGTGGTTTTTTTTAATTTTAATTATTGTTTCTCTTTTTTTATTTTTACTTTGAGTTTTTATTACCTTTGATTTTATTTTTTTTTAATTCTTTATCATTTGTTCCGTGTTACTTTAAAATCTCTTCTTTAGTTGTTTTTATTTTCTTCGTGTTTGGTACACTTTTTTTTATTTCCCGTTTTTATTTCTGTTGTTCACTCCGTAATCTTTTCGTTTTCTTTCACTAAGTAGTTATTCTTTGTTTGTGCTTTAGTTTAGAATTGTATTTTGATTTATGTATTTATGTATTTTTTCCCGCTGTGTATAATTTTTCTTTTGTTGACGTCTTTTCACATTTAAATTTTTTTTTAATTTTATTGTTCACTGATTTTTTCCTTGCCTGGTGATCCTTTTTTTTTAATTTTCGTGTCCCTGCTCGGGCGCCATTTGTAACGAAGTTCCCTTCTTGGTTGCCGGGGTATACCCGCCGGTGCCAGGATTCAAAGTTTTTTATAAGGGGAAAAAAAAGTTAAATTGAATACAACTCTATCGAAAGGAAAAAAAACTCTAGTTTGTTTCTTTTTCTTGATTTTATTTTAACAGAATTCAAGTTACATTTTAGCTTAATTTCTAAATGACATAGTAATTCTCAACATGGTACAGTATTTTACTCTTTTCTCCTCTGGTACAAAGTTGATTAATTTTTCTTAATAATATATTCCTTGAATTCGGGTTCTATATAATATAGACCGACAC
>OZ016503.1:16270523-16328023 GCA_963966595.1 Physocephala rufipes
ATATATATATATATATATATATATATATATATATATATATATATATATATATATATATATATATATATATATATATATATATATATATATATATATATATATATATATATATATATATATATATATATATATATATATATATATATATATATATATATATATATATATATATATATATATATATATATATATATATATATATATATATATATATATATTATATATATATATATATATATATATATATATAATATATATATATATATATATATATATATATATATATATAATATATATATATATATATTATATATATATATATATATATATATATATAATATATATATATATATATATATATATATATATATATATATATATATATATATATATATATATATATATATATATATATATATATATATATATATATATATATATATATATATATATATATATATATATATATATATATATATATATATATATATATATATATATATATATATATATATATATATATATATATATATATATATATATATATATATATATATATATATATATATATATATATATATATATATATATATATATATATATATATATATATAATATATATATATATATATATATATATATATATATATATATATATATATATATATATATATATATATATATATATATATATATATATATATATATATATATATATATATATATATATATATATATATATATATATATATATATATATATATATATATATATATATATATATATATATATATATATATATATATATATATATATATATATATATATATATATATATATATATATATATTATATATATATATATATATATATATATATATATATATATATATATATATATATATATATATATATATATATATATATATATATATATATATATATATATATATATATATATATATATATATATATATATATATATATATATATATATATATATATATATATATATATATATATATATATATATATATATATATATATATATATATATATATATATATATATATATATATATATATATATATATATATATATATATATATATATATATATATATATATATATATATATATATATATATATATATATATATATATATATATATATATATATATATATATATATATATATATATATATATATATATATATATATATATATATATATATATATATATATATATATATATATATATATATATATATATATATATATTATATATATATATATATATATATATATATATATATATATATATATATATATATATATATATATATATATATATATATATATATATATATATATATATATATATATATATATATATATATATATATATATATATATATATATATATATATATATATATATATATATATATATATATATATATATATATATTATATATATATATATATATATATATATATATATATATATATATATATATATATATATATATATATATATATATATATATATATATATATATATATATATATATATATATATATATATATATATATATATATATAGACATTAACACATCCATACTAATATAATTTCGTCGTTGCAAAACTCAAATCGTTCGACTTAAATTTGTCCGTTGACAAATGTTAAGTCCCAACAACAACTTCATCAAAATGGCGCCTGACAAGCATCTATCAACGCCTGACGCCATTTTTACTGCCATAAACAACTCACCTACCGAATCATCTTCCATCACATTAAATGCGGTCAACGTACAGAGCCAATCACAAGACGTAAACATGGATCACACACCGCCATCACCGGATACAAGACTTGCAGCATCCAACTTACTAAAACTAAAAAACAAAATTCAAAAACCTTCAAATAACATCGAAGACCAGGAATTCCAAGTGGTTGGTCCCTCCAAAAGACTAAAACGCTCGGTCGGGAGCTCAGTCCCTGTTAACGCCAGTCAGATCAAATTAAATCTAAAATTTGGAACAGAAGGAACTGGAAATCGCTTCGCTATCTTCAATAAACATCAATCTGAAAAAAGCAACACACGCGGGAAAGATAATGGACCAACTCCTAATAAAGCCAACACTTCTCCAACCAACAAGACCACATGGTGTCCGCTAATCATCCTCTTCAATATTGACACTGATTCTTTAATCCAACAAATTAACCAAATAAAACCCAATCTAAATTACAAGGTAATCAATTCCTCTAGATATAAGTCCAAGTTAATCTGTGATGACCTACATTTCTACCCAGAAATGATGAATTTTCTGAGAGAAAATAGGATACCTTCATACACTTTTACACCTCCGGAATTAAAACAACACTCACTCATCCTGAGAGGTCTATACCACAAAACAAAATGTGTAGACACAAAATCTACCCTAGACACTCTACTTCCCAACTTAATAGATAGTGTCACAAACTTCAAAACAAAGTATTCTATTAAAAATAATATAGACACCGGCTTGTTCTTGATCACCCTAGTGCCTGGAGGAAAGACCGATGAACTAACTAAAATAAAATATTTACTGAATCAAGTTGTGAGATGGGAACTACCTAAATCAAATAAGACTATTATCCAATGCAAAAGATGTCAGTATTGGGGTCATTCAGCAAAGAATTGCAATTTCAAATACTCCTGCGTCAAATGTAGCGAGAAGCATGAACCAGGCAAATGCACAAGGGCCCCAAACTTGGACAATGCGCCTTACTGTGTTAACTGCAATACATCAGGACATCCAGCAAATTACAAAGGATGCCCGGCATACCAGGACTTCGTTAGAAGAAAACAAAAAATGATCTCCGACGCGAAATAGAAACGACTCGAAGCAGAAAGAAAGCTTCAAACCACCGCACAAAACTATATACTTCCTAACAAGTCCTTTGCTAGTCTTTTTTCAAAGAACCCATCCACCAATCACCAACATTAAGGCCATCATTTGTGTCAGAGTTCATAGATTTAAGAGAAGTACTCCTACAATATGGCCCTTAACGCAATTTCCCTACTAACATTCAACGTAAGATCTCTGATCCACACCCACAGGAAAATAGAACTAAACACACTTCTTTCAGAAAATAATGTTGACATAGCATTTCTCCAAGAAACACGTTCTAAATTCCCAATCAAACTTAACAACTACGTAGTTACCAGAGATTTTTTCCAACTAGGAACAGCCATAGCCCTAAAGAAAAATATCAAATATAAAATAGACTCATCAATAGAACTCCCCATTCCAAGCCTTTTTATCAACATAGACATCTTAGTAAACTCCATCCCCAACTCAATGCTTCTTGGCACAGTTTACATACCTTCTAACTGTACAACATCCGTATTAACTGACACTTCAAATAAAATTAAAAACCTCGCTTCTGTTTATGATAACACAGTAATTGGCGGAGACTTCAATGCCAAACACATTTCGTGGGGTGACTCAGAAAACAACAGCAATGGCAATACCCTTTCAAGCTGGTTACAAACCCACTCACTACATTTTCAACGTTTTTGTGACCTCAACCCAACATACCCAAATGGTTCATCATTTCTAGACCATTTTCTAGTAAGTCCAAACCTTACCAGTCACCCAAATTCGAACATTAGTATCAAAACATTGTCATCATTCTCAGATCACTACCCGTTATACATACATATAAAGTTCCACAAAATCGAATCCCTGACTAATCCGCCTCAGACATATATTTCGTATCGCAACACCAACTGGACACAATTTAGAAGAGATATATGGGCATTATCATGCCACCCCCATCCAGAAATCTTTCCCCTCAAGAGATAGACGAACACATAACTTCTCTGTCATCAGCTATACTTTCCACAGCTTCTTCTCATTCACTTAAAATTCAAAAAACCGACCAAAACCAATACTCCCAGAAAATATCAAAAATCTCTTCACACTAAAACATCGTTGGCAAAGGCAACTAAAAAAAATATATCATAACAATCTAAACAGAATTACCCCAGAATATAAAACACTCTCTACTCAAATTAAACTTCTCACCATTCTAATAAAAAATCAGACATACAATTACCAAGACTCAATCCTCAACGAGAACCTCTCTAAAATCAAGCCAGGTCCTAAAGCATACTCTCAAATTCACCAATATATATATAAAAAGCAAAAATTCTGTAATAAAATAATCCAAAACGACGTAACCATCACTGATCCAATCGCAATAACAAACATTTTCAAAACTCACTTCGCCAACACATTTAAAGAAAATATTCCACTAAACCCGGACTTGGCCAACATTACCGATACAATTAACAATACCCTCCAAAGAGCTAAATCTCCAATCTCCAATCTTTTCTGACGACTTCCTTTCTTCCAGCAACAACTCCAACTTCCACTTCACAGATTTCACCTCCATTAAGACACTAGCAAAACAACTGAACACAAAAAAATCTGCCGGCCCGGACATGATATCAAATTATGTCATAAAAAAACTACCAGATTCCTGTTTCCAAGCACTAGCCGTTATATTCAACAACTGTATAAATATTGGATATTTTCCTAAAACTTGGAAAATCTCAAAAATAATACCGATTAAAAAAAATCGAACTGTTATAATGTTACAAATTTCCGGCCTATATCACTGCTATCAAACTTGGGAAAATTGTTCGAAAAAATAATCAAAGAAAAAAATGAGTATAAATATCCATGCTAAATACATCCCAGATCATCAATTCGGTTTCAAACCTCGACACTCGACTTCTCATGCTCTATTAAAATTCCAAAGCGATATTGTCTCCAATTTAAATAACAAAAAATGCACCGTGGCTGTCTTTCTTGATGTAGAAAAGGCATTTGACAGAGCTTTCCATAAAGGAATACTCTATAAAGCCATACAAATTGGCTTCGATCCATTCATATTAACATTACTGTCTAGTTTCTTTACCGACAGAAAATTTCAAGTTGTGCTAAACAAAGCCACATCAGATCTTGCCCAAATACATTCCGGCGTCCCACAAGGCTCCGTACTGGCTCCGCTGCTGTACAACATTCTAGTCAGCGACTATCCACACGAGTCAAATAACTCCCATAGCATCCTTTACGCTGACGACTCACTTATATACTCACACGACAAATCACCCACCGATGCGCTAAGATACCTTGAAACTCATTTAAAAGTAATCAATTCTTATTATAAAAGATGGGGAATTACAATTAACGCAGCCAAATCTGAATGTATCTGCATTAGAAACTCATCCAGGAAAACTTATCCCTCAGTAGTGTTAGAAAGTAAAAAATTGACCCTAAGTCTGCAAGGAATCAATATCCCGTTCCGAAATAACGTCAAATATCTCGGCATATTGTTTAACTCCCTTTTTCGCTTTAACCAACATGCCAGAAACACTCTAACAAAGGCAAAAAGAATATTAGGAATGTTTACAAAACTCTTTAACAACAAATCACTTAGAGTCGAAACAAAACTACTGCTGTATAAAGTCAGCATTCGTCCAATTCTATTAAACGCATTCCCTATCTGGTTCGCAATATCCCCCACCATGGCAAAATAAATTGAAATATTCGAGCGAAAAATAATTAGACACAGCCTCAACCTAAACTATAAATCCCAAACCAAAAGATATTCAAATACACACATATATACCACTGCAAACATTACACCATTCTGCAACTACGCATTTTTTCTGCAAAAAAAAATTTGTAACAAATCTTGAACATCATGACAACACAATTATTAAAAACACTTTTGAAATACACAGAAACACAAGTTGGGCATCTCAGTACTACCTTCCTCCAATAGGGATCATTAATGAAGATATCCCAGACGCCAGTAATAAATTCAATCTTCCGTCCTTTTTCGAAGCGAATTATAATTCAACACATAGGGGTTAATGTATAACACTACATATCTTTGAGATCTCAGTAATTGTTAAGTATTGTTAAGTAATTTTAGGGTTATCTAGTTTTAAGTATTATGGAATAATCATCCACAAACATTTAGAGTTATGAGCAAAACTCGCATTATAAAATCACATAAACACATCTTAATGTTAACCAACAAACGAACATGCTGTGAATTGTCAACTAAACACTACTTTTAGTTTATACATTACAGACTAATATTATCACATCACTGTTTCGCTATTTTCAATGTACAACAAATATAAAGAAAGTCTCAATAAAGTTGAAGTTGAAGTTGTAAACAATTTATTTTGCTAAAATTTCTTCATAGGTACTTTGTTACATTTCTGAAAAATGTAATTAAATTATTAGAATTATTATAATTCTAACAACAATCTAATGCATTAATAGAAGAGTGATTTTTATAAGTATTTGAAAGTGTGCGTTACTTGAAGTCATGATCGAGTGAAGGCGCTATATCGAGTGAGTGCTATGTGCTACTTATGTTGAACTACCAAATCTGTCGTAAAGTGCTATTAATCCTTAATTTTATATATCAAGATTTCGATACATGATATGTATATTCCCAATAAAGCGTTGTATTATTGAAGCATCAGGTCTTGGTGAGTAATTTGACTTTAGTTGTTACCAATTAATTCCCAGCGCAGAGCCGTTCATCAAGCGATGGGTTGCTCCAACTTTGCGTTAATTGCGGTAACAAGCGATAAAGCTGTGACCTCAAGAACCGGAAAGAAGATCAAACTTACTGGAAAAGAATTATTACCCAGAGCTCTTTTCATTCAGTTAGAGACTAAACGAGAACTTCCAGTTGCCATTATTGCAATCCCGAGGAAATCCTAAAAACGATATTCCGTGAACGATAAATATCCGAACCCGAGCCTTGACTAATTGATTCTGCTATAAATACTGTGTTAGCAACATACGTTGGTTTCTACGCCAATAAGGAACTTATTGGGAAGGGTAAATACAAAGAAATATTTTCAAAATCTGTATCCTCTTATTCACATAATTAACCCCAGATGCATCGCGATCTATATTGTATATTCAAGATTCATACAATTGCTCCCTTCAATTTTCAACTGCCAGCAGAATCATCGTCGGTAAAAATTCCGTTAAAGTACTTAATTTAATTCCGTTGAAATAAGACAATTATGCTAAAATGTTATATCCAATTATTTTTCAATTGTTTTAAAATTGTTACATTCAAATATTGCGTGCAGTGCTTTTAATTGATTAATTTGATATCTGCTAGTTTACTTTAATAGAATAATTTTGTACTTATAATTATAAGTTTTTAATTTGATTTTTTTGCGGAAATTAATTTATATATGTAACTTCTCTTTGCCTTTATTGGTTTATATATTGGTTTATATATTTGAAAAGTTAATAGTGGCTTGTATATCAAGAAGCGTATATGCTTTAATTTCTCCTGCTCAACATGGTTTTTGTACTAGAAGATCGACAACCACAAATTTGTTAGAATTTGTGTGTAAAACTGTTAAAAACTTCAAATTCTCTAAACAGACAGATGCGATTTATACAGACTTATGTAAAGCTTTTGATGTTGTTAATCATCGGCTACTTATTTTAAAACTGACCTTGTTTGGTTTTCCTGATATCTTAATTGATTGGATAGCATCTTGTCTTACTAATCGTATTCAAAGTGTCATATATAATGACATAATATCAAGTAAATTTGCTGTCACCTCCGGTGTTCCACAAGGAAGTCATTTGGGACCACTGTTATTTTTAATTTTTATTAATAACTTACCAACGGTCATTAATCATGGAGATATTTTGATGTTTGCGGATGATGTGATGCTGTTTTTGGCATTTGATAATGAAAAACGCACTCAGCTCCTTCAAGATGATCTTGATTCAATGATTGCTTGGTGTAAAGTAAATTGCATAAATTTAGATCTAAATAAATGCAAGCAAATGTCATTTACTCGTTCGAGTCTGATTACTTGTAGCTATGCTATTGGCTACTACAATTTGGAAATACTTGATTCTGTTGATGATTTCGGGGTAACTCTTGATCATAAACTTCGTTTCCATATGCACATATGCCGTATTTCCAATCGAGATTCATGTATGCTGGGATTTATAAAACGTTGGGCAAAAGAATTCAAAGACCCTTATGTTACAAAACTTTTATTTACGTCACAAGTTCGGCCACTTTTGGAATATGGCTCGCCGGTGTGGTGTCCACATATTCGCTGCCACATCTCAGAAATTGAATCGGTTTCGAAACAGTTCTTGCTTTTCTGCTTAAGGAATTTACATTGGGATTCATCTTTAAGACTACCACCATATGTGTCTTGACTTAAACTTATAAACTTACCTTCTCTCGCAAATCGGAGAATAATGCTAAACTCTATGTTCATCCTGGGTTTGCTGTATGGTGTTACTGACTCTGCTTATTTATTAAGTAACATCCAACTAAACGCCCCTTGTCGTTCATTGAGAAGACACGGGTTTCTCCATTTGACATTGCGCAGATCGTCATATCTTCAATATGAGCCACTGCGTAGCGCCTGCTCGGATCTTAACTCTGTTTATTCAGTCATGAAATTATCTGATTCTTATAATGTAACTAAGAAAAAGATTTTACAATTGCTTTCTAATAATTGTTATTTTTGTAATATTATTTATATTTACTTGTAATATTGAAATAATTGTATCTATAATCAACTATAAAGCCTAAATTAGGCTTAGTTGCAATGAAGTTAAATAAAAAATATATTTGCAAAACTTGATCATTTTGAAAATGTTTATATCTTTGAAATTTGTAATTCTTGATAGTTAAAGTGTTAATTTATTATAATTATATTAGTTAATATTTTAATAAAAACAGTGTTTTTATTTTTTATTTTACGTAAATACTATACAAATTATTCCTTTATTTCCTATAGTAAATAAATATATAAAATTTCCATCAGAGGGCTGTGTGCACTTCCACGCTACACAAGAGGTATGCACATTGGCGCGTTCCCGTTTTTTTATGTCCGGTTCCCCAGTAGGCCTATAACACCCATATACAAGTATACACAACACACTAATTTTATTAGATATACGTAACAAATTGGTAGGAAATTAAAATTGTACAATGATATGTAAAACATTTCACAAACGTTAATATATATGAAATTTAAGATGATTGTTACGATGTTACATTTCATGAATGTTAATGGATATTGGTGATAATTTATGATGTAAAGTTTGCATAGTTAGTAGTTAAATAAATCTAGTTAAGCACAGTTAAAGGGTTAAAACGAAGCAAATATAAAAAGTGCATTCACAAATATAATATACATATATAATATAAAATACACCAAATATATTTTAGTATTATGCATATACGTACCCCAAGGATTCATGCATTAGAGTGAACTTGAATTATTTTACTAAACTGGTTCTAAAGGTGCGCGACGGAAAGGAATTTTTGCTTAAAATGTGGGGGACTTGAGCTCTCTATTAAAAAACTTTAAAGCAAAATATATACGAACCCTGACAAATAGGGACACGAAGTCATTGACAATGAAATATGGTTGGGTTTCAGTTAGCCCAACGGATTTAGCGAAGCTAACGAAATTCGATCCTTGGTCACAAACAGATTGGCAGGGAACGAGGTTTATATTTTGAAGCTGGGAAATAGCTTCAAATATATATTTTTAATAACTTCTCCTTTACAGGGCCCGCGCAAGAAGAAGTATACAAGCGGTTGCTTCCAGGGGTCCCCTCCAATGCCTTCTACCATCAGAACCAAAACATTGTCGGCTGTCCTGGACGTTCTATTTTCGTCACCGAAATCTTCGAGGCCAGTGATCTTGTCTTCATATCTATTGTAGTAAACGTTTGTTTTTAACGACATTTCGTCGCAAGATATGGAAACATAGCGTTGCTCTTTTGAAAAGTTACGGCATCGAAGTTTCAGAGACTTAAGGCTACTGGAGGAACAACCAGGTGATTTTGGCCAGCCCGAAATAAACTCTCTAAGAGTTCTTTCCCCGGGCCAATTGTATATTGGTTTTAAAAACCGATAGCATAAAGGCGACAAAAAGAAAACACCCAACGCAAGTGTTTTTGATTCGTCGTCACATCGACGCCCATTGGGATGGCGGGAAATATTTCGTACATTGTTTTGCACACAGTGCCTAAGGTTTGTTGGAAGCGATTTCAAAAATTCTGACCCCATGGTTTTAGCACTTTCTCTTTCTCGCAGCTTCTCTTTTTCCATTCTTAATCTATTAATTCCTTTATCTTTCATTTTTATTTCGCGGTTCTTTTTAATTATCTCCCTTTTTAATTTTCGAACTTGAGCATTTAGTAAATTTACTTTCTGGAGCAACCGTAGTTTTCTGGAAGTTCTCGAACTAAATTCCTGAGTCTGAACCTGGCGACTGGCCGCATTGATTGACTGATCTACAGTGAGGTTTCGTTTTTGCCCACACTTGGTCAAAACATGACTTTAATGGTCATCCTTCACACCAAAAAGCCGACACCATTCTAATCTTCTATTTTCATTTAGGTGTATATACAAAAGTAGAAAAGACATAAAATGATAAATCAAAAGTGTGCCAACATACACGAGAAATGAAACGTATATATATTTTGAAATGCTGACTACAAATACTAAAAATAAGCAGATAAATTTAAAAATTATTAATTTTGTTAGATTAATTAGAACCCAATACCTCCAAAACCCTTGTTACTTTTATTAAAACTCAATAATTTTAATTTACGCGTTATTTACATACTTAGTATCTATTTCCAAATAAAGTAAGAATATGCTCTTCTATTCTGTTTTGAACGAAAAACGACGGTTTTCCTTGTTTTTAAGTATAGATCTTATATATTTCAAGCATGACTATATCTTCTAAACCGAAACCGACCCGACCACCATGTAATTTTCGCAAGAATAGCGAGGACATTTTTTTAAAACTAGATAGGCACATATTCTCACTTTATTTTAAAATTGGAGCGGTTTCCAATTGTAGCGGTTGGAATCTTACAACTAGGTAAAACCAATGACCACTATTCTTACCGTTTTCCATCAGTAGCTGCGTCTGGAAACTTGTGCAAGTGCAGATCCCCCGAACACTCATCCTGGCAGCATGTTCAGAATGCAAGTTCTTATTTTTTTGCTTAAATTTATTTAAATTTATAATTTTTGTAAAAATTACAAATATTTTATTGTGTGGTGAAAAAATCGTTGAAGAAATTATCACAGCTGTGCAAAATAAATTCATAAATGGAACTAAAACAGAATGAAATGGACAAAATGCACTTAAGTAAATGCAAACATTTTATGAGCATCCTTAATATTCCAACTGAAATAATCTAATCTGAAAATAAATGGTTTAGCAAAAAAAATTGTTAATATAGCATATAAATTATCGAAGTGTTTGAAATTTCAATCCAAAATAGGTTCAAATTTTTGTATGCAGTACCAAAAATTATGAAATTTGTAAACTTGGTAGTTGTTCGATGCATACCCAGCAATACTAATATATTATTTTATTAATATTTTTAATAATTAACAAAATACTTGTATATAATACTTATTACTGAATACTGGCAACACTGCTTTAATACGAATGCCCAAAATGGCCCATTAAGTAGTAAGCGCCACACATGCTGGCAACACTAAAATCATCGAATTTATGGGAGGGGTGAAGAAATAATTGGGGTATGCATGCCACATGTTTTACACATTTGATTTTTAAAGAGTTTCTCTTGATGATAATAAATAAATAATTCCGTGTAGGACTGGTTATTAATGTGAGCACCAGAAGCTCAAATGCTTCTGGTGCTATCTATTTGTGTATTGATATACTCAAGTAAAATCTCTTATATCTTACATGAACTAGTGCGGCTAACACCTGGCTTCAATGTAATGTTAGCAGAGTCAATAAATGAATGTGTTGAATTTTTTCAAATAAATTATTTGATGTAATTTTATTTTTAAGCCAAAAATTGGCTTAAATAATTTGAGTATTCTATTAGCGAAGTCAATCGAGTTTGTTATACATTAAAATATTTCATAAAATTGAGTTTCATTTATATTTTTATGTATATGAAATAAATACATTTATTTGTTTTATATAAATATTTTATACAAATAATTCGTTATCGTTATAGTAATTAGTTATTTTATACAAATATTAGTTATAACAATTTATACAAATATATTAGTTATCAAATAAATCATGCACATGTTGTCTACGCATCTTAAACCATATAAGTGTACATGAAAAATAATTGAATTCTATAAACCAATAACTACGTTGGCATATCAAAACATATCTGGTGAACTTTTAAAATGGATTGTCATTCAAGCTTGAATTTCTAAGGAAAAATCATTAGTCAGGGTCTTAAACATAAAATTTCCACGGAAGAAATCATGAGTCAGGTTCTTAAACTCACGAACACTACCTTAAATCAGAGTTGTATAAACTAAAAACTGTATCGAAAATATTCATATAGGTAATATTTCACAATAGATTAATACACGAATGTGTTAAAAATTAAACGAAAACAAAAAAATTATAAATTAAACTGTTTAGGGAAAAAGCTTAAAAAACAAAAACTATTATCACATCAACAAATGAATGCATATGCATATGGTTTTATAACTTCTAGGTTAGGTACTGTTTATATCCTCTTATTATTCTATGTTTTAACAGTTTTAACAGTTTTGAAAATATATTAGTGTAAATAGCTTGAAAAGGGTTAATATATGAATAGCCGTGAATTTGATGTGATATTACTAAAGGGCTCTCCAATAAGGGCTGGTCGATGTTGAAATGTAATAAAACAAGATGTGTGTAAGGTATTAACGAAATTGTTTGCTATTTATGCCATTAAGTACGGAATTTGAAGCCGTTCAAATGCCCGCTGCGGCTTTGCACCGTTCCACGATCCGAGAGACCCAATTTTTAATGACTCTACCTCGTAAATCCGGCTGTATTTGAGCGATGGCCTGGGATATGTTGACTTTGAGGGCATCAGTCGATTGCGGATTATTCGCATAGACCTGCCACTTCAGAAAACCCTACAAGAAAAAGTCTAGCGGGTGGTGGATCGCATGATCTTGGTGGCCAATTCATGTCACTTCCGCGAAAGATAACTATACCCTCAAGTCGTTCATGCAGAATGTCCATCGCTGCTGAAACTACATGCCGTATGCGTCCATATCGCCCAATTTAGGTTAAAAGAAATTGGTTATCATCGTTCCGTTCCACGGTGCGAAGCCGTGGCGGACATTTGAACGATGTCATATTCCATATATAGAAGTATAAATGGGGCTTTCATATAAATTCGAAATTTTTTAATACCTCATACGCAGCCTGTTTTATTCCATTTCAACATCGACCCGCATTCATTGGAAAGCTCATTATATATCCTCAAAAGTGGATGGATTAGTATGCTATATAATCAAATCACTACTACTGTAATCAAATAATCAAATAAATAACTATATCAAACAATAAGTCCCTTCGAGTGAAAAGCTCGGAAGATGGGACATCCCTTTATAACATAATATTTCCATTCATCTCCATTATTAGAACGCTTTCATTAATTTAGCTCCATTATTAGAACGCTTTCATTAATTTAGATCCACTAACTCATTTTAAGCACAACTTTTCTCAAAATGTCCACACATTATATATTATAATAATGGGCATGTCACGCACTTTTACGGATTTATAATCCCTAACATTTTCATCTCATTCAATTTACTTTTCCGCATTGCTGAACTACCAGGATCATTGATTTTTCTGCCAGGAACATACTGTTAGGGGACTGCAACTATGCTTGTAAAACCTGGCTAATTTCTCCATCTAGAGATAATGGAACTTTGACCGATAACAAAAAAATTTAATAGGGTGCTTTAATCTACTCGAGAAATGTTATAGGGCTGCTGAAATCACGGTTTCGCGGCTTATTACATT
The DNA here is from genome assembly GCA_963966595.1 of Physocephala rufipes. Taxonomy (NCBI): domain Eukaryota; kingdom Metazoa; phylum Arthropoda; class Insecta; order Diptera; family Conopidae; genus Physocephala; species Physocephala rufipes. Next base: position 16,284,445 of record OZ016503.1, read on the forward strand.
TCACTGAGCAGTCGAATATATCATCAATTGTTAACATTGTGTAATCGGCGTGCGTGTTGCATAAAATTTGCCTAATGCGAGAAAATTACGGCGACCTGTTTCAAACAGATTTAATCAACGCTTTTATTATATTTCCTGATTCGAACTCAGACATGGAAGCAGAAAATGTAAGGTTGTGAAAGACCTTATTTTACGGAATATTTTGTAATTTTTGAAAGAAAAATTTTTTTTGTTCGGATTCAGTTAGATTGTAAGAATTGAAACGTCTAATTAATTTATTATTTGTTAACTAAATTCATGGCGAGCGTTTTTCTCAGCGTTGAGAAAAAGTTTTTTAAGTTTTATTTGGGCGGTGACCGCTGCCCTCGAGACGTTTCCGGCTAGACGTTTCATATTAGAGGTGTTTTCTGGAAGAGAAGAAGCAAAACTGTTGATGCAATGCATCCGCAGTCACTGTAGATTCCTGGAATAAAATTCTTTATATATGATTCATTTCATTACATAAGTCTTTATTACGAATACTCCAACTCCATAAGAACATATTTAAGAGTGAATATTTCTTTTTTTTATTTGAGGCGAGGCAGTTCATTTTGCCTCGCCTTATAAATCCAGCAATGCCTTGGTTTTGGAAATGGTACAAAACTGTCCATATCTGGCAAAAAGTTGCTTTGAAACAGGAAATTTATAGGCAGTTATAGAAATATTTACAAATTCACAAATTTAGTTTGTTTAGAATTTACATATATCCTTCAACCATAAGTTTTATGTTTCTTTGCCGTTGTTTCTGTGCAAAAAAATGTGTGATGTTGATTGCATTCACAAAAGAGGGAATTTTTCGAATGTCCTCACAACCTGGACAGAGAACTGTATAAACACTGGGTCAGTGTCATTCGTATAGGCTAGACATACAGTTCAAAAAAACACAGCTTGTATAACGCAATTGCTTTCCTCGACTTAACCAAAGGCTAAGGCCACTATTGCATTGCAATCATTTGAATGGCCAATCTGTTTGATGCTGCGTTACATTGAATTCAAACGAACACCAATTTGCCAAATACTAAGAAGTATCTAATACGACTTTGCGTTAATACAATTTTATTTCACTACACTCAACCACACTACCATTCAAATGATTGTAATTGCAAATTTAGATTTATCAATAGACGAATAACAACTAAACTATTCCCTCCCAATGGGAGCGCCAGAGAAGCTAATGGTGTATGCTATCACAACCCTTCCATTAAGGCTGCCGGTGTAATAGCTATGTTAAATTACAAACGCTAATACAGCACACTGTTGCAAAATATTGCAGATAAACCCTGTGGACGTATCAACTGTAACTCAATGTCCATATTACAAATGGGAGAGACGGGACCTTAGGCCAGGATAAATATAAATACTTTCTATTAAAAGTGATATAGTCAGTTATACCAATTTATTAATCTCAACTAAGGTATAAGGCGCTACTTCCTCAACCCCATTTCTATTTCTCTATACATTTGAGTAAATCAATTTTTAACGAGTTTATTTACCTTTCCTATTTCATAAACTTACTCAGTTAAAAACGTATTATCTCTTTAATAAATTATTGGTTCCCTTGAAAAAGGCAGACTCTTTATTTAAGTAGAGAAGAAATTCATAGACTTTCGTCCTCACTTACTTCTTCATCTCCTACTTTTTCTTCATCATCTCATTTACCCGATTTTCTTTATTTGACGAATTTTCTTTATCATACAATTCATTCAGTATTGAGGCAACGACGCATTGACAACTGTTTCCGGGTCCTTGGAATGGATCGAATGACCCTCAAATTGCCGAAACCTTTCTCCTTCAGATTAATTTTACGCAAAATAAAAAATATAATAATACCTACTTTTCAACAATCCGATATAATTGCTATACCCGGCTTTATTTTCTCTTTTATAATATCCAGAAGCACCTCCATCGACCTCTCCTTTCAGGTACCAGACAACATTGGTTGTTACCCCGTTCGACTGTTCCAAACACCAATTGTACATCAACTGGGTGGTGTGGTATTTACGGCGCCCAAATTTATATCAACAATAGTATTTGGTCCTCAAAGTTGATCGCGATTTTTTGTCCATAAATAACTAGCTCTCTATGAAATGCCCAGCCTACCACTATTTTCTCACTTATATTTAGCTAAAAATGAAAAAATGCAGATACTGTAATAGATAATAAACGACACATTCGCATCTGTTTTCATTATAAAATCTAACGCCTTCCAATCAGAGTGCACTAAAGGCAATCTCACACAATGGAAGTTTCGATCGCTCAAAAAGCTGGTTTTCATAAATGAAGTGCTTGAATTGAACTTCACTCGTTTATTATGGATGTTCCTATGAAGTTCGTGACATACCCAATAATAGCCGTCTTTAGCCCTTGCATTTTTTCTTGCCCACTGCGGCATTTTAAACACCGTGGAATTAAATTCAACCAAATAGTTGGGCGATTATATCCGGATTAATTGAAAAACACTGAGAATTTTACTAAAATTAACCATTTTGTTAGACGCAAGAAAATATATGAAGAAACACTTTTTACACAATACCAAATTAAAACGAATTGTATGTTATTTCTATATTGCAACAACAATACATGAAATAATAGCAACATCCGTTATAGAAGAAGAAGGCCCATGTTTGCAAAATTGAGAGGTGTTGTTATATAAAACATACAAATTTACAGGTACGGAATAGATTTGAATAAGTGTAGCCTATATTCCGCTTTAAAAGGTTTCTTATTTCGTAGAAACGAATTTTTTTCTGGGAAAGATGTTTGAATGCGAAGAAAGGTACTAAAACTTAATATCGCTTTATTTCCAAAACAGAAAAGATTTCGATAGAATGTTATATTAGATAAATGAACAATTTTCCTTAGCTTTCTAACGCTATCAATCTGAATAGCTGGCATAGTTTAGGATATTTCGAGGGTTATAGTTCAAACTTTGATGGTCTCTAGCCACGCCCACAAAGGGGATAGGCAAACATGTTGTTGTTGGAATCTGCGTAAAAAACAACAACAAAAAATTTAAAAAATATGGGAAAAATTGCTTAATGGTAGGACGTTCCCCCACTTCTGAACTTTCGTTAATTACAATATATAAAAAAATGTATAATGGTGCATAATAGTTTATAATGTGAGCAAAGAAATGAGTAGTGGGTGCAATAATTCCTCCTAGAAGTGCACAATTTTTAAGCAAAAAGTACACCAACGCAAACGAAAACAAAATTTCGGAAAATTTTAACCCCACCCCAACTGATTTTCGCTGGAAAGAAATGTTATAGCATTTAAATTTATAGCAGTTTGACAATATTTCTTGATGACAGTTGAAAATAGCCAAAATGGCGGTTGTGGTTCAGGCGATTGTGAAGAGTGAAGAATACCGAAGAAAATGCAATTATTTAAGTTTATTGTGCACCTTGGTTTAGTTTTCTATTCTTCAATTGTTCATTGGTGTTCCAAAATTCAGAACTTCCCGCCGTCGCACAGTGGCAGATATTTTGAAATAGCGGTCAAAAGTCTATATCTTCTGAACGCGTTAAATTATTTAATTTATTTTTCTTTGCTACCCTAATCTTTAGCTTTAATTTCATGCTACAACCATTAAAATTGACATGGGGGAACCAAAGATATGACAGATTTTATCAACCTACCTCGTACTTTTACTACAATCTAAATCTTTCTAAGCATATCCGTCATGAATAAAGAACACTGCAAACATACTGCGTTTTTTTATAAATGTTGTGTTTTTTGAATACTTATATTAATTATTTATTATAATAATAAAGGCAAAATACAAAGATATATAATTTAAGATTATAATTCAATAAATAAAGACAAAATATTTACATGTGTATGCAAACTAAGCAATTTTTACAAAATGTTCAGCAAAATATTTTTGTTGGTCGTCTAATAGTAAATTTTTAGCATCATTATCCAATTCAATTGATGAAGACTTCCATTTTTGACGAATATTCGAAATATATGGATCTGATGTGCAGAGCAAAACTGTAAGAAGATCCTCATTCGTACAATATCTTGACATTTTTCTTGTGTTGTGCTCACGAAAAAATCTATAATCCTTATTTCTTTTCTCTTGTGCTTCTTCGGAAAGATCACCTAGTGGAAGCAGACTATGTTCAATTACTTGTTCTCCATGATACAGAACTTTATGTATTGTTGATGGCATATTCCTCCAAGGGTATTTTTCGTTATATATCTCTGCGGTTTTCTTAGCATATATTCCGAATTTCTTCGCATCAATCATTTTGCTGCATGCTATAACTTCTATAATTACTTTAAACCGCCTTATTATTTCAATATCCACTCCTGTTATGAAAGCTGCAGTCTCAGGATCAGAGAAAAACCTTCGAGCAGTGTTTCCATCATTTGTGTTACCCTCTCCTTGTTTTGGTTGGTCAATTATCAGACCTAGTTGACGATATTGCTCCTGTATTTCTCTTTTCCTTATGTTTCTTTTTTCCAGATTCAATTCATTTCTTCTAACTGTTCCTGTAGCTCCGAATTCCAAATCATAAGCCAATTTGAGAATATGTTCCATGAAACGAATTCTAGTGTGAAGAGGGGACAATCCAAATTCGTACGCATCTTTACAGTCATTATCACTTGGTGGTACTTGGTTCAATTTACTCGAGGTTTGGTGACATATAATGCAGCTAGATGATGCCTTAGTATCCGTTAAGGCTTGTCCTACTTTTCCATCAATCATAGTGAGAAGAAGTTTGAAATCTATTTGAATACGATGTCCATAAATCTCAAAAAATACTGGCTGCAGTTCCTGAATTTGGCTTTTTATTTTATCAACTTCTTCGACTATGACATCTTTTGTCTCCTTTTTGAATGCAAATTTAATTGGTCTGCAATATTTTGTTGAAGAAGGTGTTTCATTTCTCCATATATCTTTGCTGGTTGACGGCTCAGGTTCTATTTTATTTTTCCTTAATCGCAAAGGAACAAAAGAAATCATAAACAAGTTGCCGTCATTTGAATTCTCTGCGTTAAATTGTTTATATTGCTTCTGACCAGATGATCCGTCACATCCCCACTTAGAAACAAGAGTAAGATTGCAATCGCCAAGACTTTTTAGACAATTTTCATCTAATGAAAGCAATAATCTCTCGGCAGTGTGCTCTAGAAGATCTTGTAATTTAACCTCTGCTGAGCTTGGAGTAATTTCGATCGCACTTTTCGAAGGTAGGCAGTCTTTTTTTATAGCAATTATTTCGTCGTATGATGGAAAGATGTTGCATTTTTTTCCATTGGCTCGCTTGCGTAATTCTATATACTGATTTTTAGTCAATTTTAAATCTAGGAATAATGCAAATGCTTCATCTGGGGTAAACTTTTTTTCTTCAGTTGGAGTTTTAACGTTGGTCAGTAATCTTTTTATGCGTTTAGGGGTAGCTTCCATTACTTTCTCAATTAGTTCTACCTTGTCCTTTTTATTTTTTGATGGACCTAGTTGATGAAGAAATGATTCCTTTATTATTTCGGTGGATATTTCTTCATTGATGTTGCCAAGTTTGCGCCTTCGAGATCGTTCACTGCACTCATCAATCGATTTCCTTGGTCGACCAGTCTTCTCGCTGCCTTTATCAGTAGTTTCATTTTCAAAGACGAGTTCAGTTTCCATCCAATTTTTATAGCGTTGGTACATCACCTCTTTTTTTCGATGCACATCCTTATATCGCGTTTTCAAATGCGACAAAAAGTTTTTATTTTATTTGTATATGTTTCAATACGTTCTTCATTACAAGAATCGCAAAAAGTTTTACTGAGAATATACGAAATAACATCTTGGTCCTCTTTTCGTACAAAGTAAATATCGGCCAAAGTCTTATATGTGAACTTCACCATGTTTTTATCAACACTACAGAAATTATATTTTGGCAGCGCTTTAAATACTCTAATCTTCACACATCCTTAACAATATTTGTAGGTAATTATTTGGTCATAAAATTGGTTTTTTTCTTCATAAACACTGCTACCTGATTCATCAAAACGTTTAAACTTTACTTATACCCATACCCTACCATTACCTAATGTTTTAGGTACCTGATAATTAAGTATAGGTACCTAATAACTAAAAATACAACACTTATTTTTCCAACGAAACAATCATTTAAAGAAACAAAATACTCATAATCATTTAACAGCCAAAAAAAAAAACATGAAATAAGAATCCTTTAATTTTGCATTAGATGACTTTGTGTCATAAAAAATACTCCAGGTACCACATCCGCAAGCTTCCGCAAATAAAACTATATACAGAATCTAGAGAAAAGACTCAGCTATGCGATCGTGTAAAATTTGTTCTGGACGACGCTGGCCCTTTTGATTCCCGATCCAATTTACATGAAAATTTATTGAAATTTGGTACATTTTTTAAATACCTGTTACATATTATTAGTAACGCTTATTTAACTTAGTTTAATATTATTTAAATATAAAATAGATTAGAAAAATAAATAAAAAAGACCGGAACTTAATATCAGCAAAACTCGCCGAGTTATAATTATTTAAACTATAAAAAAATTACAGAAAATCAAAAATTTTAGGCCAAAACAGAAAAGGACTAGCTTTGATTGTCCTGTTTTTAGTGAAAGGATCAAATTAGAGCTGTTATTTTTTGGCACCCTAGGTTCTGATGTATTATCTTTCATATAAGCATACTAATTGTAAAATTGGCGACTGTGAAAAAAAAAACTTTTGGCCGCTATTTCAAAATATCTGCCACTGTGCGTCGTCGGCGTTGCTCGTGTTGACAGTTGACTTTTAAGTTTGGTTCCGCTTTCATCTTGTTTGTTTTTTTGATCTGAACAATGGCGATTCAGGTTCACACTTTTATCGCCAAAAACTTGAAGGTTCAGAAGGTTTTTTCTTAAGATAGTTTGATGGTACGATTCAAGACAAAGTATTAGCACATCAAATAATGAAGTTATTGTAAGAGTTTAAATTAATCTAACGTTTGGAACTAATCTCTTCCTTCTTTTTATTCCATCAAATAAATAATTTTTTTAATATTATTATTTTTAAAATTATTATTATTAGTGGAACCAATGCTCGCAGAATTGCATAAATGGCATGCCAAAACAACGCTGAACAGTAGTCACAATTATATTTTTTGAAAATTCTTTTTTGCATATGAATTATAATAGTCCTAAACTATAATATACATTTTTTTAAAACTTTATTAAATCTTTTTTTTATTTTTGAAAATGTACCTACAAATTTTATCATTTCCTTAGCTATAACATGAAACGGGTGATTATATATTTATTCCGAAATTATAGTGTTGTAAGTAATTTTTTCGAATATACACGATCCGTAGCGACATGTTGTAATTTTTCGTTTGAAAATTTTTCATTGCATTTTTGACTTTATTTCGGTTAATTAGGTGACATGATTATGATAAGCTATGGCTAACGGAAAACCCAGGGATTCGTTTTCTTCATTATTTTAAATAGCGTTTCATAATCTACGGACACATTTATCAATATGAAATCCCTGCAGAAGTTGTGCTTCAGGTTCTTAGGGTACGGTAATAAATTACTAAGAATCCTAAAAATAATTAATAATGGGATTTTTCAACAAGTTTTCTTGACATAAATAAAAGAAACATTACTAAAAATAAGTTAGACTGATTTAACAGGCATGCGTTGTACCCATTTCCAAGAAGTAAGGCAACCGTTGGGTTGAAGGTGACTGTCAAAAATTAATAATTAATTGAAGAAAATGAAATTTGACCACATTACTGCTTCGTAAAGGAAATCAAGCAAGAAATAAAATAATCGAACAAAGATCTTAATATTCTGTGGGCGGTGCACGACATTTTTAGTCCACACATGACACATGGCACTGTCATCTCGGCCACACAATTTCAGCTTCAAAGGTAAAATAGAGGCTGAAATTGTAATATAAATTGTATATAAAGCAAAAGTAGAAGCGGCAGTATGCCTATTTTCCCCAGTTTCAAAACGAACCATTTATAATTGTGGGCTGGTGGGCGAACCACGGCCTCTTTTGGAAAAAATGTGTTCGTGTGTGGGTTTGAGGTAAAATGTCGTCATCCATTTATGTCCTCAAAGCTTGAACGGGAACTCGATGATTTTGAAGCTCTGAGTTTATTCCTCCACAATTGTCCTTCTGCATTAAAGGCGGTGTGTCAGATATGAAAAAGTATATGTACATACCATGGCTCAGTATCACAACTTGGGTCAATTTAGCCATGCCCGTCCGTCTGTCTGTCTGTCCACCTGTCTTTTAAAATCACGATTACAGAATAATAAAAAGTGGTATCTCATGAAATTTGGCATAAGCAATGCACTGCCTTCATCTTTTGAATATAAAATATAAAAAGGAACTACTAAGCCTTTCAACAGGCATTGTGCAGGAAAAAATTAAAAGCCTCAGTGAATTCGAAAATTTTGAAGTAACATTTATAAAGCATTCTTGAAACGTGCAATATGTACAATACAATTTTCGCAATCAAAATTAAAAATTAAAACCATCGATTGGCTGAGTAAGGAAATCGGAGTTCAGCATGAAACCGCTATTGGATCACACCTATCAAACGAGTTTTACAAACACCTCCGGGAAATGATGACCCACTTGGTCAACGCGAATACAAGCAACTAATTAAGGAGGGTCATCAATACAGATCATTCATGACATCACTTTTGTCTTTAAGATCGTGCGACACAACCCTTGCAATGGAAACACCACCATCAGCGTCAGCGAGCGCAGAAATGTCTAAGAATTTGTGGAAAAATCCATAACAGTGCGCCACAAAATACCGTTACCCGATAAAATTTATTTGCAAAAAGAAAGCCAAACAGCTGATAAATGAAAAAAATGCCTTAAGAATTCACAGTTTCACTGTCTAGAGGATTCCACTTTTGTGTACCACGGCAATGGTATAATAATAAATGATACACCGTTTATAACAATGGTGGGTAGGAAAATTCTACAAGTGTTATCAGGAACGAAATCATTATCATCATTCACAATTTGTGAAACAATAAAAAACAATGAATTAATGTCTTTCTCGTGTTGGCGCATATTGTGGATATTTGTCCGGCCTATTGCCTATTGCATTTTAAAATCAATTTATGAAGCCAATTTTGAATATTTAATATGACTTGAATTTCGGTAAAAGGAAACAGTCAGAACATACGATAGCAAAGTTCTCCGACATGCAAAGAAAAAGATAGTTCAAGAAGAATTTCAGAAAAAAAGGTCTCATAGTGACACACCAAAAGCCTACTCTGAAAATTCAAATGAAGGCAACACAGCTAAATTATTTTTCGAGGATCAATTTAGTTTTCCAAATTACTGAAGCAGTGGATAACTTCATATCTCTATTCAAAATAATTGGTTCATGGTCATCTGACTTTGGGAAACTTGCTGGAACCACGGATGAATTGTACAACCTACTGTACTGTACTGTACTGTACAGTTATAATATACAATGCCTTGTATGCAAGGAGAACGAGCTATGACACCAACAGTCCATAAATTGTAACTGAGTGGTGCTCAAACTAAATCGGTTGGTGGACTAAAAAAATTTACTGAACTGAAGTGGACCAGCCGCAAATATAGAAATAAAACAGTAAATTATTTAAACTAGTTCATTATAGTGCAATATGTAAAATATAGTTGTGGTATATCATAACTACAATGGCAATAAAACACTAATTGTGCATTGTAATAATATATAATATAATAATATATTATATTTATTATTATTAATATTATTAAGAATAACTAATATAATAATAAATAATATATTATAATACATTATTTATGTATAATAATAATATTATCTTTTTGTTATAAATGTTTATTGAGGTTTACTCACAAGCACCCACACAAGTATTATTTGGAAAAGTAATTTCCAAATTTGTTTGATTTGTCAAATTTCTAAATTTGTGGGATTTGTTGTATTTTACTAGAGATGTTTTTAATGTCACAGGAAAATTTAGTAATGTTTTTATCAAGCATCAAGCTGCGAAAACTTTATTTTCACTAAGTTCACTTTGGATAAAGTTATTTGCAACGCTAAATAGTTCCAAATGCTTAAATATTGCACACTGCTAGTCATCTTTAATTTGAAAATTTATCTTCGAGGACATATTTTTGATAATTCTCAATCCTATTCTTATCTAATAATCGGATTTTAATTATCACTGAATTTGTTAATCGGATTTAATAATCGGAAATGAATGAAATTATTTGAACTTTTTTAATTTGTATAAAGCGTAAGGTTTGTTACATAGATTTTTACACATTTATAATAAGCGGTTATCAACTTATTTTGACGTTGTAACTTTTGATTGTGTTTAATCACTTTCACTCTTATATCTGTTAGAATAAGTATAGAAGCCTGAAGAATAAGTATATTGGGAGATGGCTTATATTATATCGACTATTGTTCATGAAGGTTATAATTTATTCTCTTAATTTTCAAAATCGAAATAAGCCTGACCTGACTTAACCCCCAAATTTTGGTGTAATAAATGAGATCGTTGCCTTAAGATTCGAATCCACAATGATATTCTTCATGAATTATTTTTAATTGAATCAATTGCCTTGACAACTATCATCATATTACACATTTGCGCACACAGATTTTCGAGGTACAAAAAACAATAGCACATTAACATTTGAAAATCATATGAACTTCTTTCCAAAGCTTCTTATAAGTTCGGATCAGCATCCTTAATATTAATTAAGGATAGGATTAATTCTTCAGTAATATTCGTTTGACTGTCGACACCTCTAATAAAAAAGCAGGGTGAGAAGTATCATTAACGCCTGACGTTTCATTCAAACCCAATGAGAAATATGCGAAGTTTTTGTAATTAAGTTTAGCGATTCATAAGTCTTACTACAAATGTTATATATACAGTTTGACTTGACTGACTAATTTGAGTAAAAATATTTAAAGAGTTTTTGTGCAGATTTCTTCGACTGTGGCAACTAGAGAGCCTTTGGTATGGTTAACGTATATGGAATGCTTCATATTTTTAGCAATAATATAAGATAATCGAATTTTAGCGATCTGCATATCGAATATATTTTGTTGAGATGTCATTGTTATTCAAAGATTGTATATTCGCTTATCGTTCGACAACAGTAAGCTTACTAATTTTGCCCTGTTTTTGTTCATGGTATCCTTTAGACAATATAGCTTATTTTTTATCTTTAATATAACCTTTGTAAAGGATAACTGTCAATACAAGCTTCTGACTGCTTTTGTAAAATGATATTTATATTCAGTATAGTTTGAAAAATCGTCATGAATGGACCACGCTTGAACAATACTACAAATTATCCATATTTACTTTGAAATTCGGTCGTCGGCTCGAGCGAATTTGTGTTTATCTATGGAGCTAATTTTAAGCTTAACGGGTTTGTCAATAAGCAAAAGTGCAGCATTTGGAGTGAGTTGAATCCACAAAGACGAATCCACAAGAGGCTCTACAGACTTCATTGGATCCAGAAAAATGTACCGTTTGGCCCAGTTAATATGCTGGTGGGATCACTGGACCTTATTACTTCAAAAATTAGGCCGAATCTCGCGTTGCAGTCAGTGGAGAGCGTTACCGGACCACGATGAGTGATTTTTTGTTTGGAAATATGGATACCATTGATTGAAATGTGGTTCCAACATGAATGCGCTACCTGCCATGCGACGACAGTAACTATAGACTTATTGAAATCAAACTGTGGCAATAAATTGATTTTGAGGAATGGACCTGTCAACTGGTCTCCATGGTCATGCGATTTAACACCTCTCTTATTTCCTGTTATGTGAAGTCATTGGTTTATGCTGATAAACCAGCAACAATTGACGCCTCGAACGCCAACATTATCGATGTTATTTGTGACATACGGCCAGCAGTATTCGAAAAAGTCACTCAAAATTGTCACTCCAGAATGTATATGCCCCAAATAATTTTCAAATGTTAGTGTTATGTCATGATCTTACGAGTGAATAAAACAACTTTATTAAAATTGCAACTGTGTGACAACAAATCAAACACAGCATTGTTTTTTACTTAAATAAAGGAGAACATTTTCCCGTTCACTCTGAAACTTCTATTTTCGTCTGCAAATTGAACATTTCTTCATGCCGTTACGAATAAATATAACATCTAATAAAAATAAATACCGAACTAGCGAACATAATCTCCAAAAGCGTGGTGAAACGCTTTCACTGCATGGTGAAACGTTAACTGCATAGCCTATTCATGATCTCAGTGTGATTCTAGATCGAAAACTGCGCTTTTAAATTCATATCAGTGTCATTGATAGCAAAGCAAACAGTTTGTTGGGCTTTATTAAGCGGTTAGCAAAAGATTTTGATGACCCTTACGTAACTAAATTATAGTATACCTCCTTAGTGAGACCAATTCAGGAGTTCGCTTCACCAGTTTGGAGTCCATACTATGGCTGCTACATCTCCCAGACTGAATCAGTGCAAAAGAAATTTATACTTTTCTGCCTGCGAAATCTTCAATGGTAAATTTATGGTTTTATTATATAAATAATAAATAATGGTTTGGTAAATTTACCATCTTATAAATCTCGGTTAAAATTCATAAATCTGCCATAACTCGTTAATCGGTGAATAATGTTAAATTCCATTTTTATCCTGAACACTTTGTCCGTTGCGATAGGGGCAACAAAATGGCAGCGACTAGTCAGGTGTCCACGTTAAACACCGAAAGGCATCTGTTCCACGTCATACATCAGGACGATATGAGCCTCTTTCCATAAGCTTCTGCAGATCATCTTACCTAGCGCATGAACCTCTTCGGAACGCCTGGTTAGATTTTAATTTAGTATTTCTTGCTATTAATTTCGCTGACTCTGGTTAGCGAAACGTTTCCGATTCTGAACATTATATCAACTATTTAAATATCTATGTTTCGATTAAATTATAAAGTTTTATACTTAGTATAAGTTTTTTAAATAAGAAAAGAAGTATTTAAAGTTATTGATTATTAAAATATGGGGTTTTATAAGAGTGAGTCCCAATCAGGAGAAACAAGGGTTCCTTCCAACGAGAACAATCATAATAATAGATAATTGCGCAATTAATTGAAAAGTAGTATACAACATTTTTGATCATTTTTTACAAGAAACGAGACAAGGGCTCATTATCAGCAATTGTGAGTGGCACGATATCAAGTTTCAAATACGTAACCATGCAGCAGCGACGGGTTCCCTTCGATCAGATGAGAATTCATAAACTTCTCATAAAAGCTGGCATTATAATTTAGCAAATCCAACTTCCATAAAAATAACGATAATCACACAACAGCATGTGGGTTAAAACACCAGTATACCAACATCACTGTTAATCAACTAGCATGTGGGTTAAAACAGCAGATACACGTAACCATACAAGTGACGCGTTGTTAAGAGACGTCTATGATTTCGTTGTTGCTTCGAGGCAGCAAAACTATGAAGGCAAAATTGCAATCGCTTTTACGGAGATACAAGAAATCGGTGGGCATTTTAGCATAATTTCCCTCTACAAAATTACGCACAGGAAATTATATATCCAATGGCTCCAAGTTAAACGCGTCGAAAACAATTTTTGATATTTTGCTTACAGTGCATACGAATTACTAAATTTATGCGGTGAGATTAGTTGAAACTGTGGCAAAAACTCAACTTCAGGGAAGAAAAGGGAGTCTTTTTGAATAAACATTAATATTTTCCTGTGTAAGTGATTTCTTACGAAAATAAAAACTGCAGCTAGCTTTTTGGATTCTGTACACATATTTCCTACCCCGCCATTTTAATTGCACTTGTAGTGCCATGGTTGGGTATAATTTATTTAATATTTTATTCGGCTTAGGAATTGATGCCTCATAAACTAAATATTTTACGGTTCTTTCTAATTTTTTCAGAATAATTTTTTATGAATGGGTTGATAGTTGGTTTTGTTTTCAATTCTTACATTTTGAGGAAGGAGACAAAGTTGAACGTGAGGATTTTAGGGGAGAGAAACTAGAGCTCAATATTTTAGAGCTTTAGTACAACAAAAACGTTTCTTACTCTATGGTTTAACTTAAGTAAAACTATGTGAAGTTAAATAGCATTCTCGTGAAATTTTTTTTCATAAAAAGAGGCAAAGCGTAGGGATTTTCATGTTCCTTTGGCAGATATATTAATTAGTTTGTCACGTCAAGGTAGTGATCACAATTACACCATATCGTTGGCAGCTCTCGTTTTCTTCCCGGTGACTTTTTCATGGATTAAATATCGATCTGATCCCTTCAGAGTTCGTTGACGGATTTAAACACTTTGCCTTTCTCCCCATTTTTTGCACTGTTTCACTCATCTCAGTGATTTCAATAAAAAAAATCATTATCTAAATGAAAAACAAAACAAATTCCATACTTTAAAGAAATATGTAGTGTTTCTACGTATCTTATTTTGGCAATAACGAGTAAACACCCAAGCGAAAACGAGTAAACCCGAAATATAAATCTGTAGCTTTATCACAATAACCAAATGGGGCACGCCGCTTTGAATATTACATATAATCCTCGGTTTACTAACTAGTAACTACTTCTAATTCGCCTTCAACACAATTCTTCGAAAAGAAGTCCACATATGGTATTGTGAGATAGTGGGCGTACCGTTTTCATTTTTGCGGACTTATAATGGCCAACAGTGTCATACCGGCCATACAATTTATGTTTCAATAGAGATTGGAAAATGGGGCCGCGTAATTTTATTTTCTAAAACGTAGGCGTGATGCTAAACCTATTTCGCCCTTTTTCCTTATCAAACAATTTATAATAACAGAGAATACACGTACCACATATCATGACAATGCTCTACCCGTTCCCCAAGAAATATTAGTAATAGTAGTTATGGCAGGGAGACCACGCCCTTTTTGCAAAAAATTCGATATTCATCGATATTCATGGATGAGTTTGGAGGAATGATTTTGTCATCAAATTTCGTCTACAAGCGCTAAAAATGAAATACACATGCATGGTTGTCATCCGATTTCGCAAATGAAGTACACATACGAATATATTCATTCTATACTATGTTTGTATTACGTCGCAATTGAGACAATTTCTGAAATCTGAAATCGAATTTTGATTCTGATTCTGAAAATCTGAAATTGACAGAGTTCGGTTTAGACATCGAGAAGTTTAAAAACATTATTAAACAATGGAAATTGAAGAATTTTTCAAACTCTTAATATTTATATCGTTTCCATAAATAATGCAAGCGTTTCGCGAACACAGCTACGGAGAATGTGAGTATCGAAGAGAAAACTAATAAGAAAAAATTAGCTTCTGCTTGCCTCTCTATTTTTTTATTTTTTAATCTATGGTGTCATCACAAGGATTGGCAGTGGTGAGGGAAAGCATTTGTTAATTTAAATCCAAAATTGATGACTATTTTCATCATAGAATCGAAAGAGTTTATTTTGGGAGTCGGATTGTCAAGTCAACGATGACAGCATCTTCAAAAGCAATTTCCGTATGAATCGTAGTAATTTTATATATTTAAATTTTTTTTTATATTTTTATATATTTATTTAAAAAACGGGTTGCAATTGGATTTTATTCATTAGGTACATCTCCGGAGTATCGCAGTGTCGGAAACCTTTTCGGAATAAGAAAGTCTACCGTATGCGAAATTCTTATGGGCTCTTGCCAGGAACTTTGGTCTTCATTAGGCATATATATATTTCCAATTACTCCCGCTAACTACTGACAGATTGGCTGAAAATATATATGGTTTCCAGACCTTGGGGTTGCCACAGTGTCTTAGAGCTCTTGGTAATCTAGAAATGCAATATTGCCCAAACTATCTTTTCCAAATGTAAGAATGCAATTTTTCCAGACGGTACCACCCCCCGTGCTCGAGATGGCACTGATTTTTATAATTACTATGGGTAGTATGCCACTATTCTTTTGTCTCTGGTCGACTATAGATATTTTTAATTTATTAATGTTTATATATTCCTTAATATCAGAAGTACTAGATATCGTTTTATGTACATCGATGTTGAAATGACTCCCAGGTTTAACAATATTCCTCACTGAAACCAATCCTGCTCCGTTGCCAAAGCAGCATGCCAAAAACATATCAGCCATTCAAGTCCGTATGTACATTATCGCGGACTCGGCGTTCAGATTTTCGTGTATAATAATGAAGACTTACCCGTATTCACCTGAG
This sequence comes from Physocephala rufipes, assembly GCA_963966595.1. Taxonomy (NCBI): domain Eukaryota; kingdom Metazoa; phylum Arthropoda; class Insecta; order Diptera; family Conopidae; genus Physocephala; species Physocephala rufipes. The sequence goes on from OZ016503.1 coordinate 16,300,714, forward strand.
CAACCAGAGGACCAGAAGCAGATTAACTACGTGCACTCAACAACTGTGCGAGTGGTGGAGAATGCTTTCGGTAATCTGAAAGCTCGGTTTCGTCGGATCTGAAAAGGCATTGACAATAATAATATTTAAATACAAACCATCAAGACTGCTCTCTGTTCAAAAGTTGTGGATTGCATGCCTCCCAACAACCTGGTGTATCCTTTGGAACAATATGCATTCGCTAGGCGAACCGCCAGAATTGCCTATAACAGATTTTTCTGGAAAAAGTAATTACATAGTGAATCATATATATGTCCATAGATACAATGAAGTGCATATCTTTACCAGTATCTAGCCGTCAAGTTCTGCACATTTGTTTTGACCTTATCGCCTAATCCACAGTTGTTTAACTTAATAGCTATTTCTTGGAAAATGTGGCTGTTGCGCCTTGTATCCCAAGTTGTTAGTTGTTAGTTGCCCAATTCTCTCCAACCACCATTCGGTCAGCAACTCCTCAGCTGCGCCAGACCCTAAGTTCCTTTTCTTGTATTTCCTTTTGTCCATATTCAAATATACGAAATTTTCAAAAAAGTCTCAAAAATTAAAAAAAATATTTTGGTACAAAATCAGGGTTGATTTTTATATTTTCGCCAATTTCGTTCTCAATTTCGTCGAAATTGAAGTACATTTTTTCGACATCTCAATTTCGCTTGTCACCCTTTTGTATAGCGAAACTGAATAGATATTCTCTATTTCACTCCAAATTAGGTTAAGCAACGAAATTGCGTAATTTCGGCCTAGTGTGAAGATGGTATTAGATACCAGGACAGGGTACCCCCTAATAGTGATTTCATCATAATAGTGATTTCATCATATTCATTTATATAATTTTTTATATAAGAGTGAATTATGTTTGTTCCTGCGTTTCGTAACGCATTAAAAGAGCCATATCAAGTTTGGAAAGGTACATAAATTCTCACAATCGCCTCCTGAGCCGATATAGTAGGACCTGTTTGTCCGTCTGTCCCTCTGTCTGTGGAAATCACGATTACAGGACAGCGAAGAGATCCTGCTATTAAATTTTCTATGAATATACATCGACATACGAGCCAAGTGGTTTCGAAAATTGACAAGTGGGACCAGTGCTGCGCATACCTTTTTATGAATTAATATTGTGTATCCCAATTTTCCAGTCTCTTAAAATTTTTAAATTGAAATTATATGACCGATATGAGATCGTTGTACGTTATAAGTCCACCAAAAATGTACATACCATGCTCATTATTATACTATACTGTGTTAATATTATGCTAAAATTAATGTTAATGTATGGATTTTAAACAAGTTCATTGGACTTTACGGGACGTCAGCAAATAACTCTACGCACATAAGCACATGACGGTAATTTTTAATGTCCTGCAACTGGCAATCTTTTCATGTGTTGTTCATGGACTATAAATTCCCCTTGAAAGAATGTAATTATTCCAATCTTATGTGATGATCTGCATCATAACACGCTCACATAAAATATTAAAAGAACTTCGAATAAATGGTCGAATTGAGAATGCTTTAATTTCGTGGCATAAACTGCTATGTCAATCGAAGATAATATTTTTAATTGGCAATACTTAAGTTTCAATGTTGCCAAGTGATACGTTCGTTCCTTGTGTTAGCTATTAAGTGTTCGATAAGTCAAAATTTATTTCCACAAATAGTAATTAAAAACATCGGAACAAACGTAAAATCGTCAGAAAAAGTGTTAAATGTGATATTTGTTCGCTCCTCTGGATATGGCAAGTCTGACTAGTAGTACCTGTTTATCCGTTTGCCCCTATTTTCATTACAAATCCGTAAAAATGTGAGAAATGGTTAGAATAATTTATATAATTGAGGGATTTTAGCCATTTCAAATAATTTATGGTGAATTCTAATTTCCCTGAATTGCTTGTTCCCCTTTTGATAGCACCCTCGTCTCCATCCCTTCATTTACCTATTCCCGTTTCCAATTGCCTAAAATGGCAATACTAAAGAACTGCATAAATTTTCATATCAATAAGTTTGTTTTTAATTCTTTGGGTTAATGTAAAAGTATACTAATAAAATAAATACTTTGCAAATCAATAACGTTGTGCTCTTTACCGAGCGGCACTCCCTTGGCACTGGTTTTTGCCTTTTACTTGCCAATCTCAACAAATTTCCTCTAAATAATTTTATGTTGTTCAGCCCGCCGTAATTTATTCTATCAAAAAACGTTCCTCCTTCACTGTCACTGTCAAGCTTGGCTTGGCACGACGTGGAAATCACGACTGATTTCAAATACCGACTTGAAATTTGGTGAATTTAGTTGCCTAGGTTTGGAAATAAGGTAAATGGGGTAGAGGTTACGCTAAAGATGTGTTAGTATTTAGATCTAAATTAATCAGGAAAATGGAAATGTAATATTTAAATTGACCACCAGCGCCCACTGACTACTAGGCTGAGACTATAAATTTATATTAGGGGTGTAGGGTATATAAGCTCCGACCGGGCTGAAGTTAGTGTTTTTACCTCTTCTGTTCTCTATTTGCTATAAAGCTGATTACAATAATGTCATATTGAGTAGCACGTCACCGGTATGCTGAGGTCTTCTAGAGCCAATTTCTGAAAGAAAAAATTAACATTGTGGCTCTCGACATGAAATGGTTCCATGAAAGCCGAAACCGAGACAAGTGTGATAAGATTTTTGAGTTGTTAAAAACAAACGAAGAGAATCGTAACAGAAGAATGATCGAACGTGGAATGAAGGATGAAAAGAAGGTAGGCGGACAAGCAAACAATTCAGGAAGGTGGAATTTGGCTTGAGTTTATATTAAATAAAGTTTAGTTTCAAGTTTCTAATCGGGACTTCAAATTAGATTGATTTCGTGGAATAGAAGGAGACAACGCCCACGATTTTATATAATAACGAAGAATATAATGAAATTATATACCACCTTGAAATCACTTGAGCCCTTTTCTGAAGGATAAAATCGTCCTCTTCAAACCTTGATCAAAGAAAGATCATTGTCAACTGTTATCAAAACAAATTTTGTAATTATCTAAAACAGCAACGATACAAGACAGAACAAATATAACGGAAAGAACAACAAGTAATCAGTAAACCGACAACCATGCTACCAAGACAACTTTTATTTCCCTGATTATGGAATAATTAGATAAATTTAACAACAGCTTGTTTGTTGTTGCAGAGCATTTCATTCTCATTTTTGGTCGCTGTTGGCAAGACTTAAATGTGATCCATTGAAAGCGAATTCAAGTGTAATTTTTAACAAAAGAACCCAAACGGAAGCTCTTAACCAATCCAAGTCTTTCATCATATCCAGTAATTAATAACGCTATTTAATTTAGCAGATGCGGTGGGCTGTAAAATCATTATGCTAGAGATTTTAATTACTAGCATGTGAAGGAGTTGTTGGAAATTAACTTCAAAAGTGTTTATTCGTTTTTGAGCTATCAACTGATATGTAAAAAGGTCTCAGAAATGAGTATAGTGGAGTTGTGCGAGTGCGTATGTGTATTAGGGTTAGAACAATACAAAAACGGAAGCTGCTTTTGTTACCGTCACAAACATTAAGTTCTCCATTACTTCAAGGAAGTGTTTAATCAAATAACGGGGAAGAAAACGAATAAGAAACGGCGATGATGAAAAAACGGTAATAAGAAAAGGCGATGATGACTTCTTTACAGAGTTGTCAATTATGTCAATTATGTCATTATGCTGTTTTCTGATACAGTCCTGGTTATTTAAAATACCTAACCTTCGCTAGTGTCTTTGTTGTTTCTTTTTTCTCTTTATTCTCTCATAATGCTATTTATTTGAATACTCGTCCAGACATTACACTAATAAAAAAATGACACATTATTGCTTTCGCTAAAATAATATGCAGAAACGTATGAAAGAAGTGTACAATATGTGTAAGTTATGACCCAGTAAAGGTCCTCTCGGTGCTGAGGGATATCACAACTTCGAAATCATATATCCTTTTCTTGTATAATAACTCTTGTATAACTTACATAATTTGTATGTTTGAAAATTTGTCCTTATAACTCCCGGAACACATTATTGAATAACTCCAATATGTCTTATTATAATTAACTTTTTTTAACATGTGATTCACTTAAATTTTGGTTCAGGACTGATTCTTATGTAAAATTTCAAAATTATGGACTTATATTTACTATTATAGTTTCCTGAAATTTTCTGGTTTAGAAATCCTCTATACGATGTAAACTCGGAAATGGAAATAGGAAGCATTCCGTTTCAATTTCGGCATCATTTGACTTGCCCTCCTTCAAGCTTCAGTAGCGGGTATTACAAATCTTGTTTGTATCGATATAATTATATTATGTGATTATATTATATAGATTATTATATTCCTTAATTCAGAAGACTTCAATTCTTCTCATAATCTGTCAAATGAAATGCTTTCCTCTCGAAAAACAAATATAACGCGTTTTAATTCGTCATATAATTTTTTATCGACAACAACCTCCAAGTGACTTTAATTTCAATCTTTAGCATTGAATTCGTTTCACAATTTATTCTTTTTAGGGCCATTAAAATTGTTCGCCTTGTTTACTTCATAAAACTGTCAGTGCGAGGGAAAATTGCAAAAACAGTTTTGGGCTCGCTAAAAGTGATTTAGTTGCTATTTTTATTATTATACCCGCTTAGTCCTTACTTTATTAGTACTTTATTAGCCATTTTAAGAAAGCCGACCGACCGCCTTCCGCCGTGACGACATTCGGAATGTTTATACGTCTACCGCGTAGGACAGGCGCGAATTCACAAAATGTTTCCTTCACATACATAATCATCATTTCTTTCATTTGACCGCTACAAAAATGTTTTAACTTTGCGGTCTTGTATCGAATTGTTTCCTATTGCATTTTGTAAAAATTAGACCCCGTCGTTGCACGAAGAATAAAACTGCAATAAAAGTAAATTAAAATGGTCATTACGTTTTTTTATAAGCAAAAGTTTTTATGTTGTTATTTAACTGCAGCGAATGAGGAAGATATTGGAACAAATTGGAAGTTTTTGCGGTGGTGGACGGGTGGTAATATGTCCTGGGGAGTTGTGTGGTTAAAAGAAAGATTGACTATAGCTGCAAACTTGTACAGCAGTAAAGGGAAGTTCTGTGTTATAAACCGTTGAGAAGACGCCAAGAGGCCTTTAAGTGAGATTTAAGTTAAGAACTTGCCACTGTATCTAAAAGGTCATTCTATCGTACACGGAGAGCTCTGAAGACATTATAAAATATTGACACAAATCTATTAAACGGGTTGAAGTATTTTTCAAACGATTGTCTCGAATTCCGCCTGAGAGCGAGTCTCCTAATCCTAATAATTCGTTCGAAAACTTTTAGATATAACACTCGTCAAGCTAATTTCCTTCCATCTTTCCATTTTTCTTCTTTCTCTCTGCCTACCAAACAAAGTAAAGCATTACAAAGTAATGTACAAAGTACAAAGTAGTGTGTGAACTTTAAATAAGTTAAAACTACAAATAACTTAAAAGTTTTACTTTTATTCTTGTTGACTTTCGATGTCGACGTTGTTGTCGTGTTGTTATGAGTATAATTTCACATTGTGTAACCTTGCTCTTCTTTGACACTGCGTTCGGTATCTCTTAAACTTATATTATTTGGCACGCGTTTCCTCTCATACTCATAACTCTTTGTCTTTATTATTAAAATAGAGCCAAAGTTAAGCTTCACAAATTGCAAAATTACTAAGGAGATTGTTGTAACCACATATTGTTATCTGTGTGATGATATTTTATATATAAAGGCATAACTTCGCCCTATGACGAAACCTAAAGTGGGAACAGGACTTTGTTTTATTTTTGGGGTACTGTAAGTCAAAGGAGATCATCTTCACCAAAACGCCATAGTAAATTCGAATCTTTTAAATCCTATTTTATATCTTGCAATTTTTATGTATCCAATGAATGTCAATTTTATGTGATTGCCGTTCGATTCACCAACTCCGATTCCACCCTTACGCCAAATAGGAATCCAAATACGATTCCAAGGCGGAATAATGAATAATGTAGACACGCCTACAGTGTTAATATATTTATTCAGTCCGACTTCTGAAGCCTCTGAAAATGGTTCAGTTAGCATACAAACACATCTAACGGAACATTTGTAATTCTTGCAACTGCTGCAAGTTGGACATACGCTATTTACAAAAGGAGCTCTACTACGTTTTATATGCCTCCTGCCAAGACTCATTGGCCTCTTGCCAGTCGGTTTTTGATCAACCGAGAAACAGCGTCTTTATTGCAAGACTTGCAATAAATGACGAGTGTCATTTAAAATGATCTCTCATCTCTCTGCGACGGGGACCGTAATGAGTAATGGCCGATGACCCATCTGAAGTTTAGCAAGAACTCGGATTATAATTCAAAATAAAGACTACGATTTAACGCCGGCACGTATTTTCATGCAGAGTGTTACAGCGTCTTTGTCAAAGTTTCAAGAATTCAATGAAAAGGATTAATAACACTGTTTTTGATCGTGATTATTGTCTTGCGATGTCATCTAAATTTTTGTTTGATTTCGTTAAACTATCTAAAAGACTTAGCAGAAACTCATGAATTTTTCAGAGAATCCTAACTGCGAAAATTGAGCACTAGGTTTTTCAGTTTTTTTCACTCTCTTTGTGAAACCGCCACCGGTCATTATCAATAATGCTAAGAAATCAACTATTGCGAAAAAGTCCATGATGATCGCGTAGTTGGTGCTTTGAATGCCGTTGAATCATATGCCGTTGAATAACATATTTCTTATTTTAAGCTATCGATATGCAACAAATTGTCGGATTAAATTATGAAATATGCCCCGAATAACAGACGTCTCTTAACTTGTTCTAAGTTCGTAAAGAAGGCTGGAGATTCATGTAAATTAAAAAAGTAAGTTTCGAAGTCGGCATCACTTCTTCACTGGTCGACCCAATTTCGGATCCAATAATTTGGCAATAAGGGGTTCAGCTATCACCATTTCATTGTTTTCGAAAGGGAAAGTCCTCCGAAAATTACCTTCAAATAAGGAGGTATATGATAGCAATCGGCACATCACTAAGACGCTGCAGAGTTTACCTGTAAGAGACATTTAGTAATCTAAGAATTCAATGAGGAAATTATTAGAGGAAGAAATTATTTGAATCTATTTTATATTAGAAACAATATCGAATTAGTTATCTCTATTTTTCATTTTTACATAAAAACAAATATATATTTTCGAAATAACATTTTTGGAACAATAACTAAAGTATTTTGTGAACAAGTACCGTATCTGTGGTTCGTAATATTTAGTGTCATTAATTCTGTCCGATTTCTTGTGAAATACATCCTACATTTGGCCGTCCTGACTAGCATCCGACCCGAATGTGGGATTCCATTTTTTTATATATTCGGCGACTGTTATCGTCTTTTTTACCCTTCCTGGTTTCCGACTTTTTCTATTTCTTATCTACAATAATTATGTTTAGCTACTAATTTATATTGACCTATAAGCTTGGGATTAATTTTTAACCTTGCACTGAATTGTGCACTTGCACAAACAAACATGTACCACATACTACAAAAAATTATGATTACTGTAAACTCACTAATTGAGTGATTAAGTTACATTTTGTGCAGGGTAATACAATTTCTTTTTACACTTTTCGGTTTGTGCTTTTATTTTTGTGAAACACGCTGATACTTTGAATAAGCTGTCATCGCCTGCACGATGGGTGTTATACGTGCAGTGGTATATTTTAAACTTTATTACAACAACTAGGAATTAAATTTTAAATTTTAATTTTTTTAAAGTCCATTGACTCTAGTGCAGTTGCATCGCTGGACACAGTTTGTGAAGGCTAACTATTTAATCACTATAAACTACCCAAAGTGGAAATGTAAAAAAATTAGAAAAGCATTAGAGAAAGGGAAAATTGATTTACAAGAAAGCATTGGGGGAAGGCAAGAAACAGGGTCATAAAATCGTGTCTCCATTGCGACTGATTGTTGTTGGCAATTGATAGGATACCCTAGTGTTACATCCCTGGTATTATATCCTGACCGACCGACAGTGATAAATATTAAGTTGAGTATCAGCTATGCCATTATCCTCGCCACAGTCGACATCGATTGACTACAATTATACTTTACAACCAATTGGTCGGAATCAATATTAGCAAAAAATAGATACTGATGTTTTTTAACTATACAAAATAGTTTTTGTTGTTATTGCTCTTTTTTAAGCCGCAATTATGTTGCTGAATTACGTAATTTATTGCACCCATTACCGCCTATCGCTAGCGAGATTGGTTTGCGTGACACGACAGAATTTTAATGACTGTAGTAAATAGAAGAATGTCTCGCCTTAAAGAAAGTGTCTTTACATGTGAAAACAAAATTACGAAAACTTTTACTTAAATACATAAAAACGCGAGGCGCTTTATTTCACATCCAGGATTGTTGATTTTATAGTTTTATAAAACAAAACATATTTTGATAGTAAATAGAATTTCGGGCGAGTTCCGATACTTAACTTTCTTCATTCTGTAAGGCACCGATTTTTTATATTTAAAGGTTTTAAATAGTCTTATCATTTGCAAACAAGTTTTTTATAAAATGTAAAATTTTCAAAATAAAGTAATGCTAATCTTTTCTTAATTTTATCTGACTTTGCCATAGACTTAAAATTTGCAAAGCTTGACTTTTTTGTTGTCAAAAATCACGTGTTTATCGAAATTAGTTTCTTTTTAAAGCAAATCTCATTAATACCTCGCGACATAGATCCATAAATGTGTGACATATGGAGTAAATCTACTTGTAGTAATAAGCGCACTATTTTCGCACTCGTTTCCTCCTGTGTTCATGGTACGATCGCATTGTCCTCCCAACACTTGATGTTTTGTCCCATATTAGCCCGTCTTATTTTAAATGCAATGACCATGTGCTGTATGTGCGTTATAGAGCTGCACAAGTTGACAACGAATGAAATTTGAGACAAGAAAAAATTTTCTTGACATTCCCTACATCATTTGACCGGGTCGATGTTGAAATGGAACCCAACAAGCTCTGCATGAGATATTAACGAATTTATGCAACATGTATTGAATTTGACACCGCTTAAATTTCCGACTTCGAAACGTGGAACGGATTCGAGAGATCCAATTTTCAGTGATTCTGCCGCATAAATCCGGCTGAATTTGATCGTCGGCCTGGGCTATGTTGACTTTGAGTACATCGGTCAATTTTGACTTATTCGCGTAGACCTGTGACTTCAAAAAACCCCACAAGAAAAATCCAGCGGGGTCAAATCGCACGACCTTTGTGGCTACGTTACCTCCGCGAGACGTAACCGTACCCTGAAATCATTCATACAGAATGTCCATCGTTGCGTTCGCTGTGTGGCCCGTAGCGCTTTTCGCTTCTTCAATTACACAGCAATTTCGCTTGTTCAATTATCCAAAAATGCGCCTTGTCGCAAAAGATGATTTTTCGGCCAAAATTGGGGTTCTGTTCCAAACGCACCGAAGCCCAGTCAGAGAACAAACGTTGTCTATGATCATTAATTTTATGCTTCTGAATCATTTGCATCTCGCACGGGTACAGGCCCAGGTCCTGACGCAAAATTCGCCAAGCTGATGTCTACGAAAAGCCGAGTTCTTGTACACGGCGAGGAATTGAATGCCCCGGATTCTCAAAGAAGAAAATTCAAGAGGAAATTTTTGGCAACTTTGTTTGATTGATTCGATCCGAGTCCCCGGTTTTCTTGTCGTCACGTCTTGTTTTTTGAACACATTTTGTATTACATTTGCTATTTTGGTAATGTTTTGGTTTCGTTGTTTGTTGCCTTCGTGTAGTCTTGTGCAGTTCTCTATAGTGTACGTGCTTGATTGTTTCCGTTATAAAAGCGATAAATATATGTGATCCAAATCCCGCGCGTCCATACTAACATATTCCACCATCATTCTCATCATTCAGTTACTCCGAGTTATCACAAGATTCTGCGAGCAATCAGTATCGCATGCTGTGGTTCCACCCACTGTATTCTGCTATACTGAGGAGTGTGATGTATTGTGGCAATAATTTCTCCGATTACGTCTAACGAAAGATGCAACAGCAACAACAACAATACCAACAAAAAAATTTAAAATTATTTACTTGAGTTCAGTACAAATTATTTAGAGTGCAACTTATTTCAGTCCCACAAAAAGTGGAAGGAATGGTTGAGACGGGAAATATATTAAATTCTTCAAACAAGACAACCGCTTTCTCCAACGAGAGGTGCTAGAATGTGAGATGAGGGAAAGACAGAGAAAGATACAGCAATTGAAAATGAAATATTCAAGTAAACAAGTGAAATTTTTTCAAAAACTGAAGGAAATGTTCTCTTATGATTACTGGTGTAATTGATGGCATGCATCACGTGCGATTTATGCGACTTTCCAATATTCATTCCTCCACGGATATTGCTAAAAGATAATATGACAATAAATTAATGAAAAATTGAATGATTTTTGTTTATTAGTGTGTGTACATTTATTATGCATTTTACAATGCATTTTAACATATTCTCAGAATTTTATTACTCCTCTCAAAAAAAATTTAAACGTGGGTGTGAAGTTCCGAAATTTCTATGTCTACTATAAAATCATCTGACGCGATTAACTTGTGGGTGTGAGGTGACGAAATTGCTTTTTAATGATATTCCATTGCCTGTTTTTTCATAATAATTGAGAAAAAGTGCTGCAAAATACGTCCTCGGCCTTTCATAATAGACACCTGTATAGACAGCTATTACAATTAGGCAGAAGTTCACCCGCCTTCGCCCTACCCTCCCTAACGTTCAATCCTTAAGTTTTTCTTCTCCATACTGTCCATACATACTTCTCCATACATTTCGTAAATATTTGGTACGAAGGTCAATGGTCAAAATGTTATTACAATAGTCATAAAATTTACTCACTCTTACCGTCTCTGTTGCTATCGTTGTTAATTACACGTTGTCTAGATTATTTATTTCCGATAACAATTTTACGAATTTGATACATTATGAGAGAATAAAAAATGGGCAAATAATCACAATCCTTACAACTTAATTAACACCTATGGGAATGCTTTTGTTCTCTGCATCGGCCACACATCTTGTGAGGTTAGAAGTTTAAACTGATTTAAACCTCATTTGGAAAGATGTAAACGGTGGAAAAAGCTAAATTTTTTCGATGTAATATGGAATCAATATTTTATTGAAGACACCAATTCTTTGGAAGAAGGTGGCATGCGAAATGTTTGTGGGAAAACGGATAAAATATTTGCTGTTTCTAACTAATCTGGTGGTTTTGTTGGTTTTCTTGCAATTAGAATTTAACATTATTTACACAAAATTAAATGATTGATAACGAAATTAAGTTCCTTGGAAGGATAGGATGATATTGTATTTATCTTCAACCAATTATATAAATTACATATTTGCCTCTTCTTCTTTCTCTTCTTTTTCCTACCTCTTTTATTACTTTCACAGAAAGATAATGCAAAGATGACACGAAGACGAAATTGGACTTTCTTCTTTCGATTTTTAGTATTAATTGATGTTCAAATTTGATTGAGGCAACATTCGTTGCTGAGATAAATCAGTGGCTTGACAAAGTGCACGTAGAGAAACAACAATGACAGCAATAGCAACAATACCAGCGGTAAATCCTGCACTTCGCAAGAAAAGAGCTATGAAAAGGGCGTTGAAAATTAAATTCGAATGAATGAATGAATGAATTCGTAAAGAGTGAATGAATAAAAATCGGTGTTCTTAATATGCAGTATGTTCTGTTTCTCCCAGTTTGTCGACTACTTTTTTTGGTACCGCTTTTTATCTGATAAAAAGCGCAATATTTAGCGCTTATTATCTTATTATCTGATTTCTTCAAATCGAATCGCAAACCGTTTAACTTTTCTTTTAACTTTTCTTTTCTAAACTATCATTTCAGGAATGAATATTCTGGTTGAATTTTTTGACACACATTTTTATTACTCCCTCATATTGCTTTTCTCGGCACGTCGCGTGAGCAACGCGACCATAAATTTTATAGTAACTGCTAAGAATTCCGCTTATGGGCTTCTGTCTTCCAAACTTTTGTTTATTTTCTACTACTAGCGTTCTACTACTAGCGTTCTCACTCGGTGTAACAAGCAAATAATTCCTGTAACTAGTGCTTATTTTAATGGATACGATTTGTCGCTGTTATTCTTTGGTATTGAAGATGAAGATGACGCTATAGTTGGGGAAGCTCGGATAAATCACATAAATTTACTGCTTAGATTAACTTCAGCGTCAATGATTTTTATGGGATACGTAAAATAACAAAAATCTACCCATTCAAACCTCACATCGATGAAAATTTTTACGGTTGTTCCTACGTTTAGTCGCATAACGGGTATGATAAACACGTAATGCATTCATTCTCTACACTTACATAATAGTAATTCATTTAAACTGAATTTATATCGTGGTAAATTCTAATCTGTTCCCTTTAACAAAAATTTAAATATCGTCCGTTGCTTCTCTAAAATTTGATCAGATTCTTGCGGAATTAAGAGACTCGTTTCAACTGAAAAATCAAATGACGATGATTTGATGGCAATCAACTTCATTACTATTACTCGTTTGTAATGATACCACTTTATGCAACAATGCAATCTATTTGAACTTTAAAATTTGCCTCTGCCTTACAAAAAGATGATATCGCCAAAGTTTGCACAGGAAGTGATTTACTTTAATTAATACAAAAACGTTTGCTTTGTTTTTTGGTCATTAACGAATTAGGACTCCTATATCTCCAAATCTCACTCTTCCTCCCATATTTTATGCCACGGCCTTCGGTTTTCTCCACCGCTCTCCTCAGCAAATTAAATATATTAATTCAAAAAGGCAGCATACGTTATAAATAACAGAGAGAGAGAGAGAGTGAGAGCTAGATAGAAATAACTTACTTTCGAGGCTGCGTAAGGAGCAATTAACTAGCATGCCAAGCGACTAGAAAACCAATAAAGACATTTCTAAAAGCGAAAAGCATTTAGAAAAGGATGAGTTATTATTCGTTAGCTTCATTATTAAGGAGGAGGAGGAGTAGATAGATAAAGGCGAGGGGAAGAGGGGAAGGAAGGTTTTCCAAAGAAACTCGATTCAGTGACAAAAACTTTTAAGGCCAAAAAATGAGACATAAGAAACATAGCCGACAACATTAAGCAGAAAATTGTAGAACTTAAATTCAACTCTAAATGCACGACCATCCTTGAAATCGTTTCGACAACCGCGATGTAATTACATTTTGCACAATGACACTTTTCTTTCATCAATGTGTTCAACATGCTGCGAGAACGGTAGTTAATTGCTTTTAGTGCAGATATATTTTTTACATATTTCGCTCGCTAGCGTAAATAATACCCTCCCTCCGCATTCTTACCTTTTTTATTATGTACAGTACATGTATCAGTACATCAGTTTCATTAATTTATTTAATTTAATTTAATTAAAATTTTATTAATATATTTATTTCATAAAAAATTTTATTATGTCTTAATTAATTAATGTTTAATTTTAATAGGATGTTCCTTACGGATCGATTAATGTAAAAAGATGAGCTTTATAATTGAGCTTTTTTAGGTAGGCACTAAGCGCCTCCATCTATTACTATTAATTATTTTTTCTCAATCATTATTTTATGGATTGAGGTGAAAGCAGAGAAAAATAATGCAAACAATTACGAGAGATAAGATTTTCCTCGATTTTTGTATTACATAAATTATTATATTTATTGTTATAAATAACTGTTGAAATTTTTACAGCAAACAGCAATTTATTAAATATTAAAAAGGAAGAGCTTTACAATCAGTTAGGAACGAAGAACTTTTTATTCTAGAAAGATTTAATAGAGATGTGAGAGGTGACAAAATTTGATAGAGATGACAAAGAAAGCGCAATGTGGTAAGAAAGCGCAATGTCCAACACTCCCTCTCGCTTTCTTCATCGTTAGAGATTAGTTATCCATCGTAATGTTATACTTCTTCATGAAATAATTGTGTTTGCTTTTACTTAAAGCCTTTGTTAAAGGATCTGCTAACTGCTCATCACTTGATACAAATTGAACGTCGATTTGTTTTTCTGCTTGCATATCGCATGTATAGAAATACTGAGTGTCGATGTGCTTTGTTCTTTTCGATGATTCCGGGTTCTTTACTAAAGTGATTGCTCTCTGGTTATCGCAATTAATTGGTGTTGGTTCCTTTTGTTCAATACCAATATCAAGCAATAATTTCCGAAGCCAAACAATTGTTTTTGTTGTTGCACATAATGCAATAAACTCTGCTTCAGTAGTAGAAGTTGCTGTCACAGTTTGTTTTTTCGAATTCCATGCAATTGGTCCACCGTTCAGAAAGAAAATTGATCCTGATGTACTGCGCCTGGTGTCAACGTCTCCACCCCAGTCGGCATCACTAAAAGATGTTATTTGAACATTATATGAACCTATATCAAAAACTATACCGCAATCTAATGTGCCCTTTAAGTATTTAAAAATCCTTTTAACTCCATTCCAGTGTATATCAGTTGGTTGTTCCATATATCTGCTAAGAACACCGACGATATATGCAATGTCCGGTCTGGTGCAAATTGCCAAAAACATTAGTGAGCCGATTGCTTCTCTGTATGGAAATTTTGAATGTTTTTTAAAACCAGTATCGCTTTTTGAAAATTGTGTTCCTGGTTCAGCAGGTGTAGCAACTGCTTTACAATCAATATGATTAAATTTAACCAAAATTTTATTTGTGTAAACGTTTTGAAAAATTTTAAGTTTCCTTTTTACTTTGTCTCTATGTATTTGAATTCCTACGAAGAATTCTGCTTCTTTAATTGTAATTTCAAAAATGTTATTTAAGTCGATTGATAATTGCTTAATAAACGAAATATCGTTTCCACAAATTAATCCATCATCCACATATAGTGCGAGGTACGAAACTGAATTCGTTGAATTATGTGTAAAAACACACACATCAGCTGTGGACTGCTGAAACCCGTAATTCAATAAAAATTCTACAATTTTAATATTCCACTGTCTGGATGCCTGTTTTAGACCATACAATCCTTTTTTAAGTAGACATACTCTGTCGTCTTTCTCAAAACCGTATGGTTGCTCCATATATATAGTTTCTTCAATATCACCGTGAAGAAAAGCGGTTTTGACATCAAATTGAAAAATTTCATAATTCAGAGCACTGGAAACTGATAAAATCATTCTAACGGACTCATACCTTACTACAGGTGAAAATATCTCCTCGTAGTCAATCCCGTACTTTTGCAAACAACCTCTTGCGACGAGTCTCGCCTTGTAACGATCGATTTCTCCATTCACCTTGTACTTCTTTTTGAAAACCCATCGATTTGTAATGACATTTTTGGCTTCCTTGCGTGGAACCAGGATCCAGGTTTCGTTTTTATATAAAGCATTTATCTCTTCTTTGATTGCTTCTAACCAGTTTTTGGAATCATAGTTATTTAACGCTTCTTCAAGACTTGAAGGTTCCAGCTCCGCTATACAAAGCCCAGCAACCGTTAGTTCATCATCGCAATTTTCAGCAGTGCATTTTGAACCACTTCTAGTTTTATATGGACTTCGTAGGATAGGCAATCTAGGATCTTTGTAGGTTTTTTTATCATTGGTATGTCCTTTTTCTTCTGAATTAGTTTTTTCTTTGAATACACAATTTTTGTCCTCCGTTTCTTGTATTATGAATTCTCTTACCTCATGGAGCTTTTCTATAACCTCCTTAAAAATTACGTCTCTTCTAATTAATATTTTTCTGCTTATTGGATCGTAAACCCTATATGCTTTGCTTTCATCGTTGTATCCAATCATCATGCATTTTACCGAGTTCTTTTCAAATTTAGTTCGCTGTTCTTTGGGAATGTGGACATAAACGTCGCTTCCAAAAACCTTTAAATGTGCAACTGAAGGCTTGATCCCAAACCATTTCTCATATGGTGTTGCCCCACCAATTGTATCTGATGCCGTACGATTTTTAAGATAAACTGCTGTGTTAGTGGCTTCAGCCCACAAATACAATGGTAGTTGCCTTTCATGTAACATTGATTTAGCACTTTCGACAATTGTTCTATTTTGTCTTTCAATAAAACCGTTCTGTTCAGGAGCTCTAGGTGTAGAAACTTCATGTTTTATTCCGTTCGATAGCAAAAAATTATTTACATATTCGTTGCAAAACTCGAGTCCGCCATCCGACCTCAGCTTTCTAATTTGGTGACCATCAGCTAGTACGTCAGCGTAAAATATCTTCAAATTTCGTAAAACATCTGTTTTCTTCTTCAGGAAATATACAAAAGAATATCTTGAAAAATCATCTCTGAGTAGCATGAAATAGTTTGCGCCACCAATTGATGGAGTACTCATTTTACCGCAAAGATCAACATGAAAAATCTCACCTGGTTTCAAAGACCGTCTTGCTCCTGATTTTGGAAAACTCAGACGATGTTGCTTACCATATGCACAGCCTTCACAGAATGGGTTGGCTTCTTGAATATCATTAATTTGGAGATCATTCACTGTCTTTTTATTGTACATTTCTCTAAGCGTTTTGAAATTTGGGTGCCCTAAACGCTCATGCCATAACTTTAACGAAGCAGATGCAGTATTTAGCTCAGAAATGTTCAATGGTGTAATGTTCATCTTATACAACTTATTTTTCCGTTCACCATCAGCAATGACCAAACCATTTTTGATAAAACTTACATGTTGGCCACCCTCATCAAAAATAACTTTTATATCTTTTTCGGTTGTTTTAGATATTGATATAAAATTTCGATCCAAATCAGGAACATATAATACATCCTTAATTACATATACAGGGCACGAACTATCCATCTTTAAAACTTGAACTTCAATGTCGCCTTTTCCCTCAACTGAAAGTTTCCTTCCATCACCAATACGTACGTAGCAAACCTTCTTGGGCATCGAGACGAAATTCTTAAATAACTCCCTCTGAAATGACATATGATCAGTAGCACCTGAATCCGCGTACCATACGTTTTGGATTTTCTGTGAGCTAGGATCCATTTGTAGCATAAATAAGTGTGCGTTTTCTTCTGCTGAATTTCGTTCTGCACTAGACAAATTTTTTTCAACCCGAACCATTAGTGAATGTCGGTCATCTCTTTCTTGCTGCCTAAATTTCGAATGATTGTCATTCTTACTTTGCTGATTTTTTTGTCGCTTAAAACACTCACGAGCCCAATGACCTTGCTTTCCGCAATAGTTACACTTTCCAGTTCTTTTGCTAAATTTGTTGTTGTAGCCTTTTGTTTTACTTACAGCATATGCAGTTTTTTTGCGAGCTATTATTGTCTTCTTCACTCATACGTATGTTAATCAGTGATTCTTCATTTACCAAATGATCCGTTAAACGATCTATGGTTTGTTCTGCACGAGGTACTGCATACCAGGCGGTTCTAACATGGTCGAATTTCGACGGAAGGCTACTTAATATTTTGGCGATTACCATGGGCTTCTTCTGTTCCAAATCCATGTCCTTAAGCCTTTGTGCAAGCGATGTTACCCTGGCTATAAAACTTGCCATTCCCTCGTTATCATATATCTTACAATTAATAAATTTCTCTAAAAGAACTTGAGCTGACTGCTCACTGCGTTCAGCGTGAATAGTCATTAGCCTGGACCACATACTGGCAGCAGTAAAACAATCAGTTAAATGCTTTAACTGCTCCAATTCTAAGCCTCTCATTATAAACGCTTGCGCTTCAGCATCTTTTTCATCAAAAACAGCTGCATTATTTTCAGTTCTCATCTCTGTACCTAGAATATATTTTTTAAGTTTATTCTCGGTCATGTATATTTCCATTTGCCGACGCCACAATTGATAATTTGTTCCATTAAAACGATGAATTTGGTACACTCTTGATTCCATTTCCTCACAATTTAATTTCAGTTCAATATTTTTAGTGTCCAGCTCGCCTGGGCCCATAACCTGTTGAAATTTTTACAGCAAACAGCAATTTATTAAATATTAAAAAGGAAGAGCTTTACAATCAGTTAGGAACGAAGAACTTTTTATTCTAGAAAGATTTAATAGAGATGTGAGAGGTGACAAAATTTGATAGAGATGACAAAGAAAGCGCAATGTGGTAAGAAAGCGCAATGTCCAACAATAACATTCCACACGCGACGAAATAAAAAATAAACTTCTCGAAACAACGAAATACCTCAAAAGCGACAATAACAAGATCAACGAGCGTGCCGGATGAGGATTAAGTATAGGAGAGTAGTAAGAAAACAATAATTTGTTCAGAATACTGACGCCCTCGGTTCCTTCCCCTTTTTTCCGCCCTTTCCTATTTTGAAGAAAGAGTGGTTGGATTTTCATCATCTGGTCCAGTTTCTAAAATTAGCGAGGGGAGTGGTGCGCAATGTTTTACACACCATCGGGCACTGAAACCTGACGAAATATGTATATATGTTTACTTTACGGCTCATAAGGAAAATGACTTGGTTAAAGGTGTCACCGAAACATGTTCTCCATTATCTGAGCAATAATGTGTAATATATTGATACGAGGATGTGCCTATCGTGCCTGTACTTAATACAGGAGAAACCGAATCTGTTTATCGTTATTGAAGGAACTTATTTAAATAACATCCTAAATTAACGAATGTAGGAAAATTTGCGTATCATACAAAAAAGAAAATGAAAGAGCCGTAAAAACTTAGGAGAGGGCTTTTGTAATTATTACAAATTACAAAAATAACATCCCAAATTGGATGATGATGTCCCATTCGCCTAAAGAAGGCCAACAAACAACTCATGTCGGAGCCATAATAAATGAAAATGAAATGCCCGAGAAATTATAGATAAATGTTACAGAATTTAAGTGAAACATGAAATAAAAATATAAAATTGTGATAGAATAGATAAAAAAATTGCCGAAATTTCCATTGCCTTTTAATCAAATGGAAACCAATCTTGTCGAAACTTCCATTGCCTTTTAAACAAATGGAAACCAATCTTGTCGAAACTTCCATTGCCTTTTAAACTAATTAACATCTTTCTGGCATACGTAAATGTTTGCAAACATTTCTAGCATAATTAAGTGTTTTAAATTTCAATTTCAATTAAGATTTTCCTAAAATTCAAAAATTATATTTTTGAAAAAAATTATTGCCTCATTTTTAGTATGCTGATAAAATTCGAGTCAAATATTGTAAATTATTTCTACTCAAAATCATAAAATGTTTTGAAATTTTTATTTCGAAATTCATATCACAAAATTATCGTGTGTCTTTAACAAACAACCGTGAGCGAGAACGAGTCGGAATCAATTGGACAAATTTACACCGCAACTCATACACAACTAAGCTTTCAAATAGACGAAAATTTTTACATCGTAATTTTTGCACCGAAATCCATTTCTCCACCACTCGGGAGTAACCAAAATAAATTGTTTTTTTTTAGATTTTCTATCTTGATTTTTACAGCTTTGAATTTTTCTTCGACTTCATTCTTAGCTACTTTTATCGCACCGCCGATTTTACCGCCGTGAACCCTGAGCCAACAGTGAAACCCTTCTTCCAACTACTCGCATCCTGCTTTTGAGTGTCACTCCTCTTCTTCAATTTTCTCCGTTTGTGTAAAATGATACGAAGGCAATAAATAGATTGAAGACACCACTGCGCAATTCTTGCGTTGAAAACGCATAAAATGTTTTTCCATAAATTGATCGGAATTGAGGTTCATTCACAATATCACAGTTCGGCATCATGTTCAACAAATTGAAGAAATCCATCATCTTGTTGTTCTAGTGCTACTTATAATGAATATATGCTAACTTCATCTAGGTCTGCCCGGAGGGACCTTGCTTCATTCATTTACAATATTTGCAAAAATGCCTTGAAATCTACTGAAGAAAGGACGAAGTCCTGTGAAAAATGAAGTAAAGAAACAAAATTTTGATGCTGCAAAAATAATAACGAAATGCACTTTGAATATTTATTTACTTCAAAACATAAAAAACTTGATCATCGTTAGTTCATTTTTCAACAAAGGAAATCATAAGAACTAATAAAATAGGAAAATTATCCATAAGAATACTTTATGTGGGGTAGTTAATTCATATGCAATTATTTTTTGGCATAGCTTTAAAAGCTGCAGAGTACGGTTTTTATAGAAGGACATGGAATTAAAAAATAGAAGGACATTTTATAGAAGGACATGGAATTAAATCTTTCTATAAATTCGAAACCAGTTGTTCAGTATTCGTCAACGGATTTAGAAGGAAATTATAAATTTATTTTATTCATTTTCTGTTGAATTCTTTCGATAGTTGGATCCACAAAAGCTTTAAGAGTACGAGCTTGAGTGATCCGAAATATATCGTTAAAACGACTGACTAGGCCCCAATTAAAAATTTAGTCCAATTAAAAATTTAGTTTAAAAAGACGTAGATCGGACTAGCAACCTTTCCTATATATTTTACGTCACGTCTCACATTATATTCCCCTGGCCCGCTTATAAGATAAATGAAGATTCTCGATTTGAAATAATTTTCCGCCTCCAAAAAAATGTCATTTTATTATTTGTTTCTGACAGAAACCTGACAGAAACCATCTGATATTTTGTAGTGAAGTTTTGTTTTCTATCGTTGGGAATTCTTATCTTTTCAGCAACTAACTTCGTTTTATGTATTCCTACATTTCAGGACATTCGTTAAATTACCCCAAATGGTAACTACAGTCAAAGTGGACTATTCCATGTCGCCTTTTCAAGCCCGCCCTCTTCCCCTAAGTCGAAATATGCAGAACGTGGCGAGCGTTCACACAAACAACCGAGCCACACTTGGCCAATTTCATTTTTTAAGTACTCATTAAAATTTTATGAATTTTAGCTCAATTTTATAATCAGTCCAACCTTTTCTCTGGCACCGCATGGATGAACTGACGGGGAGACGTCCAGTAACTCTGGAGCTGTAGAAGTATCATCGGGCAATGACCTTCAGGTCTCTAAATACACTATTAATTTTGTTGTTCTGCAATTTTTTACGTCGCTTTTTTCATTTTATTCGCATAAAAAGCTCAAAACGTCATTATATTACATTACATTTCTTGACGTCACGTTACGTTACGAAATCGTCGATCGTAATTTTTCCCCCTTCATGCTCAGTCTTAATGCAAAAATTTTACAACTTTTAGAATCGTGTTGAGCGTCGTTGGTTCTGTCGTTGGTGTTATTTTCAATTTAATTACAGAGAGCAGCCGGTGATAAGCTAAAATCTGTACGATAAGCTCTTTCGAATTGAGCAACCGGGAGTGGTATTGATTAAAGAAAACTCCATAAAGTTTTATTTCGTGAAATGTGGAATTATTTGAATTAACATCAGGAATATTTTTAAACAGCGAAATTTCTAAATTCAATCCTTTTTATCAACAGGAACTAACTTCATCCGTTTTGTTCGATTTCAGTTTGATTTTCTTTCCTTTCTTTTCATCGCACTTTAATTATTATTGCAGTAATATGATTGTCGCATTACACCGTTTGCAAATGCATTCTGGAGCTTCTGATTTTCTTATTTAAAGAACGTTAAACTATTTTAGCCAAGAAACATTATTGTCAGCGCGCAACAGATTGATTTGAAATTTTGTATTAAAAATATGCAGGCCGCACAATAGTCCTGAAGCTCAAAGAAATGAAATTAAGAAACTATTTATATATCTTCCTCTCAAGAATTTTATCGCACGACGTACAGCGCGATTGCGTCAGAAATTGTTGCACTGCTTCTGCAGATACAAATATAAAAATGTGTGATAAACGATGTATTAGATTGCCGAAGGAAATTGTCCGTAGGTTTAAACAAAAGCTCTGAATTTTATTCTATTTGGATTGATACCTCCTGGCCGTTCTTGTAAATTGCAAAATGCCGTGTTAACGCATAACTGACAAGATTTCGTGGTTTGTAGCATAAAACAATAAAGAGAATATAATGGCAGTGTCGCCAACGACAACGTCCCAAAAAGCAATAAAAAGGACACAGCAGAGGAAGAAGCAGGGCAAAAAACTGTTTTGCTTAACATCTTTGCGACCAGCAATTTTCCTTCATAGACACGAATTTTCTCACGCTGCAGTGACAACTTCAACGTTAGAAGCTATTAAGTGAGACCAAAGCAACGGTAACACGAGTTTAAATCAAAAGCAAGTTTTTGTTTTGTTGCAACGAAAAGAGGAAAAATTATATTTGATTTTGTCATTATAAAATCATTATAAATGGGCAACACTGCAGCGGCACCGTATGGCACGTAAAACACTTTCCGCCTGCGTTTTGAAGTCTTTTTTGGATGACATTTTTTGTTGGTTTAAAATTGTTGGGGTTTTTGGTGTTTTTGTCTGTTGTTTTTATACCCATCACTAGAAGGGGATAGGATATATTCACATTATCTTTTCGTTTGTATTGCTTGGGAGGAGGGGTGATAAGTACAGAACGGTATATATGTTCTTGTTCAGAATCACCCCCTGAGATGATTTAGCAACTTACGTCCGTCTCTGTGTGTCTGTGTATCAACTTGTGGAAACCGCGATTATGGCTAAACGAAATGAGACATCGAGATGAAATTTAGCATGTTTGGGGTTGACAAAGGGCAAAATCGAACTAGCGCATCACCTACATTTAATGGTGAATATGACGTCATAATCTGGCTAACCTTGTTCAAGCAGAGTGTAATCCGTAAACACATTTTTGAGAATTTGTGCTCCAGCTAATAAATCTTATTAATAAAAGAATGAATAAAATTTAGCCGTAATTTGTTTAGTTTTATTTTCTACCCTATCTTTCTTTTGGAAAATTGGGAACATCGTGTACTTTCTCACAAATTCGGTTAAAAGTGAATCTATATGTAAAAATGTGTTTTCAATGCAATCTAGAGTGATGTATTCTCATTTATTTTTATATCATATACTCTTTAAAATAGGGAAAAAGCATATATTAAGGTTAATACTAAGTTTGTAACGCAGTGAAGGAGCTACAATAGGTATAGAAAAGTATATGTACTCTGGCTCAGAATGATCTCCTGAGTCGATTTAGCCCTGTCCGTCCGTCTGTCTGTCTGTCTGTCTGTGGAAATCACGATTACAAGGGAACGAATGCAGCTATAATCATGAAATATATAGCTATAATATATGATGCATGTAATGCAGCTATAATATAATCATTCATGGTGTGAATATTTAGTGTTAGGATAGGCTGGTTGGTATTGAAAATGCCCGAAATCGGTCGATTTGCACGCCTACTTTTGGTATTTAATGTGAATTAAATCGTGTTTAGAGGTTAATTTCTCAGCTCCGAGTACGAACTTAAAGGTGAAGTTATATATCCGTGGCTACTACCTTATTTGAAAATATAATCCCACTAGAGACAAAATTCGTGCAGGCGTACAGTCGTAAAAACAGAGATATTGACATGATATTTGGCTCATATATTGGGGTATCATCATGGGCTGGGTGCTGTTGAAAATGGGGGTGGTGTGGGTGCTGTTTCGCAAAAAATGGGCGTGGTATTATGGGCAAAAATCACGATTACTAAAGAACAAATAAAGTTAACACCATGAAATTTGGTACGAATGTTCTCTCTCATCACAGTCTGGTTATAAATGTAAATATAACAATTTAAATATAAATATATAATATATTTATATAAGCCGCCGACATTTTATTTGAACGTTGCTATCAAGAGATTCGGGAATAGGATATATAATCTTCGGGCAGGCCGAAGATAACGTTCTTACTAGTTATTGTCTTCATTTGATTAATGAGAAAAACTATTATAAATAAAAGTTATTTAAATAAGTAAGATTTGAGAAACTAATTTTAGAAGTTTAAAATTTACACACTTAACTTAAAAATCAAAATTTCAAGCTTACTCTGAAAAGTTCTGAAAATTTTTTTCTGAGCGCGAATTAATTCTCTTGACCTCAATAATTGCCCGCGTTTTACATCCGATTTTTCCTAACTGTGAAGTTAACAAAAACTTTTGTTGTCTTAATATTTTAGGGACATAACCAATTTCCTTTCAACGGTTGAATTTTTTCTGGTGGCTGGTTTCACTGGTGGTTGTTTCGATACAAAAAACAGAAACAGAGTTTTGCAGAAATTGATAGAAAATATCATAAAAATGATCTTACTGGGCCATACTGGGTGATTTTCTCGTCAAAATATTGTTTCCCCAAATCGATGGGAAATATCAAAAAACGGATTTTGAATATAGTGAGCGGTGGATGTGGACCACATTTGCGGTCTTACGGGGTGATTTTTTCGAAATTTTTTTTTTTAAAATCGATAGGAAACAGAGGTCGAAACTTCTATGACTATTATAATAAAAGTAATGATATAAGAGTTATTGAAGACTTTTTCGTAAAAGTCTTTTGTTGATGAAGTAGATGGTGGTCAATACGAACTAACATTGAGCTACGATATGATGAAAAGAATGGATCTTAGTTGGCGGTTGGAAGACGTAAATAGATTGAAAATTTTAAGAAACAGGGGCGGTTTTTACCAAAAAAAAAAATACTTTGCGCCAATCGAAACCAAATGCCATGAAATGGGCTTGGCATACGATATAAGATGGCGTGTTATTATTATACACGGTATAATAAATAAAAGTAAAAGTTAAAAGTAAAATTTAAAAGTTTACTTTTAAATAAAATTTTTGAAAATAAGAGTTATTTTCGAGCACTGATAGAAAACATAAAACGTATTTTGAAATTAGTGAGCGGTAGGTATGGAACACCGTTGCGTTCATACAGGGTCAACATTTTTTCATGAAATCATAAACCGTCGACATTATCACCGAATCTTACTTTTTTAATGCATATCATGCAAGTCTAACAAATGTATTTGAACGTTGAGAGAAATCGAAAGATGAACGTAAATGCATTTGCGGGCTATGATGAAAAAATCTAGATATATTTAAAAATAATAAGTTCTATACTACGGAGAACCCACCCTTCGAAATCTTTTAGATAATGACCAAAATAAATTACAAAGCGAGAAATCAGTCAATCCATTTATCAAAGAAAATCACGAAAGTCTAGCAAATGGATTCGCGTATATAAAGCCGAAACCGTAGTATCAACATTATGTGAAATTTACAGTCTGAAAGATACCAGATTTACAGGTGGTAAAAACCATAGAATTGTAAGCAAGGAACATACATTGCGTTCAATATGTCGCCAAATTTATTTTGGTGTTTTATGACTAAGTACAATTGCTTGCATTTCAATTAAAAATGTTATTACCGCAGCCTTTTTTTACTAAACACTTTGAAAAATTGAGGTCAACAAATTTTTAGTTAAACTTTAAACATATTATTCAGATATTGGTCCAAGTGTTAATTTTGAAAACGGCCGCATTTCATGAGGAAGGGATCCCCTCAGTGACTGAAAAATAGATTGAAAATATAAGATTAACCAGAAATGAAAATTCCAAAATAATGTATTAGCTAATGGAAGGATCTAAAACAGAAATATAGTAGCTGCTTTAATTTGCTGACTAAGTATGTTACCGGTTATAAGGATATTTAATTAAAATTAAAAAAAATTGTAATCACAAATAGTACTAGTACTTAATACGTAGTATTCACGAAAAACAAATACCTGCCGTACTTATCTATATTCTACATAAAAAGGTGCAATAATTTGTAGTAGTAATTATGCTAATAAGGCTATCCAACTGCAAGATTTGGCTTACTTTTTAAATGAGTAAGACCACACTTTCCAAAAACCTAAAAATTTGGGAAAAATTCAGCTACTTCACAGTTGGGATCAAAATAAATTACCAATAACTACTTTTTATATAAGAAGTACTATATCTGCTCAGTTGGTCTCTCAAAAAATTAACAGCATAGTAATGATACTGGAAATATATAATTCTAATCATTATTATAGTTAGAATTAATATGTAACTATAATTATTATTATAATGTTTAAATATTTATTTCTATAATGTCTAATTATTATTATAATGAAATAGTAATGTTCTGCAATAATTGAAAATATTATCTAAAGAAAAGAAACCGAAAATATTAAATAAAAATATTGTTGAATTACGAAAGGCGTTATCCACACAAATTTAATTTTATATTTAGAAAATTACTAAAGTTGCGGTTTGTTAAAATTTCTCTTCTTATTTACAGGGTAGGCTATAAATACAGATATATCCCTAAGGATCGCGAAAATATTCTTTAAAAATTCTCTTTTAAAAATTTTGCGCGGAGCAATCAAGTGTAACCTTGAGAGGGATGGCCTCTGCGCGATATTTAGTTTTGCATTGAACGTGAACGTTTCTTTTTGGAAATTTGCATTCTTAGTCGCTTAGAATACACACCTCCCAGACACTACGTCTGAGTTTTCCAAAGGCGCCTCTTTAATTAAGTAATAGTCATCTAATATTGGCATTACAAGTATCGATCGAATTGGCATTAGTGCCTTCAAAATATTCCTATTAAAAAAATGTGTCTTTAAACAAATTTCTTGCGTTTGCTGAACCTTAAAACAACTCACATTGGACGAAATTATGAAAGCTATAAATAAATAGAAATCAATAACACTATCATAACATATATCGTTATTATTCAATGAGCACAACTGATGTTTAGAGAATTAAAATTTTCGCAGAAAATATTACGCAGAAATGTTTGATACTTGTTAAATCATGGCGTGTTTAAAAATTTAACTACAAAGAAATGCACCCCACGAACCTTGAATGTGAAGTTATCAAATATATTTGATAATTTCACGTTGCCCGATTTTTCCTGTTTTCAAGTCCAGACAGCTTAAGATGGCAGAGAGTGTTCGTGCCAAATTTTGTAAGGATATCTATATTTGTTCTCCTGTAATTGCAACACAAAGACGGGCGGACAGACAGATTGCTGTCTGGTGTTTTACTTGGGCACCTGCCATGATAGGCTTAAGTCCAAGGCGGGCCATCCCGCACGGGGTTGCGAGTACGAACTCTGTGAACGTACCTTTTTTTGCATATAGCGACAACCGACGCCCATTTCGCATACGGTAGCCAACCGTAGCTTTATCATGTACCTGTGGAAGCCTGTGTGTGGCAGGACATTCCTCGCAGGTAACTATTTCGGCACTATCTAAGGTCTTGTGCCGGTGGGGACACTCACCGGCACTTGAGTTGACGGAGGCGGCCTCCTCGCGCAACTCTCGCGGAGACTCAAGGT